>OX422207.1:472016205-472616205 GCA_949130495.1 Sambucus nigra | reverse complement strand
CTAGACATAGGCTTTAAAATATGGCTTTAGTGGGTGAAAATCGGAAATAGCCCCCGAACGGACCCGTGAGTGGCACCAACACCTCGCACGGGACCAATGTAACTTATAGGAACAAATCGCGTAGTCTCAGGACTCCCGATTTGAGAAAATGATTATAATTTAAAAATACGAGGAATTAGGCATAAAAACATGGCATGTCAAGGTAAAAACACGAAACAACCCCTATAACCACGTGGGTGGCACCAGCATCTCCTACAGGACCAATGAAACTCATAGCAATTGACCGTGCAGCCACGGGACTCCCGGGTTGAGAGTACAGTGATAATTTGCATATTTCGAGACTCAGGCTTAAAAACATGGGGTTAGTGGCTGAAAAGACAAAACAACACCCAAAGTGCCCCGTGAGTGGTACCAACACCTCAAATGGGCCAATGTAACTCCTAGGAACTAACCGTGCGATCACGGGACCCCTTATTTGAGTATACGATGATAATTTGCATATTCCTAGACTTAGCGATAAAAATAAGGTGTTAATGGGTGATAAGCCAAAATAGCCCCCGAATGGGCTCGTGAGTGGCACCAACACCTCGCACAGGACCAATTTAACTCGTAGGAACTGACCGCGTGATCAGGGGATACCAGTTTGAGAATACGACAATAATTTGCAAATTTGTAGAGTTAGGCATAATAACTTGGCATTAGAGGGATAAAACCCAAAACTGCCTCCGAACGGCCTTATGAGTGGTACTAACACCTCGCACAGGACCAATGTAACTCGTAGGAGCTGACCGCACGATCACGGGAACCCTGATTTGAGAATAAGATGATCAATTTCATATTTATGTACTGAGTCTTGAAAACATGGCATTAGTGGGTGAAAAGATGAAACAACCGTGGAACGACACCGTGAGTGGCACCAACACCTCATACAGGACCAATGAAACTCGTAGGCCGTGAACGTGCGATCACGGGACCCCCGATTTGAGAATACAATAATAATTTACATATTTCTAGACTTAGGCTTCATAACTTGGCATTAGTGGTTGAAAACCCAAAACTGCCTCCGAACGACCCTGTGAATGGCACAAACACCTCGCGTCGGACCAATGTAACTCGTAGGAAATTACTGCGCCATCGTCGGACCCCCGGCTTGAGAATACGATGATAATTTTAATATTTATAGACTTAGTCTTAAAAACATGACGTTAGTCAGTGAAAAGCCAAAAAAGCCCCCAAACAGCCTCGTGATGCCACCAATACCTCGGGCGGGACCAATGTAACTTGTAGGAACTGACTGCATGATCACAGGACCCTCGGTTTGAGAATACGATGATAATTTAAATATTATTGGGCTTAGGCTGAAAAACCAGGCATTAGTGGGTGAAAAGATAAAACAACCCCGGAACGACCCCATGAGTGGCACCATCACCTCACACGGGACCAATGTGACTCGTACGAACTGACTTTGCGATCACGAGACCCCTAGTTTGAGAATACGACGATAATTTACATATTTCTAGACTTAGTCTTAAAATATGGAGTGAGTGGGTGAAAATACACAACATCCCCCAAACGGCCCTGTGAGTGGAACCAGGAGCTCGCATGGGACCAATGTAACTCATAGGAACAGACCCCGTGATCACGAGTCCCCCAGTTTGAGAATACAACGATAATTTGCCTATATTTCTAGACATAGGCTTAAAAACCTTGCGTTAATGGTTGAAAAGCTGAAATAACCCCTGAATGGCTCCGTTACTGGCGCCTACACCTCGCACTAGACCAATGTAACTCGTTGGAAAACACGGCCCTAGGGGGTCAAAACCTGAAATAGTCCCCAAACGGTCCTATGAGTGGGACCTCGGACGGGACCAATGTAACTCGTAGGAACTGATTGTGCAGCCACGGGACTCCCAGTTTGAGAATACGATGGTAATTATAAAATATGAGGACTTAGGCTTAAAATCATGACGTGTAAAGGTAAAAACCAAAAATAGCCCCTATAGCCTCGGGGGTGGCACCAACACCTCCCACGGGACCAATGTAACTCGTAGGAACTGAACGCGCTGCCACAGGACTCCCCTTTTGACAATATAATGATAATTTACATATTTCTAGACATAGGCTTAAAAACATGACGTTAGTGGGTGAAAATCTGAAACAACCCGCGAACAGCCCCGTGAGTGGAACCAACACCTCGTATGGGACCAATGTAAATCGTAGGAACTGCCTACGCGATCACAGGACCCTCAGTTTGAGAATACGATGATAATTTTTATATTTTTAGACTTAGGCTTAAAAACATGGTGTGAGTGGGTGAAAAGCCTGAACAACCTCCGAACGGCCGCGTGAGTGGCACCAACACCTCGCACGGGACCAATGTAACTCGTAGGAACTGACCGTGAGATCACGAACCCTCAGTCTGAGAATATGACAATAATTTGCGTATTTCTATACGTAGTCTTAAAAACATGGCGTTAGTAGTTGAAAAGTCAAAGCATCCTCCGAATGGCCCCGTCAGTGGCACTAGGACCTCGAACGAGACCAATGTAACTTATAGGAATTGACCATGCGATCACGGGACCCTCGGTTTGAGAATATGATGATAATTTTCATATCTCTAGGCTTAGACTTAAAAATGTGGTGTTAGTGGTTGAAAAGCTGAAATAACCCCCGAATGGCCCCGTGAGTGGCCCCAACACCTCGCCCGGGACCAAAGTAACTCATAGGAACTGATCATACGATTAGGTAACTCCCAGTTTGAAAATATGATGATAATTTTCATATTTTTAGACTTAAGCTTCAAAACATGGCGTTAGTGGGTGAAAAGTCAAGAATCACCCTAACGGCCCCGTGAGTGGCACCAACACCTCGCACGGGACAAATGTAACTCGTAGGAACTGACCGCATGATCATGGGACCCTCGGTTTGAGAATACGAAGAAAATTTTCATATTTCTAGACGTAGGCTTAAAAACATGGCGTTAGTGGGTGAAAAGCCAGAACAGCCCCTGAACGGCCTCGTGATTGGCCCCCACACCTCGCACGGGACTAAATGTAACTCATAGGAACTGATATCGCGATCATGTGACCCCCAGTTTGAGAATACATCGATAATTTAAATATTTATAGACTTAGGCTTAAAAACGTGGCGATAGTGGGTGAAAAGCCAAAACATCTCGCGAATATCCCCTTTAATGGCACCAAAAACTTTCACGGGACCAATGTAACTCGTAAGAATGACCGCGAGATCACGAGACCTCCATTTTGAGAATACGACGATAATTTGCATATTTCAAGACTTATGATTAAAAACATGATGTTAGGAGGTGAAAGGACGAATAGCCCTGTGAGTGGTACCCACACATCGCACGGGGCCAATGTAACTCGTAGAAACCGACCGCGCGATCATGGGACCCCTGGTTTGAGAATACAACGATAATTTGCATATTTCTAGACTTAGGCTTAAAAACATGGCGTCAGTGGGGGAACGGCCAAAACAGCATCATGAGTAGAACCAACACATCTCACCAGACCAATGTAACTCGAAGGAACTGACCGCGCGATCACGGGACCCCGGTTTGATAATATGACAATAATTTGCATATTTCTAGACTTAGGCTTAAAAAATGGCGTTAGTTGGTCAAAAGCGAAACAACACCCGAACGGCCCCGTGAGAGAGACCAACACCTCGCTCAGGACAAGTGTAACTCGTAGGAACTGATCGTGCGATCACAGTAACCCCGGTTTGAGAATACGACAATAATTTTCATATTTATAGACTTAGGCAGAAAAACTTGCTTTTGTGGGTGAAGAGCCCAAACATCCCCCGAACAGGTCAGTGAGTGGCACAAACACCTCACACGGGACCAATGTAACTCGTAGGAACTGACCTCACAATCACGGGACCCTCAGTTTCAATATACGATGATAATTTGCATATTTTTAGGCTTAGGCTTAAAAACATGGCGTTAGTGGGTGAAAAGCCAAAACGTACCCCGAACTGCCCCGTGAGTGGCCCCAACACCTCGCACGGGAAAAATGTAACTCATTGGAGTTGACTTCAAAATCACAAGACCCTCGATTTGAGAATATGATGATAATTTGCATATTTTTATACATAGGCTTAAAAACATGGCGTTAGTGGATGAAAAGCCTAAACAACCCACAAATGGCACTGTGAGTGGCACCAACACCTCGCACGGGACTAATTTAACTCATAGGATATGACCACGTGATTATGGGACCCGCGATTTGAGAATACGATGATAATTTTCATATTTCTATACTAAGGTTTAAAAATATGGCCCTAGTGGGTGAAAAGTCAAAACATCCCCCGAACGGCCCGGTGAGTGGCACCAACACCTCGTACAGGACCAATATTACTCCTAGGAACTGATCGTGTTATCATGCCACCCCCGGTTTGAGAATATAATGAGAGTTTTCATATTTATAGACTTAGCCTTAAAAACATGGTGTTAGTGGGTGAAAAGTTGAAACATCCCCCGAACGGCCCCCTGAGGGGTACTAACACCTCGCACGGGACCAATGTAACTCGTAGGAACTGACCATGCGATCACGGGACCCCCGGTTTCAGAATTCGATGATACTTTGCATATTTCTAGACTTAGGCTTAAAAACATGGCGTTAGTGGGTGAAAATCCGAAACAACCCGCGAACAGCCCTGTGAGTGGCACCAACACCTCGCACTGGACCAATGTAAATCGTAGGAACTGCCCGTGCGATCACGGGACCCTCAGTTTGAGAATACGATGATAATTTTCATATTTCTAGATTTTGGCTTAAAAACATGGTGTGAGTGGGTGAAAAGACTAAACAACCCCCGAACGGCCGCGTGAGTGGCACCAACACCTCGCACGAGACCAATGTAACTCGTAGGAACTGTCCGTGTGATCACGGGCCCTCAGTATGAGAATACGATGATAATTTGCATATTTCTATACTTAGGCATAAAAATATGGCGTTAGTGGTTGAAAAGTCGAAGCATCCCCCGAACGTCCCCGTCAGTGGCACTAACACCTCGCACGGGACCAATGTAACTTGTAGGAATTGATCGCGCGATCACGGGATCCTCGGTTTGAGAATACGATGATAATTTGCATATTTATAGGCTTAGACTTAAAAACTTGGTGTTAGTTGTTGCAAAGCTGAAATATCCCCCGAATGGCCCCGCGAGTGGCACCAACACCTCGCCCGGGACCAAAGTAACTCATAGGAACTGATCGTACGATCAAGGGACTCCCGATTTGAGAATACGATGATAATTTGCTTATTTCTAGACTTAAGCTTAAAAACATGGCGTTAGTGGGTGAAAAGTCAAAAATCACCCTAACGGCCCCATAAGTGGCATCAACACCTCGCACGGGACCAATGTAACTCGTAGGAACTGACCGCATGATCACGAAACCCTCAGTTTGAGAATACGATGATAATTTGCATATTTCTAGACATAGGCTTAAAAATATGGCGTTAGTGGATGAAAAGTCGTAACAGCCCTCGAACGGCCTCGTGATTGGCCCCCACACCTCGCATGGGACTAATGTAACTCATAGGAACTGATATCGCGATCATGTGACCCCCAGTTTGAGAATACATCGATAATTTAAATATTTATAGACTTAGGCATAAAAACATGGTGATAGTGGGTGAAAAGCTAAAACATCTCGCGAATAGCCCCTTTAATGGCACCAAAAACTTGCACAGGACCAATGTAACTCGTAAGAATGACCGCGCGATCACGAGACCTCCATTTTGAGAATACGACGATAATTTGCATATTTCAAGATTTATGCTTTACAACATGATGTTAGGTGGTGAAAGGCCAAAAATCCCCGTGAGTGGTACCAACACATCGCACGGAACCAATGTAACTTATAGAATTTGACCGTACGATCACGGGACCCCCGGTTTGAGAATACAACGATAATTTGCATATTTATAGATGTAGGCTTAAAAACATGGCATTAGTGGGGGAACGGCCAAAATATCATCTTGAGTGGCACCAGCACATCTCTCTGGACTAATGTAACTCATAGGAACTGACCGCGAGATCACGGGACCCCCGGTTTGAGAATACGACGATAATTTGCATATTTCTATACTTAGGCTTAAAGACATGGCGTTAGTGGGTCAAAAGGGAAACAACAACTGAATGGCCCCGTGAGTTAGACCAACACCGCCCTTAGGACCAGTGTAACTCATTGGAACTGATCGCGCGATCACGGGATCCTCGATTTAAGAATACAACGATAATTTTCATATTTTTAGACTTAGGCATAAAAACTTGCTTTTGTGGGTGAAAAGCCTAAACATCCCTGGAACGGGCCCGTGAGTGGCACAAACACCTCGCACGGGACCAATGTAACTCGTAGGAACTAACCTCACAATCACGGGACCCTTAGTTTCCAAATACGATGATAATTATCACATTTTTAGCTTAGGCTTAAAAACATGGCGTTAGTGGGTGAAAAGCCAAAACATACCCTGAGCGGCCCCGTGAGTGGTACCAACTCCTCGGATGGGAAAAATGTAACTCGTAGGAACTGACCTCAAAATCACGGGACCCACGGTTTGACAATATCATGATAATTTGCATAATATCTAAACTTTGGCTTAAAAACATGGCGTTAGTGGATGAAAAGCCGAAACAACCTAAAAATGGCCCTGTGAGTGCCACCAACACCTCGCACGGGACTAATGTAACTCATAGGAACTGACCACATGATCACGAGACCCGCAGTGTGAGAATACGATTATAATTTTCATATTTCTAGACTGAGTCTTAAAAATATGGCCCTAGTGGGTGAAAAGTCGAAACATCCCCGAACGACCCCTTGAGTGGCACAAACAACTCGTACGGGACCAATGTTACTCGTAGGAACTGATCATGTGATCATGGAACCCCCGGTTTGAGAATACAATGATAATTTGCATATTTATAAACTTAGTCTTAAAAACATGGTGTTAGTGGGTCAAAAGGTGAAACATCCCCCGAACGGCCCCGTGAGGGGTACCAACACCTTGCACGGGACCAATGTAACTCGTAGGAACTGATCGCGCGATCACGGGACCCCCGGTTTTAGAATTCGATGATAATTTGCATATTTCTAGGCTTGGGCTTAAAAACATGGCATTAGTGGGTGAAAATCCAAAACGACCCGCGAAAAGCCCCGTGAGTGGCAACAACACCTCGTACGGGACCAATGTAACTCGTAGGAACTGCCCACGTGATCACGGGACCCTCAGTTTCATAATATGATTATAATTTTCATATTTCTAGACTTAAGCTTAAAAACATGGGGTGAGTGGGTGAAAAGCCTAAACATCCCCCGAACGACCGCGTGAGTGGTACCAACACCTCGCATGGGAGCAATGTAACTCGAAGGAACTGATCGCGTGATCAGGGACCCTCAGTCTGATAATATGATGATAATTTACATATTTCTATACTTAGGCTTAAAAACATGGTGTTAGTGTATGAAAAGATGAAACATCCCCCGCATGGCCCCGTCAGTGGCACTAACACCTCGTACGGGACCAATGTAACTTGTAGGAATTAACCGTGCGATCATGGGACCCTAGGTTTGAGAATACGATGATAATTTCCATATTTCTAGGCTTAGACTTAAAAACATGGTGTTAGTGGGTGAAAATCTAAAATAACCCCCAAACACCCCCGTGAGTGGCACCAACACCTCACTCGGGACCAAAGTAACTCATAGAAATTGATCGTGCGATCATGAGACCCTCGGTTTGAGAATACGATGATAACTTAGGCATTAGTGGGTGAAAAGGCAAAAAAGGCCCCGAACGTCCCCGTGAGTGGCACCAACACCTTGGATGGGACCAATGTAACTCGTAGGAATTGACCGCGCGATCACGGGACCCATGGTTTGAGAATACGACGATAATTTGCATATTTCTAGACATAGGCTTAAAAATATGGCTTTAGTGGGTGAAAACCAGAAATATCCCCCGAACGGCCCCGTGAGTGGTACCAACACCTCGCACGGGACCAATGTAACTTATAGGAACAAATCTTGTAATCTCGGGACTCCCAATTTGAGAACACGATTATAATTTGAAAATATGAGGACTTAGGCATAAAAACATGGCGTGTAAAGGTAAAAACACGAAACAACACCTATAACCACGTGGGTGGCACCACCATCTCCTACAGGACCAATGTAACTCATAGCAACTGACCGTGAAGTCATGGGAATCTCGGGTTGAGAGTACAGTGATAATTTGCATATTTTGAGACTCAAGCTTGAAAACATGGCGTTAGTGGCTGAAAAGACAAAAGAGCACCCAAAGTGCCCCGTGACTGGCACCAACACCTATCATGGTCCAATGTAACTCATAGGAACTGACCGTGGGATCACGGGACCCCTGGTTTGAGTATACGACAATAATTTGCATATTCCTAGACTTAGCCATAAAAATAAGGTGTTAATGGGTGATAAGCCAAAATAGCCCCCGAATGAGCCCGTGAGTGGCACCAACACCTCGCACAGGACCAATTTAACTCGTAGGAACTGACCGCGTGATTAGGGGATCCCAGTTTAAGAATACGACAATAATTTGCAAATTTGTAGAGTTAGATTTAATAACTTGGCATTAGAGGGTTAAAACCCAAAACTGCCTCCGAACGGCCTTATGAGTGGCACTAACACCTCGCACAGGACCAATGTAACTCGTAGGAGCTGATCGTACGATCACGGGAACCCCAATTTGAGAATAAGATGATCAACTTCATATTTATAGACTTAGGCTTGAAAATATGACGTTAGTAGGTGAAAAGATGAAACAACCGTTGAACGACACCGTGAGTGGCACCAACACCACATACGGTACCAGTGAAACTCCTAGGAACTGAACGTGTGATAACGGGACCCCCGGTTTGAGAATACGATAATAATTTACATATTTCTAGACATAGGCTTCATAACTTGTCATTAGTGGGTGAAAACCCGAAACTGCCTCCGAACGACCCTGTGAATGGCACAAACACCTCGCGTCGGACCAATGTAACTCGTAGGAAATTACTGCGCCATCACGGGACCCCCGGTTTGACCGTACGATGATAATTTGAATATTTATTGACTTAGTCTTAAAAACATGGCGTTAGTCAGTGAAAAGCCAAAAAATCCCCCGAACGGCCCCGTGATGCCACCAATACCTCGGCCGAGACCAATGTAACTCGTAGGAACTTACCGCGTGATCACAGGACCCTCGGTTTGAGAATACGATGATAATTTGCATATTTCTAGGCTTAGGATTAAAAACAAGGCATTAGTGGGTGAAAAGATAAAACAACCCCCGAACGGCCCCGTGAGTGGCACCATCACCTCACACGGGACCAATGTAACTCGTACGAATTGACTGTGCGATCACGGGACCCCCAGTTTGATAATATGATGATAATTTACCTATTTCTACACTTAGTCCGAAAAATATGGAGTGAGTGGGTGAAAAGACAAAACATCCCCCGAACGGCCCCGTGAAAGGAACCAAGAGCTCGCATGGGACCAATGTAACTCGTAGGAATAGACCCCGTGATCACGAGTCCCCAGTCTGAGAATACGACGATAATCTGTATATTTCTAGACGTTGGCTTAAAAACCTGGCGTTAATGGTTGAAAAGCATAAACAACTCCTGAATGGCTCCGTTACTGGTGCTTACACCTCGCATGAGACTAATGTAACTCGTAGGAAAACACGGCCCTAGGGGGTCAAAAACCGAAATAGCCCCCAAACGGCCCTGTGAGTGGGACCTCACACGGGACCAATGTAACTCGTAGGAACTGATTGTGCAGCCACAGGACTCCCAGTTTGAGAATACAATGGTAATTTGAAAATATGAGGACTTAGGCTTAAAATCATGACATTTAAAGGGAAAAACCCAAAATAGCCTCTATAGCCCCGGGGGTGGCACCAACACCTCCCACGGGACCAATGTAACTCGTACGAATTGAACGCGCTGACAAATGACTCCCCTTTTGAAAATATAATGATAATTTACATATTTCTAGACTTAGGCTTAAAAACATAACGTTGATGGGTAAAAAGGCGAAACAGCCCCCTAATAGCCCGATGAGTGGCACTTACACCTTTCACGGGACCAATCTTAGTCGTAAGAACTGATCGCGCAATCACGGGTCCCCCAGTTTGAGAATATGATGATTATTTGCATATTTTTAGACTTAGGCTTTAAAACTTAGCGTTAGTGGGTGAAAACCCAAAACTGCCCCAGAATGGCCCTGTGAGTGGCAATAACACCTCGCACGGGACCAATGTAACTTGTAGATACTGACCACGTGATCACGGGACCCTCGATTTGAGAATACAATGATAATTTACATATTTCTAAACACAGGCTTAAAAACATGGCGTTAGTGGGTGAAAACCCAAAACAACCCCCGAACGCTCGCGTGAGTGGCACCAACACCTCACACGGGACCAATGTAACTCGTAAGAAATGGCCGCGCCATCACGGGACCGCTGGTTTGATAATATGATGATATTTTCATATTTCTAGACATAGTCTTAAAAACATGGCGTTAGGGAGTGAAAAGACAAAAAAAAACCGAACTACCCCATGAGTGGCAACAACACTTCACACGGTACCAATGTAACACGTAGGAACTGACTGCACCATCACATGACCCCTAATTTGAGAATATGATGATAATTTGCAAATTTCTTGACTTAGGCTTAAAAACACGGAGTTAGTCAATGAACGGCCGAAAAAGCCCCAGAACGGCCCCGTGAGGGCAACAACACCTCTGACGGGACCAGTGTAACTCGTTGGAACTGATCGCACGATCAAGGGACCCACGATTTGAGAATACAATGATAACTTTCATATTTCTAGACTTAGGCTTAAAAACATGGCGTTAGTGGGTGAAAAGTCGAAACATCCCCTGAACGGCCCCGTGAGTGGCACCAACACCTCGCACGTGACTAATGTAACTCGTAGCAACTGACCACGCGATCACGGGACCCCCGGTTTGAGAATTCAACAATGATTTGCATATTTCTAGACGTAGGATTAAAAACATGGCGATAGTGGGTGAAAAGTCAAAATAAGCCTCGAATGGCCCCGTGAGTGGCACCAACACCTTGCATGGGACAAATGTAACTCGTAACAACTGACCGCACGATCATGAGACCCTCAGTTTAAGAATACGATAATAATTTGCATATTTCTAGACTTAGGCGTTAGTGGGTGAAAAGCATAAAAAGCCCCTGAACGGCTCCGTGAGTGGCACCAACACCTCGGATGGGACCAATGTAACTCGTAGGAATTGACCGTGCGATCACGGGACCCACGGTTTGAGAATATGATGATAATTTGCATATTTCTAGACATAGGCTTAAAAACATGGCTTTAGTGGGTGAAAACCAAAAACAGCCTCCGAACGACCCCATGAGTGGAACCAACACCTCACACGGGACCAATGTAACTCGTAGCAACAAATCTTGTAGTCCCGGGTCCCTTAATTCGCGAAAACGATTATAATTTGAAAATATGAGGACTTAGGCATAAAAACATGGCGTTTAAAGGTAAAAACATGAAACAACCCCCTATATGCTCGTGGGTGGCACCAACATCTCCTACAGGACCAACGTAACTCGTAGCAACTGCCCGCGCAGCCATGGGACTCCCAGTTTGAGAATACAGTGATAATTTGCATATTTCGAGACTTGTGCTTAAAAAGATGGCGTTAGTGGGGGAAAAGTCGAAACATCCCCTGAACGGCCCTGTGGGTGGCACCAACACCTCGCACGTGACTAATGTAACTCGTAGCAACTGACCGCGCGATCACGGGACCCCCGGTTTAAGAAATCGATAATGATTTGCATATTTCTAGATTTAGGATTAAAAATATGGCGATAGTGGGTGAAAAGTCAAAATAACCCTTGAACGGCCTCGTGAGTGGAACCAACACCTCGCACGGGACCAATGTAACTCGTACGAGCTGACCGCGTGATCACGGGAACCCCGATTTGAGAATACGATGATAAGTTGCATATTTATAGACTTAGGCTTAAAAACATGGCGTTAGTGGGTGAAAAGATGAAACAACCGTTGAACGATATCGTGAGTTGTACCAACACCTCATATAGGACCAATGAAACTCGTAGGAACTGAACGTACGATCAAGGGACCCCCAGTTTAAGAATACGATGATAATTTGTATATTTCTAGACTTAGTCTTAATAACTTGGCGTTAGTGGATGAAAACACGAAACGCGCCATCACGGGACTCCCTGTTTGAGAATATGATGATAATTTGCATATATCTAGACATAGTCTTAAAAACATGGCATTAGAGGGTGAAAAGCCAAAACAGCCCCCAAACGGCCCCGTGAGTGGCACCAACACCTCGTACGGGACCAAATGTAACTCGTAGGAACTGACCGCACCATCAAGGGACACCCAGATTGAGAATACGATGATTTTTTGAATATTTGTAGACTTAGTCTTAAAAACATGGCGTTAGTTGGTGAAAAGTTGAAAAACCCCTCGAACGGCCCCGTGTTGTCACTAACACCTCGAGCAGGACCAATCTAACACGTAGGAACTGACCGCGCGATCACGGGACCCCCAGTTTGAGAATACGACTATAATTTACATATTTCAAAGCTTAGGCTTAAAAACATTATCTTAGTGGGTGAAAAGCCAAAACGGCACCCGAACGGCCCAATGAGTGGCACCAACACCTCACACGAGACCAATGTAACTCGTAGGAACTGACTCTGTGATCACGGGACCCCTAGTTTGAGAATACGATGATAATTTACATATTTCTAGACTTAATCTTAAAAACATGGAGTTAGTGGGTGAAAAGACAAAACATCCCTCGAACGGCCCCGTGAGTGGAACCAAGAGCTCGCATGGGACCAATGTAACTCGTAGGAAAAGTTCCCGTGATCACGAGTCCCCCAGTTTGAGAATACGATGATAATTTTCATATTTTTAGACTTAGGCCTAAAAACCTGGCGTTAATGATTGAAAAGCTGAAACAACCCCTGAACGTCTCCGTTACTGGCGCCTACACCTCGCACGGGACCAATGCAACTCGTAGGAACTTAGGGCGCGATCTCGGAACACTCGGTTTGAGAATACGATAATAATTTGCATATATCTAGACTTAGGCTTAAAAACACGGCGCTAGGGGGTCAAAACCCGAAATGGCCTCCCAACGGCCCTGTGAGTGGGACCTCGCACGGGACCAATGTAACTCATAGGAACTGATCACGTAGCCACGGGACTCTCGGTTTGAGAATACGACGATAATTTGAAAATATGAGGACTTAGGCTTAAAATCATGACGTTTAATGGTAAAAACCCAAAATAGCCCCTATAGCCATGAGGGTGGCGCCAACACCTCCCACGAGACCAATGTAACTCGTAGGAATTGAACGCGCTGCCACGGGACTCCCAATTTCACAATATAATGATAATTGGCATATTTCTAGACTTAGGCTTAAAAACATAGCGTTTGTGGGTAAAAAGCTGAAACAGCCCCCGAACAGCCCCATGAGTGGCACCAAGACCTTTCACGTGACCAATGTTACTCGTAGGAACTGACTCCGTAATCACGGGTCCCCCAGTTTGGGAATATGACGATTATTTGCATATTTTTAGACTTAAGCTTAAAAATATGGCGTTAGTGGGTGAAAACCCAAAACTGCCCCCCGAACGGCCCTGTGAGTGGCAATAACACCTCGCACGGGACCAATGTAACTCGTAGCAACTGACCACGTGATCACGGGACCCTCAATTTGAGAATATAATGATAATTTGCATATTTCTACACATAGGCCTAAAAAATGGCTTTAGTGGGTGAAAACCTGAAACAACCCCCGAACGGCCGGGTGAGTGTCACCAACACCTCACACGGGACCAATGTAACTCGTAAGAACTGACCGCTCCATCATGGGACCGCCGATTTGAGAATACGATGATATTTTCATATTTCTAGACTTAGTCTTAAAAACATAGCTTTAGTGGGTGAAAAGCCAAAATAGCCCCCAAACGGCTCCATGAGTGGCACCAACACTTCACACGGACCAATGTAACACGTATGAACTTACCTCGCCATCACGCGACCCCTAATTTGAGAATATGATGATAATTTGCAAATTTCTTGACTTAGGCTTAAAAACACGGCATTAGTCGATGACAGGCTGAAAGAGCCCCCGAACGGCCCCGTGATGGCAGCAACACCTCTGAAGGGACCAATGTAACTCGTAGGAACTGACCGCACGATCAAGGGACCCACTGTTTGAGAATACGATGATAATTTGTATATTTTTAGACTTAGACTTAAAAACATAGCGTTAGTGGGTAAAAAGCTTAAATAACCCCCGAACAGCCCCCTGAGTGGCACCAACACCTTTTACGGGAACAATGTTACTCATAGGAACTGACTGAACAATCATGGGTCCCCCAGTTTGATAATACGATGATTATTTGCATATTTTTAGACTTAGGCTTAAAAACTTGGCGTTAGTGGGTGAAAACTCAAAACTGCCCCCGAATGGCCTTGTGAGTGGCAATAACACCTCGCACGGCACCAATGTAACTCGTAGGAACTAACCACGTGATCATGGGTCCCTTCATTTGAGAATATAATGATAATTTGCATATTTCTAAACATAGGTTTAAAAACATGGCATTAGTGGGTGAAAACCTGAAACAACCCCCGAACGGCCGCGTGAGTGTAACCAACATCTCACACGGGACCAATGTAACTCGTAAGAACTGACCGCTCCATCATGGGACAGCCGGTTTGAGAATACGATGATATTTTTATATTTCTAGACTTAGTCTTAAAAACATAGCGTTAGTGGGTGAAAAGCCAAAATAGACCCCAAACAGCCCCATGAGTGGCACCAACACTTCACATGGGCCAATGTAACACGTATGAACATACCGCGCCATCACACGACCCCTAATTTTAGAATATGATGATAATTTGCAAATCTCTTCACTTAGGCTTAAAAACACGGCGTTAGTCGATGGCAGGCTGAAAGAGCCCAGAATGACCTCGTGATGGCAGTAACACCTCTGAAGGGACCAATGTATCTCCTAAGAACTAACCACAAGATCAAGGGACTCACAGTTTGAGAATACAATGATAATTTGTATATTTTTAGACTTAGTCTTAAATACATGGCGTTAGTCGGTGAAAAGCCGAAACAGCACCCGAACGGCCCCGTGAGTGGCACCAACACCTCGCACGGGACAAATGTAACTCCTAGGAAATGACTGCATGATCGAGGGACCCCTGGTTTGAGAATAATATGATAATTTACATATTTCTAGACATAGGATTAAAAACATTGCGTTAGTGGGTGAAAAGCCGAAACATCCCTCGAATGTCCCCGTGAGTGGCACCAACACCTCGCACGGGAACAATGTATCTCGTAGGAACTGACCGCGCGATCACTGGTCCCCAACTTCGAGAATATGATGACAATTTGCATATTTCTAGACATAGGCTTAAAAGCATGGCGTTAGTGGGTGAAAACCTTAAATAGCCACCGAATGGCTGCGTGAGTGGCACTAACACCTCACACGGGACCAATGTAACTCATAAGAACTGACAGTGCCACCATGGGATCGTCGGTTTGATAATATGATGATATTTTCATATTTCTAGACTCACTCTTAAAAACATGGCGTTAGTGGGTGAAAAGCCAAAACAGCCCCCAAACGGCTCCATGAGTGGCACTAACACTTCACACGGGGCCAATGTAACACGTAGGAACAGACTGCGCCATCACGCGACCTCTAATTTGAGAATATGATGATAATTTGTAAATTTCTTGACTTAGGCTTAAAAACATAGCGTTAGTCGATGAAAGGCCGAAAAAGCCCCCAAACGGCCCCGTGATGGTAACAACACCTTTGAAGGGACCAATGTAACTCGTAGGAACTGATCGCATGATCAAGGGACCCACATTTTGAGAATACGATGATAATTTGCATATTTCTAGACTTAGACCTAAAAACATGGCATTAGTGGGTGAAAAGCCGAATAGCACCCGAACGGCCCAGTGAGTGGCACCAACACCTCGCACGAGACCAATGTAACTCGTAGGAACTGACTGCACGATCACGGGACCCTCGGTTTGAGAATATGATGATAATTTGCATATTTCTAGACGTAGGCTTAAAAACATGGCGTTAGTGGGCGAAAAGCCGGAACAACCCCCGAACGGCCTCGTGATTGGCCCCCACACCTCGTATGGAACTAATGTAACTCATAGGAACTGACTGCATGATCAAGGGACCCCCAGTTTGAGAATACTACGATAATTTACATATTTCTAAACTTAGGATTAAAAACATTGTGTTAGTGGGTGAAAAGTCGAAACATCCCTCGAACGTCCCCGTGAGTGGCACCAATACCTCGCACGGGACCAATGTAACTCGTAGGAACTGACCGCGCGATCACGGGTCTCCCACTTTGGGAATACGACGACAATTTGCATATTTCTAGACTTAGGCTTAAAAGCATGTCGTTAGAGGGTGAAAAGCCAAAACAATCCCCGAACGGCTCTGCAAGTGGCACCAACACCTCGCACGGGACCCTGAGTTTGAGAATACAATGATAGTTCGCAATATTTCAAGACTTAGGCATAAAAACTTGGTATTAGTGAGTGAAAACCTAAAATAGCCTCCGAACGACCCCGTGAGTGTCACCAACACCTCGCACGGGACCAATGTAACTCATAGGAACTAACTGCAACATCATGGGACCCCTGGTTTGAGAATACGTAATAATTTGCATATTTTTAAACTGAAGCGAAACATGGCATGAGTGGATGAATACTCGAAACAGCCCCCAAATGGCCCCGTGAGTGGTACCCACACCTCGTATGGGACTAATGTTACTCGTAGGAACTGATCGCGCATCCACAGGACTCCCGGTTTGAGAATACGAGTGTAATTTTAGAATATGAGGACTTTGGCTTAAAAACATGGCATTTACAGGTAAAAACTCAATCAGCCTCCTATAGCCCTGTGGGTGGCAGCAAATCCTCCCACGGGACAAATGTTACTCATAGGAAATGACCGCGCAGCTACGGGACTCTCGATTTGAGAATACAATGATAATTTGCATATTTCTAGACTTAGGCTTAAGAACATGGCGTTAGTCGGGTAAAGGCCGAATCATCCCCCGAACGGCCCCGTGAGTGTCCCCAACAACTCTTACGTGACCATTGTAACTCGTAGGAACTGATCAAAAGATCACGGGTCCCCCAATTTGAGAATACAATGATAATTTTCATATTTCAAGACTTAGGCTTAATAACATGGCGTTAGTGGGTGAAAGCTGAAACAACACCCGAACGGCTCCATGAGTAGCACCAACACCTCGCACGGTGCCATTGTAATTCAAAGGAAATCACCGTGCGATCCTGGGACCCTCGGTTTGATAATATGATGATAATTTCCATATTTTTAGACTTAGGCTTAAAAACATGGCATTAGTGGGTCAAAAACTGAAACTTCCCCCGAACGGCCCCATGAGTGGGACCAACACCTCGCATGAGACTAATGTAACTTGTACGAACTAACTGCACGATCATGGGACCTTCGGTTTGAGAGTATTTGATAATTTCATATTTCTAAACTTAGGCAAAACATGGCGTCAGTGGGTGAGAACTCGAAACAGACCCCGAACAGCCCCGAGAGTGGCACTAATACCTCGCACGGGACCAATGTAACTCGTAGGAACTTATCGCGCAGCAACGGACTCCCAATTTGAGAATATGATGGTAATTTTAAAATATGATGACTTAGGCTCAAAAACATGGCGTCAGTGGGTGAGAACCCGAAACAGCTCCGTGGGTGGCACCAACACCTCCCACGGGTCAAATGTTACTCATATGAACTGACTGCGTAGCCACAGGACTCCTGATTTGAGAATATAATGATAATTTGCATATTTCTAGACTTAGGCTTAAAAACATGACATTACTGGGTGAAAAGAAGAACCAACCCCCAAACGGCCCCGTGAGTGGTACTAATACCTCTCACACGACCAATGTAACTCGTAGGAATTGAGCGAACGATCATGCGTCCCCAATTTCAGAATACCATGATTATTTGCATATTTTGGGACTTCGCCTTAAAAATATTGCTTTTGTGGGTGAAAAGCCAAAACAACCACCAAACGGCCCCGCGAGGGGCACCAACACCTCGCACGGGACCAATGTAACTCGTAGGAAATGATCGCGTGATTCCGGGAACCCCAGTTCATGCTTACGATGATAATTTTTATATTTCTAGACTTAGGCTTAAAAATATGGCGTTATTGGTGAAAACCCAAAACAGCACCCGAACGGCCCCGAGAGTGGCACCAACACCTTTCACGTGACCAATGTAACTCCTAGGAACTAACTACGGGATCACAGGACCCCCAATTGGAGATTATGCGATAATTTGTATATTTCTAGACTTAGGCAAAACATTGCGTTAGTGGGTGAAAACCCGAAAGAGCCCCCGAATGGCCTCGTGAGTGGCACCAACACCTCGCACAGGACTAATGTTACTCGTAGGAACTGATCGCGTAGCCATGGGACTCCTAGTTTGAGAATACGATGGTAATTTGAAAATATGAGGACTTAGTCTTAAAACATGAAATTTAAAGGTAAAAACCCAAAATAGCCCCTATAACCCCGTGGGTGGCACCAACACCTCCCACGGGACCAATGTAACTTGTAGGAACTGACTGTGCAGCCATGGAACTCCCGATTTCATAATACAATGATAATTTGAATTTTTATAGACCTAGGCTAAAAAACATGGCGTTAGTGGGTGAAAAGTCAAAACAGCCCCCGAACGGCCCTATGAGTGGCACCAACACCTCTCACGGGACTAATGTAACTAGTAGGAACTGACTACGCGATCACCGGAACCCCGATTTGAGAATACGATGATATTTTGCATATTTTTAGACTAAGTCTTAAAAACATGGCATTAGTGGGTGAAAAGACAAAATAGCCCCCGAACGGCCCTGTGAGTGGCACAAACACCTCGTAAAGGACCAATGTAACTCGTAGGAACTGATCACGCAGCCACAGGACTCTCGATTTGAGATTATGATGGTAATTTGAAAAATTAAGAACTAAGGCTTAAAAACATGGCGTTTAAAGGTAAAAACCCAAAACAGCACCCTTATAACCCCGTGGGTGGCAACAACACCTCCCATGGGACCAATGCAACTCGTAGGAACTAGCCGCGTAGCCACGGGACCCCTAGTTTGAAAATTCAACGATAATTTTCATTTTTCTTGACTTAGGCTTAAAAACATGGCATTAGTGGGTGAAAACCTGAAACATGCCCTGAACGGCCCTGTGAGTGGCACCAACACCTCGCATCGGACTAATGAAACTCGTAGGAACTAACCACGCGATCACTGGACCACCGATTTAAGAGTACGATGACAATTTTTATATTTCTATTCTTACACTTAAAAATAGGGTGTTAGTGGGTGAAAAGCCAAAACACGACCTGAATGGCCCCGTAAGTGACACCAACACCTCGCACGGGACCATTGTAACTCATAGGAACTGACCGGGCGATCATGGGGCCCTCGATTTGAGAATTCAATGATAATTTGAATCTTTCTACACTTAGGCTTAATAACTTGGCGTTAGTGGTTCAAAACCCTAAACTAACCCCGAACGGCCCCGTGAGTGGCACAAACACCTCGCACGGGACCAATGTAACTCGTAGGAACTGACCGCGCGATCATGGGCCGCCCGATTTGAGAATACGATGATAATTTGCATATTTTTAGACTTAGGCTTAAAACGTGGCGTTAGAGGGTGAAACCCAGAAAGAGCCCTCGAACGGCTGCGTGAGTGGCACCAACACCTCACACGGAACCAATGTAATAACTGATCGTGCCATCACGGGACCCCCGGTTTGAGAATACGATGATAATTTACATATTTGTATACTTAGTCTTAAAAACATGGCGTTAGTGGGTGAAAAGCCAAAACAACCCCCGAACGGCCCCGTGAGTGGCACCAAGAGCTCGCACGGGATCAATGTAACTCGTAGGACCTGACCTCTCGATCACGAGTCCCCCAGTTGCGAATTTGATGATAATTGGCATATTTCTAGACTTAAGCTTAAAAACATGGCGTTAGTGGGTGAAAAGTTGAAACAACCCCCGAACGACTCCGTTAGTGGCACCAACATCTCGCACGGGACCAATATAACTCGTAGGAAATCATCGTACGATCTCGAGACCCTCGGTTTGAGAATAAAATGATAATTTGCATATTTCTAGACTTAGGCTTAAAAACATGGAACTAGTGGGTCTAAACCTGAAACAGCCCTCGAACGGCCCCATGATTGGGACCAATACCCCGTACGGGACCAATGTAACTCTTAAGAACTGATAATGCATCCACGGGACTCCCGGTTTTTGAATACGATTATAATTTGAAAATATTAGTACCTAGGCTTGAAAATATGGCCTTTAAAGGTTAAAACCCAAAATAGCCCCATGGGTGGCACCAACACCTCCCACGAGACCACTGTAACTCGTAGGAACTGATCGCACAGCCACGAGACAAAACGATTTGGGAATACAAAGATAATTTGCATATTTCTAGACTTATGCTTAAAAACATGGCGTTAGTGGGTGAAAAACTGAAACATCCCCCGAACGGCCCCGTTAGTGGCACCAACACCACTCACGGGACAATTGTAATTCGTAGGAACTGATCGTACGATCACTGGTTCCCTAGTTTGAGAATACGATGATTATTTGCATATTTATAGACTCAGGATTAAAAACATCGCATTAGTGGGTAAAAACTCGAAACGGCCCTCGAATAGCCCCGTGAGTGGTAATAACACCACGCACGGGACCAATGTAACTGTAGGAACTGACAGCGCAATCACGGGACCCCTGATTGAGTATACGATGATAATTTGCATATTCCTATACATAGGCTTAAAAACATGGCGTTAGTGGGTGAAAGGCCAAAATAGCCCCCAAACGGCCCCGTGAGTGGTATCAACAGCTCGCACGGGACCAATTAATTCGTAAGAACTGACCGCGCGATCACGGGGCCCCCGGTTTGAGAATAAGATGATAATTTACTTATTTCTAGACTTAGTCTTAAAAACATGTCGTTCGTGGGTGAAAACTTGAAAGAGCCCTCGAACAGCCCCGTGAGTGGCACCAACACCTCGCATGGGACCAATGTAACTTGTAGGAACTGACAGCATGATCACGGGACCCCCAGTTTGAGAATATGATGATAATTTTCGTGCTACTATCCATAGCCTTAAAAACATGGCTTTAGTGGGTGAAAACCCGAAACAACCCCCGAACGGCCCCGTGAGCGGCACCAGCACTCGTAAGGGGCCAATGTAACTCGTAGGATTAGATCGTACAGCCATGGGACTCCCGGTATGAGAATACGATGGTAATTTGAAAATATGAGGACTTAGGCTTAAAAACATGGCGTTTAAAGGTAAAAACATGAAACAACCCCTATTTCCCCATGGGTGGCACCAACATCTCCTACGGGACCAATGTAACTCGTTATAACTAACGACGCAACCAAGAGACTCCTGGTTTGAGCATATAATTATAATTTGGATATTGCTAGACTTAGGGTTAAAATATTGGCGTTAGTCGGTGAAAAGTTGAAAAATCCCCCGAACGGCCCCGTGATGGCACCAACACCTCGGACAGGACCAATGTAACATATAGGAACTGATCGCTTGATCACGGGACTCCCAATTTGAGAATACGATGATAATTTCCATATTTCTAGGCTTAGTCTTAAAAACATGGGGTTAGTGGGTGAAAAGCCAAAACAACACCCGAACGGCCTCGTGAGTGGCACCAACACCTCACACGGGACCAATGTAACTCGTAGGAACTGACTGTGTGATCACGGGACCCCCGGTTTGAGAATACTATGATAATTTACATATTTTCAGACTTAGGCTCGAAAACATGGGGTTAGTCGGTGAAAAGATAAAACATCTGCCGAACGGCCCCGTGAGGGGCCCCAACAGTTCGCACGGTACCAATGTAACTCGTAGGAATAGATCGCGCGATAACGAGACCCCCAGTTTGAGAATACGATGATAATTTGCATATTTCTATACTTAAGCTTAAAAACATGGCGTTAGTGGGTGAAATGCCGAAACACCCCTGAACGGCTCCGTTAGTGACACCAACATGTAACTCGTACGAAATCACCGCGCGATCTCAGGACTCTCGATTTGAGAATACGGCGATAATTTGCATATTTCTAGACTTAGGCTTAAAAACATGGCGTTAGGGGGTCAAAACCCGAAATAGCCCCCGAACAACCCTACGAGTGGGACCAACACCTTACACGGCACCAATGTAACTCGTAGGAACTGATCACGTAGCCACGAAGCTCCCGGTTTGAGAATATGATGGTAATTTGAAAATATGAGGACTTAGGCTTAAAAATATGGCATTTAAAGGTAAACCCCAAAACATCCCCTACCAACACCTCCCACGGGACCAATGGAACTCGTAGGAACTGACTGCGTAGCCATGGGACTCCCGATTTGAGAATACAACGATAATTTGCAAATTTCTAGACTTAGGCTAAAAAATATGGCGTTAGTGAGTGAAAAGCCGAAATAGCCGGCGAATGGCCCCATGAGTGGCACCAACACCTCGCACGGGACCAATGTAACTCATAAGAACTAACCGTGCAATCACGGGAACCCCGATTTGACAAATCGACGATAATTTGCATATTTCTAGACTTCGGCTTAAAAACATTGCTTTCGTGGGTGAAAAGTCGAAACAACCCCCGGACGGCCCCGCGAGTGGCACCAACACCTCGCACAGGACCAATGTAACTCGTTGGAAATGATCGCACGATCCCAGGACCCCCGATTTGAGCTTACGATGATAATTTGTATATTTCTAGACTTAGGCTTAAAAACATGGCATTAGCGGGTGAAAACCCGAAACAGCACCCGAAAGGCCCTATGAGTGGCACCAATACCTCGCACGGGACCAATGTAACTCCAAGGAACTAACCGCGGGATCACAGGACCCCCAGTTTCAGATTACGCAATAATTTGTATATTTCTAGACTTAGGCAAAACATTGCGTTAATGGGTGAAATCCCGAAATAACCCCTGAATGGCCTCATGAGTGGAACCAACACCTCGTACGGGACTGATGTTACTCGTAGGAACTGATCGCGTAGCCACGGGACTCCTGGTTTGAGAATACGATGGTAATTTGAAAATATGAGGACTTAGGCTTCAAAACATTGAATTTAAAGGTAAAAACCCGAAACAGCCCCAATAGCCCCGTGGGTGGCACCAACACCTCTCACGGGACCAATGTAACTTGTAGGAACTGACTGCATGATCACAGGAATCTCGATTTGAGAATTCAATGATATTTTGCATATTTCTAGACTAAGGCTTAAAAACATGGGGTTAGTGGGTGAAAATCCCCAAACGATGATAATTTGCATTAGTGGGTGACATAAAAGTCCTCGTAAAGCCCCAAAAGTCGAAATAGCCCACGAACGGCAGCGTGAGTGACATAAAAACCTCGTAAAGGACCAATGTAACTCATTGGAACTGATTGTGCATCCACTGGACTCTCGGTTTGAGAATATGATGGTAATTTGAAAAATTAAGGACTAAGGCTTAAAAACATGGCATTTAAAGGTAAAACCCCGAAACAGCCCCTTATAACCCCGTGGGTGGCACCAACACCTCCCACGGGACAAATGCGACTCGTAGGAACTGACCGCCCAGCCACAGGACCCCCGGTTTGAAAATTCAATGATAATTTGCATATTTCTAGACTTAGGCTTAAAACATGGCATTAGTGGGTGAAAACCTAGAACATCCCTAGAACGGCCCTGTGAGTGGCACCAATACCTCGCATCGGAAAAATGAAACTCGTAGGAACTGACCGTGGGATCACTGGACCCCCGATTTAATAATACGATCATAATTTACTTAATTCTAGTCTTACACTTGAAAATATGGCGTTAGTGGGTGAAAAACCGAAAAACGCCCTGAGTGGCCCCGTAAGTGACACCAACACCTCGCACGGGACCAATGTAACTCGTAGGAACTGACCGGGCGATCACGGGACCCCCGATTTTAGAATACGATGATAATTTGCATCTTTCGATAATTAGGCTTAATACCTTGGCGTTAGTGGATCAAAACCCTAAACTAACCCCGAACAGTCCCGTGAGTGGCACAAACGCCTCGCACGGGATCAATATAACTCGTAGGAACTGACCGTGTGACCACGAGATGCACAATTTGAGAATGTGATGATAATTTGGATATTACAAGACTTAGGCTTAAAATGTGTCGTTAGCGGGTGAAACCCCAAAAGAGCCCCCGAACGGCTACGTGAGTGGCACCAACACCTCACACGGAACCAATGTAACTCGTAGGAACTAATAACACCATCACGGTACTCCCAGTTTGAGAATACGATGATAATTTACATATTTCTAGACTTAGTCTTAAAAACATGGCGTTAGTGGGTGAAAAGCCAAAACATTCCCCGAACAGCATCATGAGTGGCACTAAGAGCTCGCACGGGACCAATGTAACTTGTAGGAACTGACCGTTTGATAATGAGTCCCCTAGTTGTGAATATGATGATAATTGACATATTTCTAGCCTTAAGCTTAAAAACATGGCGTTAGTGGGTGAAAAGTCGAAATAACCCCCGAACGACTCCGTTAGTGGCACCAACGCCTCGCACGGGACCAATGTAACTCGTAGGAAATTGTCGCATGATCTTGGGACCCTCGGTTTGATAATGAAATGATAATTTGCATATTTCCAGACTTAGGCTTAAAAACATGGCGTTAGTGGGTCAAAACCTGAAACAACCCTCGAACGACCCCGTGAGTGGGACCAACACCTCGTACGGGGCCAATGTAACTCTTAGGAACTGATAGTGCATCCATGGGACTCTCGATTTGAGAATATGATGATAATTTGAAAATATTAGTGCTTAGGCTTAAAAACATGGCTTTTAAAGGAAAAAAACCCAAAATAGCCCCTATAGGCCCGTGGGTGGCACCAACACCTCCCACGAGACCAATGTAACTCGTAGGAACTGACCGCACAGCCACGGGACAACTGATTTGAGAATACAAAGATAATTTGCATACTTTTAGACTTAACCTTAAAAACATGGCGTTAGTGGTTGAAAATCCAAAACAGCCCCCGAACGGCCCCATGAGTGGCACCAACACCACTCACATGACAATTGTTACTCGTAGGAAATTATCGCGCGATCATAGGTCCACTAGTTTGATAATACGATGATTATTTGCATATTTCTATACTTAGGCTTAAAAACTTCGCGTTAGTGGGTAAAAACTCGAAACAGCCCCCGAACGGCCCCGTGAGTTGCAATAAGACCTCGCACGGGACCAATGTAACTGTACGAACTAATCGCGCAATCACGGGACCCCTGATTTGAGAATACGATGATAATTTTCATATTTCTACACATAGGCTTAAAAACATGGCGTTAGTGGGTGAAAAGCCAAAATATCCCCGAAACAGCCTCGTGAGTGGCAGCAACAGCTCGCACGGGACCAATTAACTCGTTAGAACTCATCGCGTGATCACGTGACCCCCGATTTGAGAATAAGGTGATAATTTGCATATTTTTATACTTAGTCTTAAAAACATGGCATTATTTGGTGAAAACTTGAAACTACCCCCGAACGGCCCCGTGAGTGGCACCAGCACTCGCACGGGACCAATGTAACTCGTAGGAACAGATCGTGTAGCCACAGGATTCTCGGTTTGAGAATACGATGGTAATTTGAAAATATGAGGACTTAGGCTTAAAAACATGGCGTTTAAAGGTAAAAAACAAAACAACCCCTATAGCCCCGTGGGTGGCACCAACATCTCCTACGGGACCAATGTAACACGTAGTAACTAACCACGCAACCAAGGGACTCCTGGTTTGAGAATACAATTATAATTTGGATATTTCTAGACATAGGCTTAGAAACATGGCGTTAGTGGGTGAATACCCAAAACATCCCCCAAACGGCTAGTGAGTGGCACCAACACCTTTCACGAGACCAACGTAACTCGTAGGAACTGATCGCGCGATCACGAAACCCCTGCTTTAAGTGTACGACGATAATTTTCATACTTCTAGACTTAACCGTAAAAACATGGCATTAGTGGGTGAAAAGCCGAAACATCCCCCAAACGGTCCCGTGAGTGGCATCAACACCTCGCACGAGACCAATGTAACTCATAGGAACTAACCGCATGATCACGGGACCCACGGTTCGAGAGTACGACGATAATTTGCATATTTCTAGACTTAGGCTTAAAAACATGGCATTAGTGGGTGAAAAGCCGAAACAACCTCCCAATGACCCTGTGAGTGGCACCAACACCTCATACGAGTCCAATGTAACTCGTTGGAACTGACCGCATGATCACTGGACCCCCGATTTGAGAATATGATTATAATTTTCATATTTCTATACTTAGGCTTAATAACTTGGTCTGAGTGGGTGAAAACCGAAACTACCCCCGAACGACCCCGTGAGTGGCACAAACACCTCGCACGGGACCAATGTAATTTGAGAACTAACCAAGCGATCACGGGACACCCGATTTGAGAATACGATGATAATTTGCATATTTCTATACTTAGGCTTAAAACATGGCGTTAGTCGGTGAAATGATGAAAAAGCCCTAGAACGGCCCTGTGATGGCACCAACACCTCGGACATAACCAATGTAACTCGTAGGAACTGATCGCACAATCACGGGACCCACAATTTGAGAATATGATGACAATTTCAATATTTCTAGGCTTAGGCTAAAAAATATGGGGTTAGTGGGTGAAAAGCCAAAACAACACCCGAATGGCCTCATGAGTGGCACCAACACCTCACACGGGACCAATGTAACTCGTAGGAACTGACTGTGTGATCACAGGACCCCCGGTTTGATAATATGATGATAATTTACATATTTTTAAACTTAGGCTTGATAACATGGGGTTAGTCGGTGAAAACACAAAACATCCCTCGAGCGGCCCCGTGAGGGGCACCAACAGCTCGCACAGGACTAATGTAACTCGTAGGAATAGACCGCACGATCACGAGTCCCCTAGTTTGAGAATACGATGATAATTTGCATATTTCTAGACTCAAGCTTAAAAACATGGCGTTAGTGGATGAACAACCAAAACAACACCTGGACGGCTCCGTTAGTGGCGCCAACACCTCGCATGGGTTCAATGTAACTCGTAGGAAATCACCGCGCGATCTAAGGCCCCTCGGTTTGAGAATACGGCTATAATTTACATATTTCTAAACTTGGGCTTAAAAACATGGCTTAGAAACCCGAAATAGCCCACGAACGACCCTATGAGTGGGACCAACACCTTGCATGAGATCAATGAAACTCGTAGGAACTGATCACCTAGCTAGGGGACACCCAGTTTGAGAATATGATGGTAATTTGAAAATGGGAGGACTTAGGCTTAAAAATATGGCATTTAAAGGTAAAACCCCAAACAACCCCCTATTACCCCGTGGGTGGCACCAACACCTCCCATGAGACCAATGGAACTCATAGGAATTGACCGCGCAGCAATAGGACTCCCGATTTGAGAATACAACGATAATTTGCAAATTTGTAGACTTAGGCTTTAAAATATGGCGTTAGTGGGTGAAAACCCGAAACATCCCTTGAACGGCCCTGTGAGTGGCACCAACACCTCGTACGGGACCATTATAACTCGTAGGAACTAAGAGTGCAATCACGGGACCCCGGATTTTAGAATTCGATGATAATTTTCATATTTCTAGACTTCGGATTAAAACATGCCTTTCATGGGTGAAAAGCCTTAACAACCCCCGGACAGCCCCCCGAGTGGCACCAACACCTTGCACGGGACCAATGTAACTCATAGGAAATGATGGCGCAATCCCGGGACCCCCGGTTCTTGCTTACGATGATAATTTGTATATTTCTAGACTTAGGCTTAAAAACATGGCGTTAGTGCATGAAAACTCGAAACAGCACCCGAATGGCCCCGTGAGTGGCGTCAACACCTCGCACGGGACCAATGTAACTCCTAGGAACTAACCGCGGGATCACAGGTCCCTCAGTTTGAGATTACGCGATAATTTTCATATATATAGACTGAGGAAAAACATTGTGTTAGTGGGGGAAAACCCGAAACAGCCCCCGAATGGCCTCGTGAGTGGCACCAACACCTCGTACGGGACTAATGTTACTCATAGGAAATGTTCGCGTAGCCACGGGACTCCTGGTTTGAATATACGATGGTAATTTTAAAATATGAGGACTTAGGCATAAAAACATGGAATTTAAAGGTAAAAACCCAAAACAGCCGCTAAAGCCCCATGGGTGGCACCAACACCTCCCACAGGACCAATGTAACTCGTAGGAACTGACTGTGCAGCCATGGGACTCCCGATTTGAGAATACAATGATAATTTGAATATTTTTGGATATAGGCTTAAAAACATGGCATTAGTGGGTGAAAAGTCAAAATAGCCCCCGAACGACCCTATGAGTGGCACCAACACCTCTCACGGGACCAATGTTACCCGTAGGAACTGACTGTGCGATCAAGGGAACCCCGGTTTGAGAATAAGATGATACTTTGTATATTTCTAGACTAACGCTTAAAAACATGGCGTTAGTGGGTGAAAAGCAAAAATAGCCCCCAAATAGCCCCGTGAGTGGCACAAACACCTCGTAAAGGACCAATATAACTCGTAGGAACTGATCGCGCAACCTCGGGACTCTCGGTTTGAGAATACAATGGTAATTTTAAAAATTGAGGACTAAGGCTTAAAAACATGGCGTTTAAAGGTAAAAATATGAAACATCACCCTTATAGCCCCGTGGGTGGCACCATCACCTCCTACGGCACCAATGCGACTCGTAGGAACTGACTGCGCCACCATGGGATCCCCAGTTTTAAAATTCAATGATAATTTGCATATTTCTAGACTTAGGCCTAAAAACATGGCATTAGTGGGCGAAAACCTAAAACATCTTTTGAACGGCCCTGTGAGTGGCACCAACACCTCGCATCGGACCAATGAAACTCTGGACCCTCGATTTAAGAATACGATGATAATTTACATATTTCTAGTCTTACACTTAAAAATATGGCATTAGTGGGTGAAAAGCCAAAACCGCCCTGAATGGCCCTGTAAGTGACACCAACACCATGTATGGTACCAATGTAACTAGTAGAAACTGACCGAGCGATCACGGGGCCCCCAATTTGAGAATACGATGATAATTGGCATCTTTTTATACTTAGGCTTAATAACTTGCGTTAGTGGTTTAAAACTCGAAACTAACCTCAAACGACCCCGTGAGTGGCACAAACACCTCACACGGGACCGATGTAACTCGTAGGAACTGACCGCGCTATCACGGTCCACCCGACTTGGGAATACGATGATAATTTGCATATTTCTACACATAGGCTTAAACATGGCATTAGCTGGTGAAAACCCAAAAGAGCCCCCGAACGGCTGCGTGATTGCCATCAACACCTCACACGGAACCAATGTAACTCGTAAGAACTGACAGCGCCATGATGGGACCCTCGGTTTGGGAATACGATGATAATTTACATATTTCTAGACTTAGTCTTAAAAACATGGTGTTAGTGGGTGAAAAGCCAAAACATCCCTCGAACGGCCCCGTGAGTGGCACCAAGAGTTCGCACGGGACCAACGTAACTCGTAGGAACTGATCGCATGATCACGAGTCCCCCAGTTTGAGAATATGATCATAATTTGCATATTTCTAGGCTTAAGCTTAAAAACATGGCGTTAGTGGGTGAAAATAAGAAATAACCCCCGAACGACTCCGTAAGTGGCACCAACTCCTCGTACGGGACGAATGTAACTCGTACGAAATCATCGGACGATCTCGAGACCCTCAGTTTGAGAATAAAATAATAATTTGCATATTTCCAGACTTAGGCCTAATAACATGGCGCAGGTGGGTCAAAACCTGAAACATCCCTCGAACGGCCCCGTGAGTGGGACCAACACCTCGTATGGGACCAATGTAACTCTTAGGAACTTATAGTGCAGCCACGGGACTCTCGATTTGAGAATACGATGATAATTTGAAAATATTAGTACTTAGGATTAAAAATATGGATTTTAAAGGTAAAAACCCAAAATAGCCCCCTATAGCCCCGTGGGTGGCGCCAACACCTCCCACGTGACCAATGTAACTCGTAGGAACTAACCGCGTTGCCACGGGACAACCAATTTGAGAATACAAAGATAATTTGCATATTTCTAGACTTAAGCTTAAAAACATGGCGTTCGTAGGTGAAAAGCCGAAACAGCCCCTTAACGGCCCCGTGAGTGGCACTAACACCACTCACGGGACAATTGTAACTCGTAGGAACTGATCGCGCGATCACAGGTCCCCTAGTTTGAGAATACGATGATTATTTTCATATTTCTACACTTAGCCTTAAAAACTTCGCGTTAGTCGGTAAAAACTCAAAACTGCCCCGAACAGCCCCGTGAGTGGCAATAACACCTCGCACGGGACCAATGTAACTATAGGAACTGATCGTGCAATCACGGGACCCCTAATTTGAGAATACGGTGATAATTTGCATATTTCTAAACATAGGCTTAAAAACATGGCGTTAGTGGGTGAGAGGCCAAAATATCCCCCAAACGGCCCCATGAGTGGCAGTAACATCTCGCACGGGACCAATTAACTCGTAGGAACTGTCTGCGTGATCACGGGACCCCCGGTTTGAGAATAAGATCGTAATTTGAAATTTCTAGACATAGTCTTAAAAACATGGCATTAGTGGGCGAAAACTTGAAACAACCCCTGAATGGCCCCGTGAGTGGCACCAACACCTCGCATGGGACCAGTGTAACTCGTAGGAACTTGGTGTGTAAGCGGTACGGTTTGGTCGGTAAATAGTAGATACCAATACAAACATGAAACTCTAGATGGTAAAACCAAACCGTACTAGTTTACCACCCGGTACACCAAAACTAAATCGGCTGGTATTTTGGTTTTTTCGGTAATTTGGGTTTTTTCTGGTTTCGGTAAATTCTGGTTTTTTCTAGTTTCGGTAAGTTCTGGTTTTTTCTGGTTTCTGGTTTCGATTTTTTATGTTTCGGTAAACAACACTAAAAGTCCCCAAAATCCAAAAACAAAACCAACCAACTTTTTTAAATATTAAGACCAAAACCAAAACCAACTTTTTCTGGTTTTGGTAAATTTGGTACGATAATTTTGGTAAATTCGGTACGGCACGGTAATTTTGGTACGATTTTTTTGTGGTTTTGGTAAATTCGGTATGGTATGGTAATTTTGGTACGTTTTTTTCTGGTTTCATAAAATTTGGTAAGGTAATTTCAGTTTCGGTAAAATTCGGAACGATAAAATTCAGTATGGTATGGTAATTTCGGTACGGTTTTTTCTGGTTTCATAAAATTCGGTACGGTAATTAAAACCAAAACCAACCAACTTTTTTGCGATAATTTCAATTTCGGTAAGACTGGTTTCTGGTATTTTAATATATGAAACAAAAACCATTTTTTTCGGACCAAAACGGTATGGTACGGTAAAAACCCGTACCGCATCCACCCCTAGTAGAAACTGACCGCGCAATCACGGGACCCCCAATTTGAGAATACGACGATAATTTTCATATTTCTAGACATAGGCTTAAAAACATGGCGTTAGTGAGTGAAAACCCGAAACAACACCAGAACGGCCCCGTGAGTGGCACCAACACTCGCACGAGACCAATCTAACGTAGGAACAGAGCGCGTAGCCATGGCACTCCCAGTTTGAGAATACGATGGTAGAATTAAAATATGAGGACTTAAGCTTAAAAACATGGCGTTTAAAGGTAAAAACACGAAACAACCCTATAGCCCCGTGGGTGGCACCAACATCTCCTACGGGACCAATGTAACTCATAGAAACTGACCACGCAACCACGGAACTCCTGGTTTGAGAATACAATTATAATTTGGATATTTCTAGACTTAGGCTTAAAAACATGACGTTAGTGGGTGAAAACCCAAAACATCCCCCAAACGGCCCGTGAGTGGCACCAACACCTCTCACGTGACCAACGTAACTCATAGGAACTGATCGCGCGATCACAGGACCCCTAGTTTAAGTATACGACGATAATTTTCATATTTTTATAATTAACCTTAAAAACATGACGTTAGCGGGTGAAAAGCATAAACATCCCCCGAACGGCCCCGTGAGTGGTACCAACACCTCGAACGAGACCAATGTAACTCATAGGAACCAACCGCGCGATCACGGGACCCACGGTTCGAGAATACGACGATAATTTTCATATTTCTAGACTTAGGCTAAAAAACATGGCGTTAGTGAGTGAAAAGCCGAAACAACCGCCCAATGACCCCGTGAGTGGCACCAACACCTCATATGGGACAAATGTAACTCGTTAGAACTGACCACGTAATCACAGGACCCCCTGTTTGAGAATATGATGATAATTTTCATATTTCTAGACTTAAGCTTAATAACTTGGTGTTAGCGGGTGAAAACCGAAACTGCCACCGAACGACCCCGTGAGTGGCACAAACAACTCGCACGGGACCAATATAACTCGTAGGAACTGACCAAGCGATCATGGGACCCCCAATTTGAGAATACGATGATAATTTGCATACTTCTAGACTTAGGCTTAAAAACATGGGGTTAGCTAGGTGCAAAGCCAAAACAACCCCCGAATGGCCCCGTGAGTGGCACCACATCTCGCACGGGACCAATATAACTCGTTGGAACTAACTGCGCCATCACGGGACCCCCAATTTGAGAATACGATGATAATTTCCATATTTCTAGACTTAGGCTTAAAACATGGAATTAGTTGGTGAAACGCTAAAAAATCCCCCGAACGGCCCCGTGATGGCACCACTACCTCGGACAGGACTAATGTAACTCGTAGGAACTGATCGCACGATAACGGGACCCCCAATTTTAGAATACGACAATAATTTCCATATTTCTAGGCTTAGTCTTAAAAACGTGGGGTTAGTGGGTGAAAAGCCAAAACAGCACTCGAATGGCCTCGTAAGTGGCACCAACACCTCTCACGGGACCAATGTAACTCGTAGAAACTGACTGTGTGATCACGGGACCCTCGGTTTGAGAATACGACGATAATTTACATATTTGTACACTTTGGCTTGAAAACATGGGATTAGTCGGTGAAAAGACAAAACCTCACCTGAACGGCCCCCTGCGGGGCCCCAACAGCTGGCACGGGACCAATGTAACTCGTAGGAATAGACCGCGTGATCACGAGTCCCCCAATTTGAGAGTACGATGATAATTTGCATATTTCTAGACTTAGTCTGAAAAATATGGCGTTAGTGGGTGAAAAGCCGAAATAACCACGGAACGGCTCCGTTAGTGGCATCAACACCTCGCACGGGTTCAATGTAACTCGTAGGAAATCACCACGCGATATTTCTAAACTTAGGCTTAAAAATATGGCGTTAGGGGGTCAAAACCCAAAATAGCCCCCGAACGGCCCTGTAAGTGGGACCAATACCTTGCACGGGACCAATGTAACTCATAGGAACTGATCACGTAGCCACGTGACTCTCGGTTTGAGAATACAATGGTAATTTGAAAATATGAGGACTTAGGCTTAAAAATATGGCATTTAAAGGTAAAACCCAAAACAACCCCCAATAGCCCCGTGGGTGGAACCAACACCTCCCACGAGACCAATGGAACTCGTAGGAACTGATCGCGTAGGCATGGGGCTCCCGATTTGAGAATACAACCATAATTTGCAAATTTCTAGACTTAGGCTTTAAAATATGGCGTTAGTGGGTTAAAACCCGAAACAGCCCGCGAACGGCCCCGTGAGTGGCACCAACACCTCGCACGGGACCAATGTAACTCGTAGGAACTAATCATGCCATCACGGGACCCTCGATTTGAGAATTTGATGATAATTTGTAAATTTCTAGACTTAGGCTTTAAAACATGGCGTTTGTGGGTGAAAAGTCGAAACATCCCTCGAACGGCCCCGTGAGTGGCACCAACACCTATTAAGGGACCAATGTAACTCATAGGAGCTGACCGCGCAATCACGGGTCCACGAGTTTGAGAATATGATGATTATTTGCATGTTTCTAGACTTAGGCTTAAACACTTGGCTTTAGTGGGTGAAAACTCGAAACTAACCCCGAACGGCCTCGTTAGTCGCAATAACACCTCACATGTGACCAATGTAACTCATAGGAACTGACCACGCGATCATGGGATGCCCAATTTGAGAATGCAAGATAATTTGCATATTTCTAGAAATAGGCTTAAAAACATGGCATTAGTGGGTGAAAACTCGAAACTACCCTCGAACGACCGCGTGAGTGGTACCAACACCTAACACGGGACCAATGTAACTCGTAAGAGCTAACTGCGCCATCACACGACCCCCGATTTGAGAATACGACGATAATTTGAATATTTCTAGACTTAGTCTTAAAAACATGGCGTTAGTGGCTAAAAATCCAAAATAGTCCCCGAACGGCCCCGTGAGTGGCACCAACACCTCACACGGGACTAATGTAACTAGTAGTAACTTTTCGTGCCATCACGGGACCCCCGGTTTGAGAATATGATGATAATTTGCATATTTTTATTCTTATGCTTAAAAACATGGCGTTAGTCGGTGAAAAGCCGAAAAAGCCCCTGAACGGCCCCGTGAGTGGCACCAACACCTCGCATGGGACCAATGTAACTCGTAGGAATTTACCGCGCGATCACGGGACCCCAGTTTGAGAATACGATGATAATTTGCATAATTCTAGACATAGGCTTAAAAACATGGCTTTAGTGGGTGAAAACACACAATGGCCCTCGAATGGCCCCGTGAGTGGAACCAACACCTCGCACGGGACCAATGTAACTCGTAGGAACAGATCACGTAGTCCCGGGACTCTCGGTTTGATAAAATGATGATAATTTGAAAATATAAGGACTTAGTCATCAAAACATGGCGTTTAAAGGTTAAAACATGAAAGAACCCCCTATAACCCCGTGGGTGGAACCAACATCGCCTATGGTACCAATGCAACTTGTAGCAACTGACCGCGCAGCCACGAGACTCCCAGTTTGAGAATACAATGATAATTCGCGTATTTTGAGACTCAAGCTTAAAAACATGGCATTAATGGGTGAAAAGCCGAAACAACCCCTGAAGTGCCCCGTGAGTGGCACCAACACCTCACACGAACCAATATAACTCGTAGGAACTGACCGTGCGATCATGGGACCCCCGATTTGAGTATACAATGATAATTTGCATAGTTCTAGACTTAGCCTTAAAAGTAAGGCATTTGTGGGCGAAAAGAAAAAATAGCCCAAGAACGGCCCCGTGAGTGGCACCAACACCTCGCACGGGACCAATGTAACTCGTAGGAACTAACCGCCCCATCATGGGACCCCGGTTTGAGAATACAATGATAATTTGCAAATGACTAGACTTAGGCTTAATAACTTGGCATTAGTAGGTGAAAACACGAAACTTCCTCCGAACGGCCCTATGAGTGGCACAAACACCTCGCAGAGGACCAATGTAACTCGTAGTAACTGAACGCGCGATCATGGGAACCCCGATATGAGAATACGATTATAATTTTTAGATTTATAGACTTAGGCTTAAAAACATGGCGTTAGTGGGTAAAAAGATGACACAACCGTCGAACGACACCGTGAATGGCACCAACACCTCGTACGGGACCAATGAAACTCGTAGGAACTAAACGTGCGATCACGGGACCCCCGGTTTGAGAATACGATGATAATTTTCAAATTTCTAGAGTTAGGCCTAATAACTTGGCGTTAGTGGGTGAAAACCCGAAGCTGCCTTCGAACTGCCCTGTGAGTGGCACAAACACCTCGTGTGGGACCAATGTAACTCGTAGGAACTGACCGCGCGATCACAAGAACCCCGATTTGAGAATACGATGATTAATTTCATATTTCTAGACTTAGATTTAAAACATGGCGATAGTGGGTGAAAACCTTAAACAGCCCCCGAACAGCTGCGTTAGTGGCACCAACACCTCATACGGGACCAATGTAACTCGTAAGAACTGACCACGCCATCACGGGACCCCCGGTTTGAGAATATGATGATAATTTGCATATTTCTGGACCTAGTCTTAAAAACATGGTGTTAGTGGGTGAAAAGCCAAAACAACCCCCAAACAGCCCCGTGAGTGGCATCAACACCTCTCACGGGACAAATGTAACTCGTAGGAACTGACCGCGCCATCACGGGACCCCCGGTTTGAGAATATGAGGATAATTTGAATATTTCTAGACTTAGGCTATAAAAACATGGTGGTAATCGGTGAAAACTGAAAAAGTCCCCGAACGGGCCCGTGATGGCACCAACACATCTGGAGGGACCAATGTAACTCGTAGGAACTGACTGCGCAATCACGGGACCCCCAGTTTGAGAATATGACTATAATTTGCATATTTCTATTCTTAGGCTTAAAACCGTTGCGTTAGCGGGTGAAAAGCCAAAATAGCACCTGAACGACCCTGTGAGTGGCACCAACACCTCACACGGGGCCAATGTAACTCGTTGGAACTGACTGTGCGATCACGGGATCCCTAGTTTGAGAATACGATGATAATTTACATTTTTCTAGACTTAGTCTTAAAAACATGGAGTTAGTGGGTGAAAAGACAAAACATCCTTGGAACGGACCCATGAGTGGAACCAACAGCTCGCCTGGGACCAATGTAAATCGTAGGAACAGACCGCGAGATCACGAGTCCCCCAGTTTGAGAATACGATGATAATTTTCATAATTCCATACTTACGCTTTAAAACATGATGTTAATCGGTGAAAAGATGAAATAACCCCTGAACGCCTCCGTTTGTGGCACTAACACCTCGCATGGGACCAATGTAACTCGTACTAAATCACTGCACGATCTCGGGACCCTTATTTTGAGAATAAAAAGATAATTTCCATATTTCTAGACTTAGGCTTAAAAGCATGGAGTTAGGGGGTCAAAACTCGAAATAGCCCTCGAACGGCCCCGTGATTGGGACCTCTCACAGGACCAATGTAACTCGTAGGAACTGATCGCGTAGCCACATATCTCCCTGTTTAAGAATACGACAGTAATTTGAAAATATGAGGACTTAGGCATAAAACATGATGTTTAAAGGTAAAAACCCAAAATATCCCCTATAGACCCGAACAGCCGTGTGAGTGGCACCAACACCTCACACGGGACCAATGTAACTCGTAAGAACTGATCGCGCCATCACGGGACCCCCGGTTTGAGAATACAAAGATAATTTGCATATTTTTAGACTAGTCTTAAAAACATGGCGATAGTGGGTGAAAAACCAAAACAACCCCCAAACGGCCCCGTGAGTGGCACCAACACTTCACACGGGACCATTGTAACATGTAGGAACTGACTGTGCCATCACGTGACCCCTAATTTAAGAATATGATGTTCATTTGTATTTTTTTAGACTTAGGCTTAAAAACATGGCGTTAGTCGATGAAAATCCAAAAAAGCCCCCAAACGGCCCCATGATGGCAGCAACACCTCAGACGGGACCAATGTAACTCATAGGAATTGACCGTGCTATCATGGGACCCACAGTTTTATAATATGATGATAATTTGTATATTTCAGGACTTAGGCTTAAAAACATGGCGTTAAAGGGTGAAAAGCCGAAACAGCCCCCGAACGGCCCCGTGAGTGGCACCAACACCTCGCGTGGACCAATGTCACCCCTAGGAACTAACTGCATGATCAAGGGACCCGAGGTCTGAGAATACTATGATAATTTGTATATGTCTAGACTTGGGCTTAAAAACACTGCGTTAGTGGGTGAAAAGTCGAAACATCCCTCGAACGTCCCCGTGAGTGGCACCAACACCTCACACGGGACAAATGTAACTCGTAGGAACTAACCGAATGATGAATGGATCTTCAGTCTGCGAATATTCGATAATTTTCATATTTCTAAACTTATGCAAAACATGGCGTCAGTGGGTGAGAACCTGAAACAGCCCCCGAACAGCCCCGTGAGTGGCACCAATACCTCGTATGGGACAAATGTAACTCATAGGAACTTATCGTGCACCAACGGGACTCCAAATTTAAGAATACGATGGTAATTTTAAAATATGATGACATAGGCTTAAAAATATGGCGTCAGTGGGTGAGAACCCGAAACAGCCCCTTATAGCCCCGTGGGTGGCACCAACACCTCCCACGGGACAAATGTTACTCATAGGAACTGACCGCGTAGCCACGAGACTCCCGATTTCAGAATACAATGATAATTTGCATATTTCTAGTCTTAGGTTTAAAAACATGACGTTAGTGGGTAAAAAGCTGAAACATCCCCCAAACGGCCCCGTGAGTGGCACCAACACCTCTCATAGGACCAATGTAACTCGTAGGAACTGACCGCGTGATCACGGATCCCCGTGTTTTTGAATATTTCTAGACTTTGGCTTAAAAACATGGTGTTCGTGGTAGAAAACTGGAAACAGCACCTGAACGGCCCCGTGAGTGGCACCAACACCTCGCACGGGGCCAATATAACTATTAGGAACTCACCGCGGGATCACGGGTCCCCCAATTTGAGAATACATGATAATTTTCATGTTTGTAGACTTAGGCAAAATAAGGCGTTAGTGGGAGAAAACCTGAAACAGTCCCCCAACGGCCTCGTGAGTGGAACCAACACCTCGCAAGGGACTAATGTAACTCGTAGGAAATGATCGCGCAATCATGGGACTCCCGATTTGAGAATACGATCGTAATTTGAAAATATGAGGACTTCGGCTTAAAAATAAGGCATTTAAAGGTAAAAGGCCGAAACATCCCCCTATAGCACCGTGGGTTGCACCAGAACCTCCCACGGGACCAATGTAACTCGTAGGAACTGACTGTGCAGCCATGGAATTCCCGATTTGAGAATGCACTGATGATTTGAATATTTTTAAACTTAGGCCTAAAAACATGGCGTTAGTGGGAGAAAAGTTGAAAGATCCCCCGAACGGCCCCGTGAGTGGAACCAACACCTCTCACGGGACCAATGTAACTAGTAGGAACTGACCGCACAATCATGGGAACCCCAGTTTGAGAATACGATGATAATATGCATATTTCTAGACTAGGGATAAAAAACATGGCATTAGTGTGTGAAAAGCCGAAATAGCCCCCGAACGGCCCCTTGAGTGGCACAAACACCTCATAAAGGAAAAATGTAACTCGTAGGAACTGATTGCGCAGCCACAGGATTCTCGGTTTGATAATACAACGTTAATTTAAAATAGAGGGCTTAGGCTTAAAAACATGGCGTTTAAAGGTAAAATCCCAAAATAGCCCCTATAGCCCCGTGGGTGGCACCAACACCTCCCACTGGACCAATGCAACTCGTAGGAACTCAATGCGCATCCACGGGACCCCCGGTTTGAAAATACAATGATAATTTGCATATTTCTAGACCTAGGCTTAAGAACATGGCATTAGTGGGTGAAAACCCTAAACATCCCTCGAACGGCCCCGTGAGTGGCACCAACACCTCGTACCGGAACAATGAAACTCGTAGGAACTGAACGCACGATCACGGGACCCCGAATTTAAGAATATGATGATAATTTGCATATTTCTAGTCTTACACTTAAAAACATGGCGTTACTGGGTGAAAAGCCGAAACAGACACCGAATGGCCCCGTAAGTGACACCAACACCTCGCACGGGACCAATGTAACTCGTGGGAACTTACCATGCGATCACAGGAGCCTCGGTTTGAGAATGCAACATTAGTTTGCATATTTCTAGACTTAGGCATAAAAATGTGGCCTTAGTGGGTTAAAAGACGAAACAGCACCCGAACGGCCCCGTGAGTGGCACCAACACCTCGCATGGGATCAATGTAACTCATAGGAACTGACTGCATGATCACGGGACCCTTGATTTGAGAATACAATGATAATTTACATATATATATACACAGGCTTAAAAACATGGCGTTAGTGGGTGAAAAGCCAAAACATCCCCCGAATGGCCCCAAGAGTGGCACTAAAACCTCACACGGGACCAACGTAACTCGTAGGAACTGACCGCGGGATCACAGGGCCCCCAGTTTGAGAATACAATGATAACTTTCATATTTATAGACTTAGACTTAAAAACATGGCGTTAGTGGGTGAAAAGCGTAAATAACCCCCCAATCGCTCTATGAGTGACACCAATACCTCGCACGGGACCAATGTAACTCGTAGGAACTAACTACGTGATCATGGGGCCCCCAGTTTGAGAATACGTGATAATTTGCATATTTTTAAACTTAGGCAAAACATGGCATTTGTGGGTGAAAACTCGAAACAGCCCCCGAACGGCCCCGTGAGTGGTACCAACACCTCGCACGGGACCAATGTAACTCGTAGGAATTGATCGCTCAGCCACAGGACTCTCAGTTTGAGAATATGACAGAATTTGAAAATATAAGGACTTAGGCTTAAAAACATGGCGTTTAAAGGTAAAAAGACGAAATATCCCCAATATCCCCGTGGGTGGCACCAACACCTCCCACGGGACCAATTTTACTCTTAGGAACTATCTGTGCAGCCACAGGACTCCTGGTTTGAGAATACAATTATAATTTGTATATTTCTAGACTTAGGCTTAAAAACACAGCGTTAGTGGGTGAAAATCCGAAACATCCCCCTAACGGCCCCATGAGTGGCACCAACACCTTGCATGGGACCAATGTAACTCGTAAGAACTGACCGCGCGATCACGGGTCCCCCAATTTGAGAATATGATGATAATGTGCATATTTCTAGACTTAAGCCTAAAAACATGGCATTGGTGGGTGAAAAGCGGAAACAACCCCTGAACGGCTCCGTGAGTTGCACTAACACCTCGCACGTGGCCAATGTTACTCGTAGGAAATCACCACGCAATGCCGTGATCCTCAGTTTGAGAATATGACGATAATATGAAAATATGAGGAGTTAGGCTTCAAAACATAACACTTAAAGGTAAGAACCCGATCAACCGCCTATAACCCCGTGGGTGGCACCAAGACCTCCCACGGGACCAATGTAACCCGTAGGAACCGACAGTGCCTCCACAGGACTCCCGATTAGAGAATAAAATGATAATTTGCATATTTCTAGACTTAGGCATAAAAACATGGCATTAGTGGGTGAAAACCCGAAACATCCCCTGAACGGCATCTTGAGTGGCACCAACACCTCTCACGGGACCAATGTAACTCGTAGGAACTAATTGCGCCATCACGGGACTCCCGATTTGAGAATATGATGATAATTTGAATATTTCTAGACTTAGGCTTAAAAACATGGTGTTAATCGGTGAAAAGCCGAAAAATCCCCCGAACGGGCCCGTGATGGCACCAACACCTCGGGCGGGACCAATGTAACTTGTAGGAACTGACCGCGCGATCACGGGACCCCCAGTTTGAGAATACAACTATAATTTGCATATCTCTACGCTTAGGCTTAAAAACATTGCGTTAGTGGGTGTAAAGCCAAAACAGCATTCGAACGACCCAGTGAGTGGCACCAACACCTCACACGAGACGAATGTAACTCGTAGGAACTGACTGTGTGATCACGGGACCCCCAGTTTGAGAATACGATGATAATTTACATATTTCTAGACTTAGTCTTAAAAACATGAAGTTAGTGGGTGAAAAGCCAAAACATCCCGGGAACGGACCCATAAGTGGAACTAATTGCTCGCATGGGACCAATGTAAGTCGTAGGAACAGACCGCGAGATCATGAGTCCCCCAGCTTAAGAATACGACGAAAATTTGCATAATTCCAGAATTACACTTTAAAACATGGCGTTAATGGGTGAAAAGCCGAAACAACCCCTGAACGGCTCCGTTAGTGGTACTAACACCTCGCACGGGACCAATGTAACTCGTAGTAAATCACTGTGCGATCTCGGGACCCTTAGTTTGAGAATATGAAGATAATTTCCATATTTCTAGACTTAGGCTTAAAAACATGGAGTTAGGGTGTCAAAACCCGAAATCTCCCCCGAACGGCCCCGTGAGTGGAACCTCTCACAGGACCAATGTAACTCGTAGGAACTGATTGCGTAGCCACGGAACTCTCGGTTTGAGAATATGACTCTAATTTGAAAATATGAGGACTTAGGCTTAAAAACATGACGTTTAAAGGTAAAAAACCAAAATATCCCCTATAGCTCCGAACGGCCATGTGAGTGGCACCAACACCTCACACGGGACCAATGTAATTCGTAAGAACTGGCCACGCCATCACGGGACCCCTGGTTTGATAATACGACGATAATTTGCATATTTATAGGCTAGTCTTAAAAACATGGTGTAGTGGGGGAAAAGTCAAAAGAAGCCCCAAACGGCCCCGTGAGTGGCACCAACACTTCACACGGGACCAATGTAACACGTAGGAACTGACTGCGCCATCACGTGACTCCTAATTTGAGAATATGATTTCAATTTGTATTTTTCTAGACTTAGGTTTAAAAACACGGCATTAGTAGATGAAAAGACGAAAAGCCCCCAAACGGCCCCATGATGGCAGCAACACCTCGGACGGGAACAATGTAACTCGTAGGAATTGACCATGCGATCACGGGACCCACAGTTTGATAATATGATGATAATTTGTATATTTCAAGACTTAGGCTTGAAAGCATGGCGTTAATGGGTGAAAAGCTGAAATAGCACCCGAACGGCCCCGTGAGTGGGACCAACACCTCGCATGGACCAACGTAACTACTAGGAACTGACTGCATGATTAAGGGACCCCCCCGTCTGAGAATACTATGATAATTTGCATATTTCTAGACATGGGCTTAAAAACATTGCGTTAGTGGGTGAAAAGTCGAAACATCCCTCAAACGTCCCTGTGAGTGGCACTAACACCTCGCGCGGGACAAATGTAACTCGTAGGAACTAACCGCGTGACCAATGGACCTTCATTTTGTGAATATTCAATAATTTGCATATTTCTAAACTTAGGCAAAACATGGTGTCAGTGGGTGAGAACCTAAAACAGCCCCCGAACAGCCCCGTGAGTTGCACCAATACCTCGCACTAGACCAATGTAACTCGTAGGAACTTATCGCATAGCAACAGGACTCCCACTTTAAGAATACGATGGTAATTTTAAAATATGATGACTTAGCCTTAAAAATATGGTGTCAGTGGGTGAGAACCCGAAACAGCCCCCTATAGCCCCGTGGGTGGCACCAACACCTCCCACGGGACCCCCAGTTTGAGAATACAATGATAATTTGCATATTTCTAGACTTAGTCAAAACATGGCATTAGTGGGGGAAAACTCAAAACAGTCCCTGAACGGCCCCGTGATTGGGACCAACACCTCGCACAGGACCAATGTAACTCGTAGGAACTGATCGGGTAGCCACAGGACTCTCGGTTTAAGAATACAACGATAATTTTAAAAATGAGGACTTGGGCTTAAAAACATAGTGTTTAAAGGTAAAAACTCGAAACAGCCCCCTATAGCCCCGTGGGTGGCACCAACACCTCCCAAGGGACCAATGTAACTCGTAGGAACTGACCACGCATCCACGAGACTCTCGGTTTGAGAATGCAATGATAATTTTCATATTTCTAGACTTAGGCTTAAAAACATGGTGTTAGTAGGTGAAAAGAAAAAATAGCCCCCGAACGGCCCCTTAAGTGGCACCAACACCTCTCACGAGACCAATGTAACTCGTAGGAACTTATCGCGCGATCCCGAGACCCCCAGTTTAAGAATACAACGATAATTTGCATATTTGTAGACTTAGGCTTAAAAACATGGAGTTAGTGGGTGAAAAGGTGAAATTGCCCCCGAACGTCCCTGTGAGTGGCACCAACACCTCGCAAAGGACCAATTTAACTTGTAGGAACTAATCACGCATCCAAGGGACTCTCAGTTTGAGAATACGATGGTCTTTTGAAAATATGAGGGCATACGCTTAAAAACATGGTGTTTAAAGGTAAAAATCCGAAACAACCCCGCTATATCACCGTAGGTGGCACCAACACCTCCCACAAGACCAATGCAACCCGTAGGACTTAACCGCGCAGCCACGGGACTCTTGGTTTGACAATACGATGGTAATTTAAAAATATGAGGACATAGGCTTAAAAACATGGTAAAAACCCGAAATAGCCCCGCTATAGCCCCGTAGGTGGCACCAACACTTCCCACGGGACCAATGTAACTCGTAGGAACTAACTGCGTAGCCACGGGACTCCCGGTTTTATAATACAATGATAATTTGTATATTTCTAGTCTTAGGCTTAAAAACATGGCGTTAGTGGGTGAAAACCCGAAATATTCCCTGGACGGTCCCGTGAGTGGCACCAATACCTCGCATGGGACCAATGTATCTTATAGGAAGTGATCGCATGATCACGGGACCCCTAGTTTGAAAATACAATGATAATTTGGATATTTCTAGACTTAGGCTTAAGAACATGGCGTTAGTGGGTGAAAAGATGAAACCGCCCCCGAACGGCCCCGTGAGTGGCACAACACCTCGCACAAGACCAACGTAACTCGTAAGAACTAACCGCTCGATCATGGGACCCCCAGTTTGAGAATATGACGATAATTTGCATATTTCTAAACTTAGTCAAAACATGGCATTAGTGGGTGAAAACTTGAAACAGCCCCCGAACGGCCCCTTGAGTGGCACCAACACCTTCCACGGGACCAATGTAACTCGTAGGAACTGACCGCGCAGCCACGGGACTCTCGATTTGAGAATACAATGATAATTTTCTTAATTATAGACTTTTGCTTAAAAATGCGGCGTTAGTGGGTGAAAAGCCAAAACATCTCCCGAACGGGCCCGTTAGTGGCACCAACACATCTCACGGGACAATGTAACTCGTAAGAACTAATCGCGTGATAATGGGACCCCCTAGTTTGAGAATACGATGATAATTTGCATATATTTAGACTTAGGCTTAAAAACATGGCGTTAGTGGGTGAAAAGCTGAAACAGCCTCCGAACGGCCCCGTTAGTGGCACCAACACCTTGCACAGAACCAATGTAACTCGTACGAACTGACCACGCAGCCATGGGACTCCCGGTTTTTATAATATGATGATAATTTGAAAACAAATAGGACTTAATCTTAAAAACATGGCATTTAATGGTAAAAAACTGAAACAACCTCCTATAGCCCCATGGGTGGCACCAACACCTCCCACGGGACCAATGTAACTTGTAGGAATAGGTCGTCCAGCCACGGGACTCCCAGTTTGAGAATACAATGAAAATTTTCATATTTCTAGACTTAGGCTTAAAATAGGGCATTAGAGGGTGAAAACCCAAAACAGCCCATGAACGTCCCCGTGAGTGGCACCAATAACTCGCACGGGACCAATATAACTTATAAGAACTAACCGCGGGATCACACGACCCCCTATTTGAGAATATGAAATAATTTGCATATTTCTAGACTTAGGCAGAAACCTGGCGTTAGTGGGTGAAAACCCAAAGCATTCCCAGAACGGCCCCCTGAGTGGTACCAACACCTCGCACAGGACCAATGTAACTCGTAGGAACAGATCGTTTAACCACGGGACTCCCGGTTTGATAATATGATGGTGATTTGAAAATATGAGGATTTAGGCTTAAAAACATAGCGTTTATATGTAAAAACTCAAAAATTCCCCCATATAGCCCCGTGGGTGGCACTAACACCTCCCACAGGACCAATGTAACTCGTAGAAACTGACCGTGCAGCCATGGGATTCCCGATTTGAGAATACAAGGGTAATTTCCATATTTTTAGACTTAGGATTAAAAACGTGGCATTAGTGGGTGAAAATCCAAAACAACCCCCGAACGTCCCCATGAGTGGCACCAACACCACTCATGGGACTAATGTAAATCATAGGAACTGACCACGTGACCACGGGACCACCGATTTAAGAATACGATGATAATTTGCATGTTTCTAGACTTATTGAAAACATGGCATTAGTGGGTGAAAACTCAAAACAACCCCCTAACGGCCCCGTGAGTGGCACCAACACGTCGCACAGGACTAATGTAAGTCGTAAGAACTGATCGCGCAGCCACGTGACTCCCAATTTGAGAATACGATGGTAATTTGAAAATATGAGGACTTAGGTTTAAAAACATGGCGTTTAAAGGTAAAAACCCGAATCAACCCCCTATAGCCCCTTGGGTGGCAACAAAACCTCCCACGGGACCAATGTAACTCGTAAGAACTGACCATGCAGCCACGAGACTCCCGAGTTAAGGATATAACGACAGTTTGCATATTTCTAGACTTAAGCTCAAAAACATGGCGTTAGTGGGTGAAATCCCGAAACATCCCCTGAACGGCCACGTGATTCGCTCCAACACCTCAAATAGGACCAATGTAACTCGTAGTAACTAACCGTGCGATCATGGGACCCTCAATTTGAGAATACGATGATAATTTGCATATTTCTAGACCTAGGCTTAAAAAATGGTGTTAGTGGGTGAAAAGACGAAACAGCCCCCGGACGGCCCCGTGAGTGGCACAAACACCTCCCACGGGACCAACATGAGTCATAGGAACTAACCGCAATCACGGGACCTCCGGTTTGAGAATAGGATGATAATTTACATATTTCTAGACTTAGTCAAAATGTGGCATTAGTGGGTGAAATCCCAAAATAACCCCTGAACGGCCACGGGAGTGGCACCAACACCTCGTGCAGGACCAATGTAACTCGTATGAACTGATCGTGTAGCCACGGGACTCCCTATTTGAGAATATGATGGTAATTTTGAAATATGAGGACTTAAGCTTAAAAACATAGTGTTTAAAGTTAAAAACTTGAAACTGGCCCTATAGCCTCATGGGTGGCACCAACACCTCCCATAGGACCAATGTAACTCGTAGGAACTGACATCGCAGCCACGGGACTCCCGATTTTAGAATACAGTGATAATTTGCATGTTTCTAGACTTGGGCTTAAAAAATGGCAATAGTGGTTGAAATGCCGAAATAACCCCCGAATGGCCCCTTGAGTGGCACCAACACCTCTCACGGGACTGATGTAACTCGTAGGAACTGACCGAGTGATCACGGGACCCCCGGTTTGAAAATACAATGATAATTTACATATTTCTAAACTTAGGCTTAAAATAATGTCAGTAGTATTGGAAAAGTTGAAACATCCCCCGAATGGCACCGTGTGTGGCCCCAACACCTCGCAAAGGACCAATTTAACTCGTAGGAACTGATTGCGCAGCCCCGGGACTCACGGTTTGAGAATGGTAATTTAAAAATATGAGTACATGGGCTTAAAAACATGGCATTTAAAGGTAAAACCCCAAAACAGCCACCCTATAGCCTTGTGGGTGGCACCAACACCTCCCACAGGACCAATGTAACTCGTAGGAACAGACCGTGCAACCACAGGGCTCCTGGTTTGAGAATACAACAATAATTTTCATATTTCTAGACTTAGGCTTAAAAACATGGCGTTAGTGGGTGAAAAGTCAAAACAGCCCCCGAACGGTCCCGTGAGTGGCACCAACACCTCACACGAGACCAACGTAACTCGTAGGAACTAACCGCGCAATCATGAGACCTCTAGTTTGAGAATTCGATGATAATTTGCATATTTCTAGACTTAGTCAAAACATGGAGTTAATGGGTGTAAACCTAAAATAGACCCCGAACGGACCTTTTAGTGGCACCAACACCTCGCACAGGACTAATGTAACTCGTAGGAACTGGAAGCGCAGCCACGGGACTCCCTGTTTGATAATACCACAGTAATTTTAAAATATGAAGACTTAGGCTTAAAAATATAGCGTTTAAATGTAAAAACTCATAATAGCCCCCCAATAGCCCCGTGGGGGGCACCAACACCTCCCACGGGACCAATATAACTCGTAGGAACTGATCACGCAACCACGAGACTCCCAATTTGAGAATAACACAATAATTTTCTTATTTCTAGACTAGGGCTTAAAAACAAGGCATTAGTTGGTTAAAAGAAAAAATAGCCCCCGAACGGCCCCGTGAGTGGCACCAACACCTCTCACGGGTCCAATGTAAGACGTAGGAACTAACCGTGCGATCACGGTACCCCCGATTTGAGAATACGATGATAATTTGGATATATTTAGACTTATGCTTAAAAACATGGCGTTAGTAGGTGAATAGTCGAAACATCCTCCGAACGGCCGCGATAATGGCACCAACACCTTGCACGGGACCAATGTAACTCGAAGGAACTTATCGCATAACCACGTGACTCCTGGTTTGAGAATACGATGACAATTTGAAAATATGAGGACCTAGGCTTAATAAAATGGCGTTTAAAGGTAAAAACCCGAAACAACCCCTATAGACCCGTGGGTGGCCCCAAAACCTCCCACGGGACCAATGTACTCATAGGAACTGACCACGCAACCACGGGACTCCCAATTTGAGAATACAATGACAATTTGCATACTTCTAAGCTTAGGCTTAAAATGTGGCGTTAGTGGGTGAAAAGACGAAATAGCCCCCGAACGGCCCCGTGAGTGGCACCAACTCCTCACACGGGATCGATGTAACTCGTACGAACTGACTGCGTGATCATGGGACCCCCAGTTCGAGAATACGATGATAATTTGCATATTTTAATACTTAGGCTTAAAAACATGGTATTAGTGGGTGAAAAGACAAAACAGCCATGGACGGCCCCGTGGTTGGCACCAACCCTTCGCAAAGGACCAATTTAACTTGTAGGAACTGATCGCGTAGCCACGGGACTCTCGGTTTGATAATATAATAACAATTTGCATTTTTTTAGACTTAGTAAAAACATGGAAATAGTTGGTGATAACTCGATACAGCCCCTGAACGGCCCCGTGAGTGGCACCAACACCTCGCACAGGACCAATGTCACTCGTAGGAACTAATCGCGCAGCCACAGGACTCCTAATTTGAGAAAATGATGATAATTTTAAAATATGAGGGCTTAGGCTTAAAAAGAGGGTGTTTAAATGTAAAAACCCAAAACAACCCCTATAGCACCGTGGGTGGCACCAACATGTCCCACGGGACTAATGTAACTCGTAGAAACTGATTGCGCAGCCACAGGACTCTCGGTTTGAGAATACAGTGATAATATGCATATTTCTAGACTTGGGCTTAAAAATAAGGCATTAGTGGGTGAAAAGCTAAAATAACCCCCGAACGGCCCCTTGAGTAGCACCAACACCTCTCACGGGACCAATGTAACTCGTAGGAACTAACCCGGCGATCATGGGACCCCCAGTTTGATAATAAGATGATAATTTGCACATTTCTAAACATGGGTTTAAAAACATGGCGTTATTGGGTGAAAACCCGAAACATCCCCTGAACGGCCATGTGAGTGTCACCAACACCTCGCACGGGACCAATGTAACCCGTGGGAACTAACCGTGCAATCATGGGACCCCCAATTTGATAATATGATGATAATTTGCATATTTCAAGACTTAAGCTTAAAAACATGGCGTTAATGGGTGAAAAGACGAAACAACTCTCGGACGGCCCCGTGAGTGGCACCAACACCTCGCACGGGATCAACATAAGTCCTAGGAACTGATCGCAATCATGGGACCCCCCGTTTGAGAATACGACAATAAATTACAGATTTATAGACTTAGTCAAAACATGGCATTAGTGGGTGAAAACCCATAATATCCCCTAAATGTCCCCGTGAGTGGCACCAACACCTCGTACATGACCAATGTAACTCGTACGAACTGATCGTGCAGCCACGGGACTCTCGGTTTGAAAATATGATGGTAATTTGAAAATATGAGGACTTAAGCTTAAAAACGTAGTGTGGAAAGGTAAAAACCCGAAACAACTCCCTATAGCCCCATGGGTGGCATCAACACCTCCGACGGGGCCAATGTAACTCGTAGGAACTGGCAGCGCAACCACGGGAGTCTTGCTTTGAGAATACGACGATAATTTGAATATTTATAGACTTAGGCTTAAAAATATGGCATTAGTGGGTGAAAACCCGAAATAGCCCACCAATGGCCCCTTGAGTGGTACTAACACCTCTCACGGGACCGATGTAACTCGTAGGAACTGACCGCGTGACCACGGGACCCTCGATTTGAGAATATGATGATAATTTGCATATTTCTAGACTTAGGCTTAAAAACATGGCGTTAGTGTGTGAAAAGACAAAACAACCCCCGAACGGCCCCATGAGTGGCACCAACACCTCGCAAAGGACCAATTTAACTCGTAGGAATTGATCGCGCATCCACAGGACTCTCGGTTTGAGAATATGACGGTAATTTAAAAATATGAGGACAAAGGCTCAAAAACATGGCGTTTAAAGGTAAAAACCCAAAACAACCCCCCCTATAGCCCTGTGGGTGGCACCAACACCTCCCACCGCACCAATGTAACTCGTAGGAACTGATTGCCTAGCCACGGGACTCCTAGTTTGAGAATACAACAATAATTTGCATATTTGTATACTTTGACTTAAAAGCATGGTGTTAGTGGGTGAAACCCCAAAACATCCCCTGAATGGCCGCATGAGTGGCACCAACACCTCGCACGGGACCAATGTAACTCATAGGAACTGACAGCGTAATCACGGGACCATTGATTTGATAATACGATGATAATTTGCATATTTCTAGACTTAGGCTTAAAAACATGGCGATAGTGGGTGAAAAGACAAAACAGCCTCCGAACGGCCCCGTGAGTGGCACCAACACCTCACATGGGACCAACATAAGTCGTAGGAACTAACCGGGATCACGGGACCGCCGGTTTGAGAATACGACGATAATTTACATATTTCTAGACTCAATTAAAAAATGGCATTAGTGGGGGAAAACCCGAAATAGCCCCCGAACAGCCCCGTGAGTGGCACCAACACCTCGCTCAGGACCAATGTAACTCGTAGGAACTGATCGCGTAGCCACATGACTCTCGGTTTGAGAATACGACGATAATTTTGAAATATGAGGACTTAAGCTCAAAAACATAGTGTTTAAAGATAAAAACCCGAAACAGACCCCTATAGACCCGTGGGTGTCACCAAAACCTCCCACGGGACCAAAGTAACTCGTAGGAACTGACCGTGCAGCCACGGGATTCCCAGTTTGAGAATACAATGACAATTTGCATATTTCTAAACTTAGGCTTAAAAACATGGAATTGGTGGGTGAAAAGCCGAAATAGCCCCCGAACAGCCCCGTGAGTGGCACCAACTCCTCACACGAGACCAATGTAACTCGTAGGAACTTACAGTGTGATAATGGGACCCCCGGTTTGAGAATACGATGATAATTTGCATATTTTTATACTTAAGCTTAAAAACATGGTGTTAGTGGGGGGAAAGATGTAACAGCCCCAAACGGCCCCGTGAGTGGCACCAACACTTCGCAAAGGACCAATTTAACTCGTAAGAACTGATCGAGCAGTCATGGGACTCTTGGTTTGATAATACGATGACAATTTTCATATTTATAGACTTAGTCAAAACATGGCATTAGTGGGTGAAAACCCGAAACATCCCACGAATGGCCCCGTGAGTGGCACCAAAACCTTGCACAGGACTAATGTAACCCGTTGGAACTGTTCGTGCAGCCACGGGACTCCCGATTTGAGAATACGATGATAATTTTAAAATATGAGGGCTTAGGCTTAAAAATATAGCGTTTAAAAGTAAAAACCTAAAACAATCCCCTATAGCCCCGCGCGTGGAACCAACATCTCCCACGGGACTAATGTAACTCGTAGGAACTGACCGCGCAGCCACAGGACAATTGGTTTGAGAATACAATGATAATTTGCATATTACTAGACTTGGGCATAAAAAATGGGGTTAGTGGGTGAAAAGCAAAAATAGTCGCTGAACGGCCCCCTGAGTAGCACCAACACTGATCACGGGACCAATGTAACTCGTAGGAACTGACTACACGATCACGGGACTCCCAGTTTGATAATACAATGATAATTTGTATATTTCTAGACTTAGGCTTAAAAATAGGGCGTTAGTGGGTGAAAACTCGAAACATCACTTGAACGGCCCCGTGAGTGGCACCAACACCTCGTACGGGACCAATGTAACTCGTAGGAACTTACCGCACGATCATGGGACCCCCAATTTGAGAATATGATGATAATTTTCATATTTCTAGACTTAGGGATAAAAACATGGCGTTAGTGGGTGAAAAGACGAAACAGCCCCCGAACGGCCCCGTGAGTGGCACTAACACCTCGTACGAGACCAACATAAGTCGTAAGAATTAATCGCGATCACGGGAGACCCGAGTTGAGAATATGACGATAATTTACATATTTGTAGACATAGTAAAAACATGGCATTAGTGAGTGAAAACTCGAAATAGCCCTCGAATGGCCCCGTGAGTGGCACAAACACCTCGCACAGGACCAATGTAACTCGTAGGAACTGATCGTGCAGCCACGGGACTCCCGATCTGAGAATACGATGTTAATTTTCAAATATGAGGAATTTAGCTTAAAAACATAGTGTTTAAAGGTAAAAACCCGAAATAGCCCCGTGGGTGGCACCAAAACCTCCCATGGGACAAATGTAACTCGTAGGAACTGACCGCGTAGCCACAAGACTACCGGTTTGAGAATACCATGATAATTTTCATATTTCTAGACTTAGGCTTAAAAACATGGCATTAGTGGGTGAAAACCCGAAACATCCCCTCAACGGCCACGTGAGTAGCACCAACACCTCGCACGGGACCAATGTAACTCGTAGGAACTAACTGTGCGATCAGGGGACCCACAATTTGAGAATACTATAATAATTTGCATACTTCTACACTTAGGCTTAAAAACATGGCGTTAGTGGGTGAAAAGATGAAACAGCCTCCAGACGGCCCCGTGAGTGGCACCAACACCTCGCATGTTACCAACATAAGTCGTAGGAACTAACTACGATCACGAAACCCTCGTTTTTAGAATATGACGATAATTTGCATATTTCTAGACTTAGTCAAAACATGGCATTAGTGGGTGAAAACCCGAAATAGCCCCCGAACAGCCCCGTGAGTGGCACCAACACCTCGCATAGGGCAATGTGACTCATAGGAACTGATCGCGTTGCCAGGGGACTCCCGATTTGAGTGTATGATAGTAATTTTAAAATATGAGGACATAAGCTTAAAAACATATTGTTTAAAGGTAAAAACTCAAAACAGCCCCTATAGCCTCGTGGGTGGCACCAACACCTTGCACAGGACCAATGTAACTCGTAGGAACTGACAGTGCGGCCACGGGATTCTTGATTTGAGAATACAATGATAATTTGCATATTTCTAGACTTGGCCTTAAAAAAATGCCATTAGTGGGTGAAAATCCGAAATAGCCCCCGAAAGGGCCCCTTGAGTGGAACCAACACCTCTCACGGAACCAATGTAACTCGTACGAACTGACCGCTTGATCACAGTACCCCCGGTTTGAGAATACGATGATAATTTCCATATTTCTATACATAGGCTTAAAAACATGGCGTTAGTGTGTGAAAAGCCGAAACATCCCCCAAACGGCCCCGTGAGTGGCACCAGCACCTCGCAAAGGACCAATTTAACACGTAAGAACTGATCATACAGCCACGGGACTCTTGATTTGTGAATACGATGGAAATTTAAAAATATGAGGACATACGCTTAAAAACATGATGTTTAAAGTTAAAAACCTGAAATAGCCCCTATAGCCCTGTGGGTGGCACCAACACCTCCCACGGGACCAATGTAACTCGTAGGAACTAACTGCGCAGCCACGGGACTCCCGGTTTGAGAATACGACAATAATTTGCATATTTCTAGACATTGGCTTAAAAACATGGCGTTAGTGGGTGAAAACCCGAAACATCCCCTGAACGGCCCCGTGAGTGGCACCAACACGTCGCACGGGACTAATGTAACTCGTAGGAACTGGCCACGCGATCAGAGGACCCCACAGTTTGAGAATACGATGATAATTTGCATATTTCTAGAGTTAGTCAAAACATGGCATTGGTAGGTGAAAACTCGAAACAGCCCCTGAACGACCCCGTGAGTGGCACCAACACGTTGCACAGGACCAATGTAGCTCGTGAGAACTGATCGTTCAGCCACGGGAATCCCGATTTGAGAATTTGATGATAATTTGAAAATATGAGGACTTAGGCTTAAACACATGCCATCTAAGGGTAAAAACCCGAAACAAGCCCTATAGCTCCATGGGTGGCACGAAAACCTCCCACGGGATAATGTAACTCGTAGCAACTGACCGCGCATCCATGAGACTCTCTGTTTAAGAATACAATAACAATTTGCACAATTCTAGACTTAGGCTTAAAAACATGGCGTTAGTGTGTGAAAACTCGAAACATCTCCTGAACGGCCACGTGAGGGGGACCAACACCTCGCACGGGACCAATGTACCTCGTAGGAACTAACCATGTGATCATGTACCCCCAATTTGGGAATACGATGATAATTTCCATATTTCTATACTTAGGCTTAAAAACATGGCGTTAGTGGGTGAAAAAACGAAACAGCCCCCGAACGGCCCTATGAGTGGCACCAACACCTCGTACGGGACCAACATAAGTCGTAGGAACTAACCGCGATCACGGGACCCCCGGTTTGAGAATACGAAGATAATTTGCATATTTTTAGATTTATTCAAAACATATCATTATTTGGTGAAAACCCGAAATAGCCCTCGAACGGCCCCAGAGTGGCTCCAACACCTCGCACAGGACAAATGTAACTCATAGGAACTGATCGCACTGCCATGGGACTCCCGACTTGATAATATGACAGTAATTTTAAAATATGAGGACTTAAGCTTAAAAACATAGTGTTTAAAGGAAAAAACCCAAAACAACCCCGTTATAGCCCCATGGGTGGCACCAACACCTCCCACGGGACCAATGTAACTCGTAGGAACTGACAGTGCAGCCATGGGATTCTCGATTTGAGAACACAACGATAATTTGCATATTATTGGAGTTGGCCTCAAAAAAATTCCATTAGTGGGTGAAAATCTGAAATAGCCCCCGAACGGCCCCTTGAGTGGCAGCAAGAACTCTCACGGGACAGATGTAACTCGTAGGAACTGATCGCATGATCACAGTACACCTAATTTGAGAAAATGAGGATAATTTGCATATTTCTATACGTAAGCTTAAAAACATGGCGTTAATGTGTGAAAAGTAAAAAAAAAAAAACGACCCCGTGAGTGGGACCTACGCCTCGCACATGGCCAATTTAACTCGTAAGAACTGATTGCATAGCCACGGGACTCTCGTTTTGAGAATATGATGGTAATTTAAAAATACGACGTCATAAGCATAAACACGTGACCTTTAAAGTTAAAAACCCGAAATAGCCCCATATAGCCCTGTAGGTGGCACCAACACCTCCCACAGGCCCAAAGTAACTCGTAGGAACTAACCACGCAGCGACGGGACTCCCAATTTGAGAATGCAAAAATAATTTGCATATTTCAAGACTTAGGCTTAAAAACATGGCGTTAGTGGGTGAAAACTCAAAACATCCCCTGAACGGCCACGTGAGTGGAACCAACACCTCGCATGGGACCAATGTAACTCGTAGGAACTAACTGTGCGATCATGGGACCCCCAATTTGAGAATACAATGATAATTTGCATATTTCTAAACATAGGCTTAAAAACATGGCGTTAGTGGGTGAAAAGATGAAACAGCCCCCAGACGGCCCCGTGACTGGCACCAACACCTCGCACGGTACCGACATAAGTCGTAGGAACTAACCGCGATCACGGGACCCCCGATTTGAGAATACGATGATAATTTCCATATTTCTAGACTTAGTAAAAACATGGCATTAGTGGGAGAAAACCAGAAATAGCCCCCGAATGGCCCCGTGAGTGGCACCAACACCTCGTACAGGGCCAATGTAACTCATAGGAACTGATCACGCGGCCAGGGGACTCTCGATTTGAGAATATGACAGTAATTTAAAAATATGAGGAATTAAGCTTAAAAACATAGTGTTTAAAGGTAAAAACCCGAAACAACCCCCTATAGCTGCGTGGGTGGCACCAACACGTCCCACGGGACCAATGTAACTCGTAGGAACTGACAGCGCAGCCACGGGATTCTCGATTTGATAATACAATGATAATTTGCATATTTCTAGACTTGGCCTTAAAAAAATGCCATTAGTGGGTGAAAAGCTGAAATAGTCCCCCGAACGGCCCCTTGAGTGGAGCCAACACCTCTCACGGGACCGATGTAACGCGTAGGAACTGACCGCGTCATCACAGTACCCCTAGTTTCAGAATACGACGATAATTTGCATATTTCTATACTTAGGATTAAAAACATGGCGTTAGTGTGTGAAAAGTCGAAACATCCCCCAAATGGCCCTGTAAGTGGCACCAACACCTCGCTAAGGACCAATTTAACTCGTAAGAACTGATCGCATAGTCACGGTACTCTCTATTTGAGAATACGATGGTAATTTAAAAATATGAGGACATAAGCTTAAAAACTTTATGTTTAAAGTTAAAAACCTGAAATAGCCCCTATAGCCCTGTGGGTGGCACCAACACCTCCCACGGGACCAATGTAACTCATAGGAACTGATCGCACAGCCATGGGACTCCCGGTTTGAGAATACAACAATAATTTGCATATTTCTAGACTTTAGCTTAAAAATAATGCATTAGTGGGTGAAAACCCGAAACATCCCCTGAATGGCCCCGTGAGTGGCACCAACACCTCGCACGGGACCAATGTAACTAGTAGGAACTGACCGCGTGATCACGGGACCCCCGGTTTGAGAATACAATGATAATTTGCATATTTCTAGACTTATTCAAAACATGGCGTTAGTAGGTGAAAACCCAAAACAGCCCACAAACGGCCCCGTGAGTGGCACCAACACCTCGCATAGGACCAATGTAGCTCGTGACAACTGATCGTGCAGCCACGGGACTCCCGGTTTGAGAATATGATGATAATTTGAAAAAATGAGGACCTAAGCCTAAAAACATGTCGTTTGAAGGGAAAAACCCAAAATAGCCCCTATAGCTCCGTGGGTGGCACCAAAACCTTCCACGGGGCCAATGTAACTCGTAGGAACTGACAGCGCATCCACGAGACTCTTGGTTTGAGAATACAACGACAATTTGCACATTTTTAGACTTAGGCTTACAAACATGGCGTTAGTGGGTGAAAAACCCCAAACATCCCCTGAACGGCCACGTGAGTGGAACCAACACCTTTCACGGGACCAATGTAACTCGTAGGAACTGACCGCACGATCACGGGAACCCCTGTTTGAGAATACGATTATAATTTGCATATTTCTAGACATAGTCAAAACATGGCATTAGTGGGTAAAAACCTGAAACAACCCCCGAACGGCCCGTGAGTGGCACCAACACCTCGCACAGGACCAATGTAACTCGTAAGAACTGATCATGTAGCCACAAGACTCCCGATTTGAGAATATGATGGTAATTTTAAAATATGAGGACTTAGGCTTAAAAACATAGCGTTTAAAGGTAAAACCCCGAAACAGCCCCCTATAGCCTCATGGGTGGCATCAACACCTCACACGGGACAAATGTAACTCGTAGGAATTGACAGTGCAGCCAGGGGACTCTTGGTTTGATAATACAATGATAATTTGCATATTTCTAGACTTGGGCTAAAAAAATGGCATTAGTGGGTGAAAAGACGAAAAAACCCCCGAACGGCCCTTTGAGTGGCACCAACACCTCTCACGGGACCGATGCAACTTGCAGGAACTAACCATGTGATCCCGGGATCCCCAGTTTGAGAATACGATGATAATTTTCATATTTCTAGACTTAGGCTTAAAAACATAGCGTTAGTGTGTGAAAAGTGGTGACATCCTTCGAACGGCCCCGTGACTGGCACCAACACCTTGCAATGGACCAATTCAACTCGTTGGAACTGATCACGAAGCCACGGGACTCTTAGTCTGAGAATATGATGATAATTTAAACATATGAGGACATAATCTTAGAAAAAAAGGCATTTATAGGTAAAAACCCGAAATAACCCCTATAGCCCCGTAGGTGGCACCTCCCATTGGACCAATGTAACTCGTAAAAACTGACCGTGAATCCACGGGACTCCAGGTTTGAGAATACAACGGTAATTTTGAATAATTTTAGAACTAGGATTAAAAACATGGCGTTAGTAGGTGAAAAGCCAAAACAACCCCCGAACGGTCCCATGAGTGGCACCAACACCTGTCATGGGACCAAAGTAAATTATAGGAACTGACTGCACGGTCATGGGACCACCGATTAGAGAATACGATGATAATTTGTATATTTCTAGACTTAGTCAAAACATGGCATTAGTGGGAGAAAACTCGAAACATCCCCTGAACGGCCCCGTGAGTGGCACCAACACCTCGCACGGGACCAATGTAACTCGTAGGAACTGATCGCGTGATCACGGGACCACCGGTTTGAGAATACGATGATAACTTGCATATTTCTAGACTTAGTCAAAACATGGAATTAGTGGGTGAAAACCCAAAACATCCCCCGAACGGCCCCTTGAGTGGCACCAACACCTCGTATAGGACCAATGTACCTCGTTGGAACTGATCGCGCAGCCACGGTACTCCTGGTTTGAGAATACGATGGTATTTTGAAAATATGAGGACCTAGGCTTAAAAACATGATGTTTAAGGGTAAAAACCCGAAACAACCCCTATAGACCCATGGGTGGCACCAAAATCTCCCACGGTACTAATGTAACTCGTAGGAATTGACCGCGTAGCCACGGGACTCCCAGTTTGAGAATACAACGACAATTTGCATATTTTGATACTTAGGTTTAAAAACATGGTGTTAGTTTCTGAAAATCTGAAACAGCCCCCAATTTGAGAATAGGATGATAATTTGCATATTTTTATACTCAAGCTTTAAAACAAGGCGTTAGTGGGAGAAAACATGAAACATCCACCGAACGGCCCCATGGGTGGCACCAACTCCTCGCTCGGGACCAGTGTAACTCATCGGAACTCATCGCATAATCAAGGGACCCCCAGTTTGAGAATAGGACAATAATTTGCATATTTATAGACTTAGGCTTAATAACATGGCGTTAGTGGATGAAAATTCAAAATAAACCCCGATCGGCCCGGTGAATGGTACCAACACCTCGCACGGGACCAATGAAACTAGCAGGAACTGACCGCGCAATCACGGGACCAATAGTTTGAGAATACGAGGATAAATTGCAAATTACTAGACTTAGGCTTAAAAATAGGGCGTTAGTTGGTGAAACCCGAAACTGCTCCCCAAACGGCCCGTGAGTGGCACCAACACCACGTACGGGTCCAATGTAACTCGTAGGAATTGACCGCATGATCACGGGACCCCCGGTTTGAGAATAGTATGATAATTTGCATATTTCTAGACTTAGGCTTAAAAACATGGCGTTAGTTGGTGAAAAGCCGAAACGACCCCCGAACAGCTGCATGAGTGGCACCAGGACCTCGCACGGGACCAATGTAACTCGTACGAATGGACCCCGCGATCATGGGACCCCCAATTTGAGAATACGAAGATAATATGCATATTTCTAGACTCAAAACATGGCGTTAGTGGGTGAAAACCCAAAACAACCCCTAAATGGCCCCGTGAGTTGAACAAACACCTCGCACGGGACCAATAAAATTCGTAGGAACTGATTGCGTAGCCACATAATTCCTGGTTTAAGAATACGATGGTAATTTGAAAATATGAGGCCTTAGGACTAAAAACATGCAATTCAAATGTAAAAACAAAAAGCAGCCTAGTGGGTGGCACGAACACCTCCCACGGGACAAATGTAACTCTTAGGAACTGACCGCGTAACCATGGGACTTTCGATTTGAGAATACTACGATTGCATATTTTTAGAGTTAGGCTTAAAAACAAGGCGTTAGTGGGTGAAAAGCCAAAAAATCCCCCGAACGGTCCCGTGAGTGGCACTAACACCTCTCATGGGAACAATGTAACTCGTATGAACTGACTGTGAGATCACGGGACCCCCATTTGAGAATATGACAATAATTTTCTTATTTCTAGACTTAGGGTTAAAAACATGGCGTTAGTGGGTGAAAAGCCGAAATAGCCCCCGAACGGCCCTGTGAGTGGCACCAACACCTCGAACGGAACTAATGTAACTCGTAGGAATTGACTGCGCAATCACGAGACCCCCAGTTTGATAATACGATGATAATTAGAATATTTGTAGACTTAGGCTTAAAAACATGGCGTTAGTTGGTGAAAAGCCGGAACATCCACCAAATGGTCGCGTGAGTGGCTCCAACACCTCACATGGGACCAATGTAACTCGTAGGAACTGACCACACGATCACGGAACCCCAAGTTTGATAACATGGCGTGAGTGGGTGAAAAGGTGAAAAGTCCAAACAACCCCCGAACGGCCCCGTGAGTGGCACCAACGCCTCGCACGGGACCAATGTAACTCGTTGGAACTGACTGCGCGATAGTGGAACCCCCTGTTTGAGAGTACGATAATAATTTTCATATATATAAACTTAGGCTTAAAAAGATGGTGTTAGTGGGTGAAAACCCGAAACAGCCCCTGAACGGCCCTATAGGAGGCACCAACACCTCCTATAGACAATTGTAACTCGTGGGAACTGACCGCGCAGCCACAAGACTCCTGTTTTGAGAATACGATGGTAATTTTAATATTTTTAGACTTAGGCCTAAAAAATTACCGCTAGTGGGCGAAAACCCAAAACAGCTCCCGAATGGCCCCATGAATGGCACCAACACCTCGCACGGGACCAATATAACTCGTAGGAACAGATTGTGCAGCCACGGGACTCCTGGTTTGATAATACGATGGTAATTTGAAAATATGTGGAGTTAGGTGTAAAAACATGGCGTTTAACGGTAAAAACCCGAAAAAGCTCCGTGGGTGGCAGCAACACTCCCACGGGACAAATGTAACTCGTAGGAACTGACCGCGTAGCCATGGGACTTCCATTTTGATAATACTATGATAATTTGCATATTTTTAGACTTGGGCTTAAAAACATCGCGTTAGTGGGTGAAAAGCCGAAACATCCCCCGAATGGCCCCGTGAGTGGCACTAACACCTCTCATGGGAACAATGTAACTCGTAGGAACTGATTGCGCGATCATGGGACCCCCAGTTTGAGAATACGACGATAATTTTCTTATTTCTAGACTTAGGGTTAAAAACATGGTGTTAGTGGGTGAAAAGCCAAAACAGACCCCAAACAACCCTGTGAGTGGCACCAACACCTCGCACGGGACCAATGTAACTCGTAGTAATTGATTGCACGATCATGGGACCCCCAGTTTGAGAATACGATTATAATTTGAATATTTTTATACTTAAGCTTAAAAATGTGGCGTTAGTGGGTGAAAAGCCGAAATCGCCCCCAAATGAACCCGTGAGTGGCACCAACACCTCGCACGGGACCAACGTAACTCGTAGGAACTGACCACGTGATCACAGGACCCCATGTTTGAGAATACGAAAACTATTTTCATATTTCTAGACTTAGGCTTAAAAACATGGCGTTAGTGGGTGAAAAGGTGGAAAGCTGAAACAGCCCCCGAACGACCCTGTGAGTGGAGCCAACGCCTCGCACGGGACCATTGTAACTCGTAGGAACTGACTGCGCGATAATGGGACCCTCGGTTTAAGAATACGACAATAATTTTCATATATCTAGACTTAGGCTTAAAAATATGGTCTTAGTGGGTGAAAACTAGAAATAGTCGTCGAACAGCCTCGTGGGAGGAACCAATACCTCCTACAGGACGAATGTAACTCATAGGAACTGACCGCTCAACCATGGGACTCCCGATTTGAGAATACGATGGTAATCTGAATATTTCTAGACTTAGGTCTAAAAAATTGCCGGTAGTGGGCAAAATCTCGAAACAGCCCCCGAACGGCCCCATAAATGGCACCAACACCTCGCAGAGGACCAATGTAACTCGTAGGAACTGATCACGCGATCACGGGACTCCCGGTTTGAGAATACGATGATAATTTAAAAATATCAGGACTTAGGCAAAACATGGCGTTAGTGGGGGAAAACCCGAAATAGCCCCCGAACGGCCCCGTGAGTGGCTCCAACACCTCGCACGGTACCAATGTAACTCGTACGAACTGACGGCGCGATCACGTGACTCCCAGTTTGAGAATGGAATTGATATGTTTATAATTATAACTCATATATGTAATTTTCCAGCTTGAATAAAATTTTAGTAAAACTACCTGGTTAGTGATATCATTTTTTTTGTATCCTATTATTTGTTAGATTTTTGCACGTGGAACAAATGAAGGAGGCAATGGTTTACAACATGAAGATTGTTTATATAATTTTCTGGACATTCAGGATTATGTTTTTTTATGTGTTACAGTCGTGCGGGCTTTTATTGTTTAGTTTTATGGTCGTGCGGGCTTTTATAATTTGATTGTAGAATTTTATGGTCGTGCGAGCTTTATAATAAGCAGGTTTTACATTTACAGGGTTTGAAATGTCTAGAAAATAGAGGAAACTCTGCCCAATTTTTTTTTGCTCTATGAATTATTAAGACGTGTAATATTTTTGAGTTTGTATATATATTATTTTATTACCAACATTCTTGATTCGCAATTTGTAATTTTTTTTATTATTTTGCCAATAATAAATATTTGTAACACCTTGTACGCGTCCAACGTTACACGTAGCAACCGACAGTGCACTAAAAGGACCCCCAATTTTAGGATTTAACCAAAAAAATACATTTTTTTAAAATTATAGTTAAATATGGTCATGCACTTAATCCATGACCATTTTTATTTTTTTCGTCGAGCATAAAAATAGTCGCGGCCAAAGTCCATGACCCCCCAACCGTGACAAAAAATGGAGGTGGCCAAACTCTGCGACCATTTTTTCCTTTTTTTCGTTGCAGTGTCGGGCACGGACTTTTTTCGTGACCAGTTTTTGTCACGGTTGGGGGTCACGGACTTGGGACGCTACCATTTTTTTCCTTTTTTTGTCACATTTGTGGGTCGCTGCCAAAGTCAGCGACCAATTTGTCACGGTTGTGGGTCACGGACTTGGGTCACGCCCTTTTTTTTCATTTTTTTCGCATGGTTGTGGGTCGCGGACTTGGGTCATGACCAATTTGTCATGGTTGTGAGTCACGGACGAGGGCCACAACCCGTCACGACATGGGTCATGGCCCAAGTCCATGACCATCTGTCGTGACCCCCTATAGGGCCGTGACCATTTTTTGGTAACGGACTTGTGCTGCTACCCACGAAATTGGTCACACCTGAAATGGTCCCGACCCATGTTTGCGACCCACAGTCTTGGTCAGGGATTTTGGTCGTGACAAATTGCCAGTTTTGGTGTAGTGCGAGTTTGATATTCGGTATCATCTTGGGAAGGCTAACATGGTGGCATATACGTTGAGCCGATGACTTGCTAGAGAGATAGCGTAGGTTTGGAAAGCGAAGTAGAGAGATCTTGGACATGATGAAGAGGTTGCATGAGCTTGCATGTCCATATTGGCTATTACACCTGAAATTGTTATAAAGGTGGTGAAAGCCCAGGAAAGGGATCAATATTGCTAGCATAAATACCTCACGAAATCCATCCTCAAAACCCACTAGTTTAGTAGAAACAAACTTAAGTTTTTCCATCCAGATAGGTAACCTTTGAATTTATGCATAAGTTCTTATTTTATTAACTAATACATTTTTTGCATCATCATATTATCCAACCTAATTTGAAAAGTCAAACTCTTACGTGTGGAAGGACCTGTAAAGGTGAAAACATTCAAAAACTCCATTAAAGCTTGAGCTTTGATGGTTAAGCATTGTTCTTTAACTTTTAACCTCTGTCAAAATGAGGAATGAGTTTCTTATGAGTCTAGGAGCTCGAGTCCAACAACCATTTTCAAAAACAAATAAGTTTGGAAATCCAATTTCTCAAAATTGTTGTCAAATCGTAAAAACTGAAATTCCATTATTCTCGTCAACCAGGATACCTCAATCCTTCAAACCAAACCCAAAATCTTCCTTACGGTAGTAGAAACTAAGCTATAATCTTAAAACCATTGCCATATTGTGTAATTCATGAATGTTTGGTCAAATTTTTTGAAAAATACGTAGTAGTTGAAACTCGTTGAAGACTTAATCTCAATCCACTAAACTTATATATTTGGATACCTTATGAAAAATTAGGTTGGATTGGATAGGAATCGTATTAAATGGTTTAAGAAATATAAAGATATTCACGGTCAATGTTTTATCAAAACGAAGGTCAACTGTTGAAAGGTTGAAGATGGACTTTTCAACGAGAAACATTGACGAGGTGCGTGAGGGAGCGTGAGTCGTAAAAAAATTCTAATTATTTTCTAATATTTTTTGTATTTTTTTTAGTCAAAATGGTATAATGTAATGTAGTGTGTTGTCAAATCTAGTACAATTTATAGAAAACCAATGTTTTAGGTGAAATGTATTTTCCAAAATTACAAACTAACCCCCTGGTTTTTTCAAGTTATGAATTTTGATGCCAACTTTTTTCTAAATACTCTTTGATAAATTGTAAGAAAAAAAGGTCCTCTGCACAAATTTCCAAATATGAACTCAAGCCCTACATTTTGAACTTTTACAAATAATTTCCATTTAGTCCCGAAAGTTTGAAAGATACATTTTTTTCATTTGATTTATTTTTTCTAATTTTGTCCTATTACAAATAATATATACTAACAACTATGTTGATTGATAAATAATCCAGTTCGATCCCGACTTCAATCAAATTCAATCACATTCTTCCCAGCTAACAAGTAGGTTTTGCATTTTCAATATTAATTTTCGTGTATTTGATATAACTGTCATTTATATCACACTGTGATAGCTCCAAGTTACTCCTAGTATGTGCATGTTATGATACTGCCACACAAAATTTGTTTTTAAATATCATTGATATTGAATATGGATTATTTGGATAAATTTAAACCCGTGTCATCTAATAAGTGAATTCATAAGATTATTGTAATGATTGAATAAGTTCACCCATGCACTTATGTGCTAAATGTCCTTATCATAACCATCGGTATTAACTAGGGTGTAGATTGTCGTGTTATCCCGTGGATTTTTCTACTTGGTCTAAGATATCAAGTGTTTAAGATCCTCGATTTATCGCTATATACATATGAGTCCCACTATAGTTAGTGTGACTAGCTATTTATTTTCCACCTAAGGTTTTGGGTTTAGATTGTTATTCGGTTATATTTATCATGCATAATTATGTCTCTACCCATTAGTAAACTGGTCATTATGGGATTATCGATTTAAAAATAATTGATCTTCTTTTTGAAAATTATTGTCTATGATTCTCTTAACAAATAATTAATTCCATGTGCACTCAAACTTCTATGTACATATAATTATTATAGAATTGGTTAAAATCTACTTAGCATACTCGTGCTTATTTATTTTGTCCCCATATGTTCCAGGATAAGGAAGTCGTACTTCCTCCCTTTTTATGATATGCATGGATCATATGTGCATATATAACTATATGGAAGGATATTAAGGAATATGGGTGAAAAGAATGGCGTTTTAAGATGACCTACATCATTTTTCAGTTTATAGAATAAAACGTAACATGCATAATTCACCGCTTGCAGGTAGTACAATATATGTAATATAGTATTAATGAATAAAGTTATGTTTTTCGCCTTAAATTTAATTTCATTGATTTGTTACTATCTTGTACATTCATACCAAAATAGGGTGTGACACGACTGAACCTATAGTTTATGAGGCATTAGTTCAAAACGACAAAATGGTAGAGTATTTTGGTTCCCAAAACAAAGGCAATGATGAAAAAAGTATCCGTTTGATATTTATAAGGCTCATGAGATCTTCAATTATCTCATAAATTCTAAAATATTGAAACCACCCGATGACACTAAAAACTAAATGAGATTAAAAGGAAAAAATATTGTTAATGGCACAATTTTTCTCCCACTTAACTAATGCAAATGATGTGCTTAAGGACGGGGTTTAAGAGTTAATCAGGAGGTAAAAATAAAATTCCCTATAAATGAAGAAAATACCATGGGTTCATCCCTCAAGTGAATAAAATAGGGAAAAAATTCAGTCATTTCAACCGTCGAGAAAAAAGGGCATGTTGAATTTAAAATTAAGACTAAATCTAAATCAAAGGCTTCAAATCCTAAAATGATTGAGGATCTAGACCAAAATGTCATGAAACACCTATGCATCAGGTGTGGAGAACATTATGCAGAGATGTGCTAATTTGTGTGTTTGAAGGGAAAACAACAACTAAAAAACAACAAGAATTGGAGTAATGGTTATACTACCAAAGCCTTAATGTTCCAAAGTGAAGAGAGAGTTCAAAGCAAGGTCTTAGGAAATGTAAGACTCTTCATTGGTCCTTGTTACCTGATAGGAATGCTAAGATGAAAAAAATAACTAATATATTAGGTATGTAATGTCCCACCCCATCTTTATTGGATACCCATTGTAAAACCAGTCTGACTTGAGCGTTAGGTGTAAACTGCAAGAAATAACCTAAATAATGTTCCTACTGTAGTTTTATTTCATAAACATTTAACTTGTTTAGCATGCGATTTCCATTTCAAATCAAACTACATTAGGGACTACAGGGAAGCGTCTCATGCTTGATTGAGTAATAACAATGAGATTCCCCAATTTCAAGCTAAGAATAGCTATGATTCCAAAAGAATATGCCATTTGTTTAATGATAAATAAAAAGGAATATTAAAAATTTGAGTGTCTAGAGCTAAAGCAGTTGCTTTCGAAGTAACAGTAAACAAAGCAATGATTGGAGTGGGAGAGTCAGAGTAAAAAAGAGGAGTTCTCACTTCTTTTTCCTCATTCAAAACCCTGCATGAGATTTCATCTCACACTTCTCATAAGTGATAAAAGAAAGAAGATGAGTTCTTCTTTCTTTTTTTATTACTTTCCTTGCATATGTATAAGATTGAATCCATTCGTTTTCTAAGATAAATTACTAATCCTCAACTTTTCGAGGAATACTTCATCACTCGTTGTGAATGACCATTTTTCAATCTTTTCGACCTTGGTTCCGTAGGAGCACGTCAGAAAGACTGAGAAATAGAACTGCCTGATTTGATTAGTTCTCAATAGCCATTGGAATCCAAGCATATAGAGCTACTAACGTAAACTACAAAGAATAGTTACCTATATAACTCTCTCAAAATACAAAACCGCACCCATCCTATCATAACAAAGATGAGGGAATAAGCCGAATGCCTAGTGGAAAAACTCAAAAAAGCAGTATAGAATCGAACAACAAAAGAAGACTTTACCACATTACATCTATGTGCACACCTAATTACTATATATATATATATATATATATATATATATATATATATATATATATATATATATATAGACACACACACGCACACACACACACACACACACACTCTCTCTCTCTTTCATGCATGAAACCATTTTTATTCCAAAAAGTTACTTACTACGATTAATTTACCTTAATCTTGTAAAAAAAATATTTTTACTTGATTTAACATACACGGATAAATACTTAAAACAAATACAATTTGTTTAAGGAAAATCATATGTTCAACCGAAATTACCCACTTTATTTGAACAAACCCCCATTTGTATTTTCATTGAAAATAATTCTTTCAACACACGTAGATGCCATGTTAGAAAATACTTATTTTTTTGTTGAAAATATTTCATAAACACAACCTTGTGTGCGAGGACAAATTTCCAATTGAGTCAATTTGTAAGTGTTGGCTTAATTCCGAACAAAACTATTTGAGTTGTATGGAAGTTTGTGACCTTCAAGTCTATACCATTTGAGTTGAAGACGTAGCGGCCAAGTTTAAAAGAAGATCGTATCATTGCCATCTTCTGTGCCTTGTTTTTCGTCGTCAACTTTCCAAGGTCTCTATGGTATAAATGCATATGTTGTATTGAAACTTGGAATTTTTTTTATTGGGTGTTAGCATTTTTGTTAATTTATCAATTCATACTATCTAAAGTTTTTGTTCTCGAACAACTTTTCGTAGAAAAATCATAACTAATTAAAAAAATTAGAATAAGACGAAACTGGTGGCCACACATTCGTATCGAGATTTTCTAGATCCATGGCCTGAAATGTCGTTTAATAGGTCTTCGAACGAATTTGGTATCTCATTCAAATGAGACTAAAATGTCAATCGAATGACCCTTCAAACTAGATGAAATTTTTTCCTTACGAATTCTCATTTGAAGTGTCGTTTGAATGATCGTGGAATGTCATTCGAATGAGATGCCAGTTTCGAGCAGTTTTTGGGAGGTCTTTTGAAAAACATCCCACTACACCACTTCTTTCTTACTTGAGTTTAATAGTGAGGGAATAAATTTTGTTAAGTGAATTTTTCCATATTTTCTAAGATCTTTTGAGAGACAAAACTTGTTCCAAAAAATCCCATGGTGTTTGTTAATTAAAATGGTTTAATCTCAAGAACAAAACCAAGTTTTTACACCCAAATGTTTATTAGATCCAAGTTTCATTATATACGTATTTTGAGATCATCATTTTTCCACCGGGTATCATTCTCTACCTAAGAAGGAGATAGTTACCTACGGAGGATTATGTTTTGTTAATTCGCGGTGTGCATACGAAGGTAGGCTTCGTGTTTAGTTGATGGTAGTTATGCCCCATCGGTGGATTCCGAAACTACGATGGATTGTGGAATTATCAACTAGGTGGAGGTGGAAGAAAAAAGAAGTATCAAGACTTGAAAGGGGGTTAAGTTAACGAAGTAAGTGGTTTGTCTTTTTTGTGTAAAATCGTACCTAGTGAATTTGTTGGATGGGTCATTCGAGGTTTTTCCCATTGTACGTTTTCCTCGTACATCGCGATATTATGGTTGTGTTTTTTTTTTCTCTTGCAAAAATCCCATAGATGCATCCTTAGGTTAATAAGAAAAATACTGGTTTAAATCACAACCTTGGTGTAAATTGGTGCTAGTTTAAATTTGGGTAATTTAATTTAATTTAATTCAAGTTGACTTTAATTAATATGGCTAAATCTGTGTTTGTGTTGTTTGGAAAATTTAAGAACTTCAATTGAATTAATTTTTTTAAGTGGAAATTTTATTATTTTCTTAGTTTGATTTAATTTCACTTTAATTTTGAAACAAATTAAAAATTGGAATATTGTGTGAACCATCACATTTGAGAAATATAAAATTTGATATTTTCCGAGAACCTTTATTTCTAACATTATGTTTATTATGGGTTAAACTTCTTTAGGTTGCTTAGCAACCTATTTAATCCCTTCAATTTACATTTCCTTTAATTTATGGACATTAATCAATTCTCACCTTAGTTGTCCATTCTATCCTTTAATGGAACATTTAATAATTTATTCAAGTTAGGTTGTCTTTTAACATATTAACCACAAAACCCATTTCTTGACATGTTCCACTTTGATTATCTTTTTCTAGGAATCTTCCAAAAACCGCATACTTTAATGGGCTCCATGATGATACGAGAAATCGGCCATAAGGCATTCTCATACCGGCAAGTCAAGAGTAAAGTGTGTAATAAGCAAGTAAAGAGAGTAAATAAAGAGAAGACAAGATATAGAGTGGTTCAGCCTTTAAAATAGGCCTACATCCACTGTGTTTCTCCGTTCTCATTATATGCATTGCATTGTACAATATAATCATGCCTAAAGAGGCGTACAAGTATGAGAATAAAGGATTATACATGATGACTGAGGCTTCTGGTGTGCCGAGGAGGTAGCTGCGATGTGGATGAACAAGCCAACTGTGCCCTGATGTTGTGTAGAGAGAGTCGGTATTTTAGAACCTGCCCCAACTGTACTTTTTGATGAGGAGGGTCGCGCCCTATATTCTGCAGGGCCGAGCCCTGTATACTGTGGATCCGTGGCATCTTAACATTTTTATTATAGGATACTATATGCTGAAGGGTGCTATATTTGTACTATCAATAAGCCCCCAAGTCGTGGTGCCAAGAGACTTCAATTGGCGCCACGGCTTAGACCAGTATGCTTAGGTGCTGCGGTTCTACCAAAGCGACAATTAATCTTCCGCGCTCTCTTATATAAATTGTTTCTGGCCGTGGACTTCATTACGTTTCCAAAAACTTTGAGATCAAATCACGAGTGAATTTTGTTTTTCCTCTCTTGCGTATTCCATCGACCTTCCGTGGCTGCATGTGGTGGTGCTAGGTGGTTTGTAGCTGAGAATTCCTAACTTCTTCATTTTCCAGGTAACTTTTTCGATCAATCATCCTTTTTAATCAACCTCATAGATTATATTTCTTCAATAATGAAACACACAATCATCTTCATTTCTTGAAAGGATTTTAGGGTCTTAATTGAACTGCCATCACCCTAGAATCAAACACACGTATGATAAAAATAATTGTTTGAATCCATCTTCGTATACCGAATCCCATGTTGAATCCCATGAAATCATATAATGGTTCTTGCTATCCATGATGTTCTTGATATAAATTCTTCATATTCTAGGTGTTGGATCTTAAAAACGGCTAAACAATAGACACTTAAATGTTTGAGAGAGAGGCCGCAGCATGGTAGGAATTGATTAATCCATTCTCCTGAATTGTCCTTATTTGCATTGTACCATGCCAAATGGCCACGGTCCCTTAAATTCTTGGATTTATCATCTGTGGCACTTTGATGCATATCCACGTATTCTGCCACGGCAGTGGAGTCTTTTAAGGATCATGTTAAGTAACTGTAATTGCTACTAGAATCTCTTGAATCCACTTTTAGCAAATTTAGGATGGTCGTGGCCAAGAATCTCTTAAACCAATTTGAGCCTATATCCGTGACAGTATATGTTCCCCTGCTGATAAAGTGGGTGGCTGCGGCTAGTAGGGCCAGAGGACAACCCCTTAGGGAAATAATTCCAAACAAATTCTTATAAATAATCTTTCTGCGGCTTCTTAAAGTCTTTTCCAAACCATAATGGTTGTGGCGCCTAACTGCGAACTTTTCTTTTCAGGTACTACTGCAGTCATATGAGTTTTGACCCAGACAAGTTCCTGAGAGGCTTTTGGGCAAAGCACTTTGGGACCTCTCCTCCTCAACTCACTTCCGTCCCCCCTCTAAGATCAATAGGGCCTTGCAAACTAAAGGATTGCCCAAACTGCATGATAATAGACTCAGACTCTGTGGGATCTGCGTCTAGGAAGGATTTTTAAGACACACCGATGAAATAGGAAGACAACTCAAGTAATCATCCGGTAGGTGCTGGAGATGATTCCGCGAAAGTTAGAGATATCCCAGCTGGTACTTCGGAGAGGGCTGAGAGACCGTTAGCTGCACTTGATATCCGCAGCGTCATGACCCAAGACTAGGTTGAGTAGGTGGCTGAGGCCTTCGAATTTCCAGAAAATTTGATGTGCTCGGCACCTGCCGCAAACCAAAGACCTTGCACGGTTCTGGCCGATGGAGTTTTCTTCCCACTCCATGCCTTTATTTACGAGTTGAGGCTGTCTGTTCCTGTTACCATCCATTGCCTTTTTCAGACAATAAAACTTGCCCCAGCCCAGTTAGATCCAAATGGCTGGAGAGCCATTCTTGCCACAGTTGTCTTTTAGGAGAATCTATTCAAAAAGGACATCACTCCCATAGAATTCTTTCACTTCTACCACCCAAAGGAGAACTCAGTGAAGTTTGCGGGTTACTACTAGTTCTTTGTCCACGGCTGGGATGAGACCCTTTATATTGGGAGGCCAACCAGTGTGAAGAATTGGAAGGGGAAATATTTTTACATCTCCGGTGAAGGCAGCGAGATTCATCCCGAGGAGAATGAGAGGGAAAGATAATATAGAATTCCGCAACAATGGGGGTCTCCCTCTAAATTAGGTAGTAAGACTATAGTTGCGTCCTTTCTTCATATTTTGTATGTTAACTTCCACTAACCTTTAAGTTGTCTTTTCTACAGTTCTTGACAATTTGCATTTTAACAAGCGGCAGGAGAAGAGAGTAGCTGAGGCCGCGGCAGTTCCAGCTGAACATAAAAAGTTCAGCACACTCGTCACAGCACCAACCATATTCAAAGTAGGGTTTTTCCCAAACAAGTCCATTCCTCAATAGATGCCCGCGGAAGGTAATCTCGTGACCATCATAACTTTACTGCGCGGTAACTTATGCTCCTAAATTTCGTTTCCAATATTTGTTGTTGCTTTCTCAGGTAAGGAAGTTGACAGGGAGTTGCTGGCCGCGCAATTGGCGGAAATGGACGAGGACGCAGTCGTCCTAAATAGCACTGCACGAAGCAGAAAGAGAAAAAGGTCCAAAGCCAAGGCACCTACCACGGCTCCATCAAACAATTTGGAAACACCGGTCGTGAACCCTACTCCTGCCATGTAGAATACTGATGTAGCCGCCCATCCAACATCTACATTTGATGACGATATTAGGGCCAACCTGGCCGCGGTAGGTTTGATGACCGAATATGTCCCTTTAGATACAACTTCTCCGTCGCCTCCACCTGTTGTTACAATAAATGCAAATCTGGAACCTCCTCAATTCTGCGGCGGAACTGGTCCTGACGGTAGACCACGACCCCAATTCAGACAGCCTGACCTAAAGTCTTTATGGGACACCACGGCAAAGTCTGGATGAAGAATGAAGAGAATTATTGATGCCGCGGACCGGGATAGGTTGGTGGGGGTAGACCACGACTACTTGTAGGACTGTGGTCTCCATAGCCTTCTGAGGGTAAGTTCTACCATTCTTTAATTTTACTACTACTTTTTTGGACTCCCATATTTTTCTTCTAACTTGTTTTATTACAGGCCACGGATGTTATGGTGGCCCTAAAGAGGATGTATGAGGACTTTTATAAACTGAAAAAGGCTACATATAGGGTGCATACTTCTGACTTGGAAGCTACATGGACCTCATCTTTTGAAGATGGCAAGAAGTCTTCTACCGCGGCTCTTCAGGCAGCCCACATGGACTTGGAGAAAGCAAACAGGGTGAGGGAGGAAGAAAAAGAGAACTTTAAGTAGGTCGTGGACTCCCTTAAAACCTCCCAGGCCCGGACTGCGGAAGCTTCCCGTGCCACAGAGATTTCAAGCAGTAAGCTCGCTCTTCTTCAGGAGAAGTACGAAGAGCTAAAGGCGAAGTCTATTCAAGAAGCTCAAGAGCAAGCTGCGATAATAAAAAAGATGGAGGCTGATCATGACGACTCCCTCCAGCTAACCATAGACCACATCGTAGAGTCATTCAAAGGCTCTAAGGACTTCTTCCTCATCAACAACAGGGCTTACCTCCGTGGCTATCAGGAGCTTTGACAGAGATTTATAAAAAAGTTCCCTGAGGCCAACAATTTGGTTCTTACTTGGAAACTCAGTGATGCCGAGCATCAAGAATGCATCTCTGAGCTTAAGGCCATGGCCGAAGAGAAAGAGAGGCTAAGGGCAGAAGCAGAAGTGGCGATCGCGGATGGAGAAACTGAGACAGCCACGGATGGAGAGGAGGCTGATAAGAATGATGACGCGGCTTCTTGAACTTGTATTCAGTCTCTTATCATTAATACATGGCTGCGTCCATCCTTCTACTTTATTTATGTTGTGGTTGCAGCCTACTTTTCTGTAAACTGTTAATATCAAGGCGACAGCCATATTTGATTTCTTGCAACTCTTTGTTCTATTACTTTGCTTACTTTAATGAATGGTTGAACGTAACTACTTTTCATAGTTGAAAATCCATTCTCGATTGGATGAACATAATACTTTCAGTCCGCAGATAGCATGTGATTCCTTCCAAAGGATGATTATTTGTTTTGTCCGTGTCCACATAAATAGTGCTACGGCACCTTCAGAAGTATAGACCATAAGCTGTGTTGTTTTATAAGGCTGTTGTATACGGGCCATGACCCTTTTTTCTATTTTCCACGAATAGACCCTGAATAAGGCCACGTCCTCTAAATGATTTCACTTGATGGCCACAGGCGTACTTGCAAGGTTGTGGCACTCTGAGTACATGGATTTTCATAGGCTGCTTTCATTGCATTTGGTTGCTCGAACTGCTTAACTTTTATCATCCCATAACCAATATGGAACATGTAGAGAAGGCTTTTCTTCTAGTTCTTCAATTGCCAAATCACCGTGCCAGAGTAGAATGGCTTTTAGGGATGTAATACCTTTTCTATTTTGCCCAGTATTGATATAATTTATCCTCTTTTGTAGTAATATTTGACCTTGTAGCTTTCTCATGCTTCAGGATGCCAGTGCCTCAGCACTTTCCTGAATGAATGGCTCCTAGAGACCTGCAACCATATCGGTGGGCTGCGACACATTTTTGGCTATTGCATCTGAAAAATGTGCCTCTGTAGTCATATATCATATTTTCAAGCCTTCCCTGGCTGGGTTATGTTATTAAGCCACCCACAGCTATCAGATAGGATATTTTCAAGCCTCCACTAGTTGGGTTATGTTATTAAGCCACCCACAGCTATCAGATAGGATATTTTCAAGCCTCCATAGGCTGTGTTATGTTATTAAGCCACCCACATCTATCAAATAGGATATTTTCAAGCCTCCACAGGCTGGTTTATGTTATCAAGCCACCCACAGCTAATATGTAGGATACTATTAAGCCTCCTCGGGCTGGGTTATGTTATCAATCCACCCACAGCTAATATATAGGATACTATTAATCCTCCTCAGGCTCGGTTATGTTATCAAGACACCCACAGCTGCTGATATATATAAAGCCATTCCTGGCTGGATATTATAAGCCTCCCAGCTTGATGAAGCATCTCGAAAGCTAAGAACGGGCATTATTGTCCCTCGTGGCTAATGTCAGCATCCCGAGAGCAGAGAATTGGCATTATAAGCCCCTGTTGCTAATAAAACCTCCTTGCAACCTCAAATGCTTTCGTGAATATGATCATCATATGATAAGATATAGTTACACATCATGAGGGGAACTTGTGAGATAATTAAGATCACAATCCCTCCATAGGTGCATCCCAAAATAATAATAATCTCCCGAGATAATTTGTTATTCCTCCATTGGAGTTTGTTTAAGACAAAAGGTCTTTTGGTGAGATGACAAATTATGAGAACAAGAGAGAAATCAGATATGGAAAAATTCATTAATTCATATATTTATATATGTATGCTCCATCCTGTGACTTCGTAAGGATAATATAACAATTAGTTTTAAACAACGTAAGCAGAATTTGTCTCTGTAAAGTGGGGATAGATGGAATTTAAGGGATAAGCATGGAAAATGAGCATGCGGCATGCAAGATGAGGTTGTATCCCCTAATCATCTTTGAGGAACCTCCTCAGCATCCCTTGCCCAATTACCCTTTCAATTTCATCTTTCAGAGCATAGCATTGCTCAGTGTAATGGCTATGGTTTTAATGGAATTTGCACCAAGTAGCTTTGTTCCTCTTATGGGGTGGAGCTCTCAGCTTTTCTGGCCATCTCAGCAGCTTTTCCTCTTTGATGAACTCAAAGATATCTTCAATCGGGAAGGTCAACGGAGTGTAGGCCTCTTATTTCTTATCTACCTTCTCCATTCTCCTTTTCTGGCTCCTGCTGACTGCTTTCGCGACCGTCTCTTCTTAAAATGCTGCGGCATCAAAGACTGTTGGTGCCTTTTTCATGGGTGCCGCACCCACATCAGAAGAGGCTGTGGCCTCTAGCATTAGGACCCTCTGAGTTAGGTAATGGACCATGCTTTGAAGTGTGGCATGGTTGTCATGGAGATGGTTGAGGTGATTGTACAGCTGCACAATCTCATTTTTGACTTCTGCGTTCTGGCTGGATTCTCCTTCCATTTCTATTTTTGTTAGTCATTATAAAGTATATACAATCTGAGACAAAACTAATAGAAGTGAGTAATCACAGAGATATTGGGAAGCAGTTTTTGAACTGCTTCATGATATGCTGACGAGGCCGCGGCCAGTATGGCACCCAAGTGCACTACCGCAGCCCCTGAATGGTATTCACCAAGGTTAAACTGAAGGCCAATTGAGTCCCTTCCCCAGTGATTGAGCTGTTGTAACAGGTCCACACTAGTAGGGGTCGCGGCATTTGAGTCAGTTGAATTGACAGGCCGCACCCCTGTCTAGGCAGTGAAGGAAAACATCCCAAGATATGAACCCATAAACTAAGTTCTCCTCCCCCAACACGTGAAGAGTACCTACTAGGGTCTACCGATGAGAGAATACCTTTGCGGTGCACAAAATGACACGATTTCAATGATAAACCCTAGATCATAGGTCGATAATAACAAAAAATGGAGTAAACATAACCCTTCCCTAATCATCCATCTTTTCAAGATAAAAGTCCACCATGCTTTTCAGCATTATCTAGATGAAATGATATCACAGGGGTATGTAAAATAGATCTAAAGTCATCAAATGAAGTCCCAAGAGCAGATCTTGATATAAGTAATACCCATTTAAAGGTGCAAATATAGAACGGAGCTCAATCACCAGAATCGACCCGTGAAAAGATGATCCACAAGACCCTCAGGGATCGAATAAGGTGTTTAAGAACTCAAATATATAGAGAAACAAGATTGAAATATCTCTCGTTCCCACATACGGCACTAGATTGATGATACGAGAAATCATCCATAAGGCGTTCTCATACCAGCAAGTCAAGAGTAAAGTGTGTAATAAGTAAGTAAAGCGAGTAAATAAAGAGAAGACAATATATAGAGTGGTTCAGCCTTTAAAATAGGCCTACATCCACTGTGTTGCTCCGTTCTCATTATATGTGTTGCATTGTACAATATAATCATGCCTAAAGAGGCATACAAGTATGAGAATAAAGGAGTATACATGATGAATGAGGCTTCCGGTGTTCCGAGCAGGTAGCTGCGATGTGGATGAACAGTCCAACTGTGCCCTGATGTTGTGTAGAGAGAGTCGGTATTTTTTAACCTGCCCCGGGTGTGTGTGGAATCCATCCTCTCCCTATTTCGAGGTATGGTCCTCTATTTATAAGTGGTATGTGTGTTGTTCTATGGCGCTGGAGGCAGAGCTGCCGCGTCTTCTTCTTGGGGAATAATTACTACATGCCGTGCCCTATAATAGACAGGGCCGCAACCTCTGCTTGGCATCTCCGTGGCGTATTGATGGGGGCCGCACCCTTTGATAAGGAGGGTCGCTCCCTTTGATGAGGGGGGTCGTGCCCTTTGATGAGGAGGGTCGCGCCCTATGTTCTATAGGGCCGCGCCCTGTATACTGTGGATCCGTGGCATCTCAGCATTTGTATTATAGGATACTATCCACGAAAGGGTGCTATATTTGTACTATCACTCCACACAATGGGCTATGCTACCGTATGCTTTGGCTAGTGATTTTGGATCTTTCATCCCATGCTTGCGACACCTCCTTAAATTTTCCAGTACTATTTGATCCCTTATTAATGTGTTTTAACGTTTTCCAAATGTCCCGAATATTCTACTTTTCCTTTTCTCCTTCAAAGCCTAAACTATGGGTTTCACCCCAATTCGTGTTACACTTAAAATTTATCATTTTTTGTCCTTTTTACTTTAACATTGATTTTACCCCAAAATCATGTTCATTTAGGATCATTTTGTGTACTACCTTTAGCAATATTTTAATTTCATAAAATTGATCCACTTTACCCAAAATTGCTGCTTTACCCACTTGTTTTCAACACATGTCTTTTGCTCCACTTTCACAAGTGTTATTTCCCAAAACACTATAAAGTAAGTGTCTTTACAACCTTACCATATTTTAATATTTTGGAGTAGCACTCTTCTCAAGTTAGAATCGTCTTTATTTTATTACTTTCTTTTCCACTGACACTACTTTATAAGAAAAATACAATTTTCTTTATTAGTACATATAGTCTTAAAACCATACAATTTCCACATTTTCCACCCCTTATTACAACTTAAAGGCTAAAACTTCTATTTTCATTTTTCTGATGTTTAAACCCGTAAGAACCATCATTAAACTTCTTTATATGTTCAACATCAAAATACTTAAGTTTATATTCATGATAATAGGAATTTAAAGTCCAAAATCATATTAAATGGGTCTAATATATCATTTATTCTAGAAATTTCACAATATTAGCTTAAACATGCTTTTCAAGAAAAAGACATTTTTATATCTCCAAAATTTGAGTAAATGTCTATTTATATAAAAATCCCAAATTCTATAAGAAAACTTGGACATGTTTTCTCATAAAACGTTCCCTACATTTTCATTTCATAAAAAAATTTAAAAATCAAGTTTTCTCGAAATATACCATTTTTTTCAAAATCATTGAAATCTTGTATAAAAAAAATTTTACAAAGCATAAGAAATTTCATTCTTAACTCATGAATGCATCTGAATCTTATAAAATCTAACCGTTACACGTGGAGCACTATGGAAAAATAGAATTTTTATATTAAAGAGTAAAGTTTTCCCACCTCAAATGTATATCCAAAAATGGTGGATGAGGAAGAAGATGATGGCAACCCCCCACCTTCTAAGGTAACCTGAAGGAGATTGCCTAGTTTCACAAATCTTGTCTCCATGAAATATCCATGAAAACCCCCTCTAAACTCCATAAAACTCTACTCTTTATCTTCTCAAAAACCACCAACAACTCCTCCAAATTTTGTATCTTTGCCCAACACTTGTGGACCTAAGTGAACTAGGTTTAAATATGGTGGAATACTAGTAGAGTATGGTGGCATAAGGTGGAGATATGGTGGTGTAATGATGGTTTGTGGTGGAAAGAGTTAGAAAGACAAAGAAGAAAGCTAGTAATGGTGGGGGTAAGACCTCCACACCTCTCTTCTCACTACACTTAAATAAACACACATAACTCCAAACAAACCCTTATAAAAACACTCTCAAACCTCAAAATCACATTTTTGCCCAATCTGGGTTCACCAGAACTCGGTACGTCATCTATCCAATGGCCTAAAACATAACATCACACAAGGGCACCCGATTTTAAAATTATTAGAAAACCTCATTCGAAACGAAAAAGGGAACTCGTTCGAATGAAAAAGGAACCTTGTTCTAATGACCATGAAATGAACTTATAAAGAATTAATATAGTGGCCTCTCGGTTGACTCTCATTTGATCTCCACTTCAAATAACCAGGAACTTTCGTTCGAACTAATCTTCGTCATTCGAACGATAATGGACACTCGTTCGAATGAGATTGTTTATTATTTGAACCACTATTTCTTAATTTATCACAAAACAATCAATTACAAACATAAACCCAAATATAATGATCTAATTCCCAAGGGTTTCCCTATTACTGCAATGTACACGGCAAAATAATAAAATATTGGTCACGAATATGACATTCTTCCCTCCTTAGGAAATTTGATCCCTCAAATTATCTATCTGCCAATTCCTCACGTTCATAACATTTACCAACTCACATTTTATAACATGGAAATCCTCCAAGATGAAATCATCGAAATCATTAATAGCTATAATCACATCACATGATCTTTCACATGGGTTGTCACCAAAAGCCTAACATGAGACATTATCTAATGCTCACCGTCAAGCTAACCAATTTTTCATAACCGTCCTTAGTCTCCATTCACTGTATGATCACGTTCAATCATGTCCCAAGACTACCTTGCTAATACCCAAAGCATACTAGCGCGTCTGTTAAGTATCACACTCTACTGATTAATATTCACCCATGTAGTAAACATTATACAATCAATAATTAGATTCATTACCAATAACTAATTTTGATCTTTGGACTACATATCCTGCACCCCCACTAATTTTTGGGTCATCCTTGTAGAAACCACATTCTAGGACCCAGTAGGTACCCTCAAGATTCCAACAAGAAAGAGCGAGCAACCCTTTGAAAATTGGTTGCCCAATTCAATGTCTGCGATAAATCACTGTTTAAGATTATGTGGCAGGGTTACTATTGGACTACCATGGTTCAATATTGCATCACCTATGTTCGAAGACTTTTTAAATGCCAATAAATTTTGAATCTCCGACACTTGCCTTTGTGATAATTATACAACATAGCTTCTCCCTGGCCGTTCCCCACATAGGGCATCGATATTTTAGGGAAAATTACACCTAAACCCTCTAATGGGCACGAGTTCATCCTGATTATCATTGATTACTTCACCAGATGGTCGAAGCCGAGTTATATGCAATATTGAATCCCAAAAAGGTAGCCATGTTCATCCAAAAGAACATCATCTGCCACTATAAGGTTCTACAGGAGCTAGTGTCAGATAATGGGTTACATTTTGAGGTAGAACTCACAAAATTGGTAGGCGAGTATGGGATTCAGAGACACAAATCTTCTTCTTATTGACCACAAAGCAATGATGAAGTTTAACCACTAACAAGAACCTCAAAGCATACATCATCAAGATCATTGAATGTTGTTGTGATTGGGATGATCAGATCCCTTATGCCCTATGGGGATACCATACTTTCGTCTCGGCATTAACTGGGGATATCCCCTACTCTCTAGTATATCTCATGGAAGAAGTCCTACCTGTTGAATTAGAAATACCTTCACTACACATTATGCTTAAAAGCAAAGACAACAAAGAAGATTAGGCATTAAAGCTGACTTGACAAGTTATCTCTCTTGGATGAAAGGAGTTTAAATTCTTTATATCATATATAAGGGTACCATCATCGGATAGCGTGATCATTCAACAGAAGAGTCAAGGACCGTGGTGTTCAAGAAGGGGATTAATCACTCAAAGAAATTATAAAACCCGTTTAGGACCCTAGAGGGAAATTCAAGTCAAACTAAAGTGACCCCTACATCTTGAAGAAGATCTTGTCTGGTGATGTTGATATAATTTTTTGAGCCATTACTGTAATACCCCATAATTTTTAATGACTTATAAAAGGGTTATATTTTAAATTAATGGATTAATTGAATTTTATTATAAATTAATTCATTTGGGTTTTATCCGAATTGTGGATATTAAAACGAATGATTCTGTATATTACTTAAAGTTATTTAGGTAATAAATAAATGTGATGTTATTGATATGGTTGTATGATATTAATTCAGTAATTTGAATTTTTAGTCGGTCGCGGTATGGGACGTGTCGGGACTAATTTGTTAAATTAAAAAGGAAACTTATTTTTAGATCAACCTTATAGTCATTTCGAGTCCGTCATTGCATCCGTAAGGGTTAAAATAGTCAGAAAAGTCTATTTGGATGTTGGTTTTGGGTCTAGGGTCATTTGGAAATGAAAAGACTACCAAAAAGGGCATTTTGGTCATTTTTACAAGGGGATGAATAGTGATTTCGGATTTTGTCTTATTATAAGTATTTGGATATTAGTTGTACATGGGTTCATTCATCTCTTCTACACAAAATTGAGAAGTCATTTTTTTAGAGAGAGTGAAAGGTTGCTTGGGAGAAGAGAAGTTTGCTTGGAAAGGAGGAGAATCAAAGACCAAAGGTCACCACCACCAACCACCCCTGAAAGTTGGCCGGAGAAGGGGAGAACCACGTGTTTTATACAACTCCAAAGGATCAGATCTTCACTAGAGGCAAGTTATTTGATGATTGCAATCTAGTTTGTATATTGTCCATGTTAAGATAGTTATAAAAATGAGATTTTTACATGTTTGGAAGATAAAGGGAATAGTTGTTAATTGATTTCCTTAAAATGGATATATATAGGAATCAAACTCATGTTGTAGGTAGATAGAAATCCAGAAAATAATCATAAAATTGTTGAAGAAAGTCTGAGAATCATTTATTTGTTCTTGAAGATATCATGTTTATAATTTTCTGAAAAAACAGGATAAATATATGCTTTTAATTCAAACTCTTGATGATTCTAGGATTTTCAGAGCATTAGAAATCATTTAGATATGTTGATATATCATGTAGTAGGGATTGTAAGGTATTTTGGGTTCTAATATGAAGGTTTGAATGATCAAAAATGATGAAACCCGTAGTAGAAGAAATGCAGAAAATTGGGTTGATATCTGGGCGATCGATCGATCGACCCCCTGCCTTCGATTGATCGACCTCCCCAGAATTCATGAAGTTGTTTCTTTTTAAGGTTTGTTATTATTACAAACCTTTTATAAATCTTTGGTGATTTTTATTTGGATATAATGGGACTTAGGGAAGATCAGTAAGCCCTAGATAAGAATCGAATTAATGTGATTGGGATTTAATTAATTAGAATTACGATAATTAAATTGAAAGAAATTTTAGTTGCTAGATTCGTGTGTTGGATTTTAATTTATATGAATGAGGATTGAGGATTTGTCCAGTAGGGGGAATTTAATAATCTACCTGGGCAGCCTTACGTTTACACGAGGGTTCAATCCTAGGTGATCGAAGATGTGTTTACAAGATATATTAGAAACAATCGGTTATAAACCTAATTAAAGGAGAGTTTAATTCGCAGTAATTCGAGAGATAAGATGATATGGACCAGTAGGATATTAGTGATTTCTTACTGAATAAATATATTGAGGAAAACCTATTTAAACTTGGAGTAATTAGTGAGACTCGGGAATAATTAAATTAAATAAGCAAAGTCATAATATTTTAATACGTAGGATTTAAAGAGATAATGCTATATATGGGAATTATCTTAGGGTAGTGTGATTACCTTGTTGATATTATATTATAGGTAGATGATAATGCCTATTGGATTGATATATGATTTATGTGTATGACAAACCTAGCATACTTGCTGTTGATACCAAAATTAATGTGCTGATGTGGATGAATAAGATGAAGACACGTGTCAATCTACATGGCACAATAGCAGCGAGGAAGATCATTTCCCGACCAACCGTGCTTCTTTCCGAACAACGAGAATACACCGAGAAACTCTATCATACCGAGGAACTCTATCATACCGAGGAACTCTATCATCCCGAGATACTCTAAGTACTCCGAGGAACTCTTGATCAACAAGCAACTAAGGCGGTCTGAACTGCATCTCGGTCGTATCATTAATTACCAGACGGACAACTGTTCAACTATCCATTATATTCTTGACGCACACGCTGCATTAAATGTATTACCCTTTCATATGTATATCATTTAATGTATTGGACCTTTCATGTACAGCCTAAAGGCTATAAATACCTTGTATCATCCTCAATTCAAGGGGACCGGAATTTCTTGAGAGAACTTGTAATCAAGAATTCCACAAACACTCAGCAATAACATAACAGTGGACGTAGGCTTTATTCCTAGCCGAACCACTTTAAAAATCTTTGTCTTATTTATTTATCTGTGATTGAAAAATTAGAGTGATCTATTTTTTTACATCAACAGATTGGCGCCGTCTGTGGGAAATGACTGTTATTATCGTTTTTCATAAAAATCATTTGTCACCAATGGCAGATAATCCAGAATCCAGTAATCGAAATGTTGGAAATACTGGAAATCTTCCAAATCCATCTGCATCCCCAGATCTGGCTGGAATTATGACGAATCTGGCTCAAGGACAAACCGCCATGCAAGAATCTATGAGGCAACTCATTCAAACTCTTCAGAGCGGTGCACCTACCTATTCAGGGCAAAGGAGTGATCACAGGCAATCGCAATCTAGACGTACTGAGTCATATCGCAATGAGGAGTCTAATGATTCTTCTTATCAACCTGGGCGAACTTCATCGATACGGGCTACGGATACAGATCAACGTATCACTCTCTCTCCGGAGAGAACTAGCGCTTTGGAAAGGTTAAGCAGAGTGTCTCCTTTCAGTCGGTTAGGACCAAGGAGGAACATGAGTCCACCTAGGGCTCCATCAAGAAGTTTTCGACCACCACCAGGTTTGAGAGAAGGATCTGCGCAATCGCGACCAACCACTCGTCGAGATAAATCTCAGGAAGCTACATCAGAACAATCAGTTGCTCGGACTAAGCGGCCCGAGGAAGGGAATGAAGCATGGAAAGGTTCCATTCAACGGTTGGAGGATAGACTGGGAGAAATGGCTAAGGCGAGGAACCCCTTACAGAGAACTTTTGTTCAAGGAACACCTTTTGTGCAAGCCATTGTGGATTTCCCTACACCGTCGAAATTCAAAGCACCCGTAGTGACTCCCAAGTACGATGGAAAGACAGATCCCGTACTTCATATAGAACAATACCAAGCTGCTGCAGATATCTACGCTGTCCCCGACGAGATGAGGTGTAGAGCATTCTCGGGAACTCTTACCGGATCTGCACAGATATGGTACAATAATCTTCCTCGGGGTAAGATTTCAACCTTTGTTCAGTTAGCCAAATTGTTTATTGGCAATTTTTGTTTTGGAGCAAAGCCGGTAAAGCGAGTAGCACACTTGCTAAGTGTTAGACAAAAATCAGGTGAAAGTACTAGAGATTACATAACTCGTTTCAATAACGAAAAGTTGGAAGTCATAGATTATGAAGAAAAGACAGCAATCACTGCTCTGATGAGTGGTTTGCTGCCTAACAAGCTGTACTACACTTTGGCCAAAGATCCACCTAAAAATATGTCGGAGTTGATGGCAAAGGCAGCCAAAATCATGAATGCCGAGGAGGCTATGGCTGCGAAGAAGAATATGGACAAAGAAGTTAAAGTTGAGGTCGACAATTCTAAGAAGAAAGATCAGAAAATTAATGGTGGTGACAAATATTCCAAGAATAACAGGATGAAGTTGGAAGCCCTAAAGAAGTATGATAATTATACTCCATTGAAAGTGGGTATTAATCATGTTTTGGAAGAAATCAGGAATAACGAGGAAATCAAATGGCCAGAGAAACTGAAGACAGATCCCGACCTGAGGAATAAGACCAAATATTGCGAGTTTCACAAAGATCGTGGCCATATGACCAAAAAATGTATAGCCCTTCAGAACGAGATTGAAACACTCATCCGAAGAGGAAAATTATCAAAGTACGTAGATCGCAGGAGTGAGAGGAAGAATGATGATAGAACTAGAGAGAGATCTAGATCTCCTCGTCGTGCAGAGGAGAAAAAGAGGAGGGACCATGAAGAGGATCCAGATGATGACCCCGATCTTCCCAAAAAGCTAAGGAAACCCGAACGAGAGGTATTTTCCATACGTTTTGGGTCATTTGATTGTAATGTTATTACAGGAGGAGATGCAGGAGGAGGAGACCTTACTGCAGAAAGAAAAGCTTATCTCGGAGAGGCTCAAGCTTGTTCATACATTCAGCGAATAAACCTGGCCGAGGATGATCGTCCGAGGAAGGTAAACAAAGAGAAGCTAGTGATTGGTTTTTCAAAAAACGACCTGGCAGGTGTTCTCTACCCTCATGACGATCCTCTGGTAATCAAAATGAGGATGAAGGATGTGGTCATTTCAAGGGTGTTAGTAGACAATGGTAGTTCGGCAGACATCATGTACTATTCATGCTTTGATAGCTTGAATTTAAAATTATCTCAATTAGAACCTTATCACAGACCCCTTCTGGGTTTTGCTGGCGAGAAAGTTTTTCCACTTGGGACGATCAAGTTGGATATACTCATTGGAACTTGGCCTGCTTGTCGAACAGAAAGAATACGCTTTTTTGTAATGGATAAGAATGTGCAGTCCGCCTACAACATCATCATGGGAAGAGTTGGATTGAAGAAGTTCGAAGCAGTTCCATCTACAGTACATCAGTGTTTGAAATTCCCAACGAATTTTGGAGTAAGAATTATGAAAGGTGATCAAAAAGTAGCTCGGGAATGCTATTATTCGTCTGCTGAGCAAGAGGAACTTGAAGAATCAAAGAAAAAGACTACTACTTACCAAGTGGAGGAAGGCACAGAAATTGAAACTCTTGACCCTAGGGATGAATCTCAACTCGTAAAAGGGCAGGTTGTGGAATCTACAGAAATTGTTATCCTGGACGACGAGCATCCTGAACGAATAACTCAGATAGGATCGTCGTTGGATTTTTCAATAAAACAGGAGTTGATAACTTTCTTGAGAAACAGGAAGAATACTTTTGCTTGGAGTCATGAAGACATGCCAGGAATAGATCCAAACTTCTTATGTCATGAACTCAATGTGAATAAGGAGATCAAGCCTGTGAAGCAAAGAAGAAGAGTGTTTAGTCCCGAGAAGAACCAGGCCATACAAGAGGAGGTCGAGAAACTCCAAAAATCCCAATTCATTGAAGATGTGAAATATCCAGATTGGTTGGCGAATGTGGTGATGGTAAAGAAGAAGAACAACAAATGGAGAATGTGTGTTGATTTTACTGATCTCAACAAGGCATGTCCAAAAGATCATTTTCCATTGCCCAGAATTGATCAACTAGTGGATGCTACCTCGGGACACGAGCTACTCAGCTTCATGAAATCAAAATGAAACCTGAAGACAGGGAAAGTACTTCTTTTATTACCCCAAGGGGAACTTATTGTTATAATGTTATGCCTTTTGGTTTAAAAAATGCAGGTGCAACATATCAGCGGTTGATGAACAAGGTGTTCACCGAACAAATCAGCCGTAATATGGAGGTCTATGTCGACGACATGCTCACCAAAAGCAAGAGAGCTGCAGATCATTTGGTTGACTTGAGTCAAACTTTTGATCAACTGGATAAATACCAGATGAAGCTTAACCCGACGAAATGTACCTTTGGAGTACGAGAAGGAATGTTCCTCGGATACATCGTCAACCAACGAGGTATTGAGGCAAATCCAGAAAAGATCAAAGCTCTTTTAGGGCTGCGATCCCCGACGACGAAGAAAGAAGTGCAAAGTCTTACCGGACGAGTTGCAGCACTCAACAGATTTGTATCCCGAGCAACTGATAAATGCCTCCCATTCTTCAAAACACTACGAAAAAGTTTTGAGTGGACTGATGAATGTGAGAAAGCCTTTCAAGATTTGAAGAAATATTTGGGAGCCCCACCATTGTTGTCTAGGCCAATAACTGGAGAGAAGCTTTACTTGTATTTGGCAGTATCAGAAAATGCAGTTAGCTCGGCGTTGATCAGATTGGAGAATGGAATCCAGAAGCCAATTTATTACACAAGCAAGGCCTTCCGAGGTGCGGAAATCAGATACCCAAAGCTGGAAAAATTGGCACTGGCATTAATTGAAGCAAGTAGAAGAATGAGGCCATACTTCCAGGCCCATACCATCATTGTGTATACCGACATGCCGTTAAGACAAGCCCTTCACAAGCCAGAAAAATCAGGAAGATTGATGTACTGGGCAATAGAGCTCGGTGAATATGATATTGCGTATGAACCCAGATCATCGTTGAAAGGGCAAGCCGTGGAAGATTTTATAGCAGAGTTCACATACCCTGATACCCCCGAGGAGCAAAAGGTGCTTGCTGACCTACCTGTGGATGATACAGGATCAACAGACACAGATCCAAACCAACCAAGGTTGGTAAAAGGACCTGTGGATGTAGAAAAATCATCATATTCAAACCCCGACCAACTACGGTTGGTAGAAGGGCGCGAACAAATGACCGACGAGGAACGAAGGATACCCGGGGATGATGAAAGAAAAAAGATGATATTTCACCGAGGAACTCTAACAGATAAGAAATTTGAAGACGAGTTACATACATGGAGATTATATGTAGATGGATCATCTTGCACGGCTGGTTGTGGAGCAGGGATTGTTTTAAATTCTCCAGATGATATTGACATGGAGTATGCCTTGAGATTCCAATTCAAAGCTTCCAATAATGAGGCTGAATATGAGGCTATGATAGCAGGTTTTCATTTGGCAAAAGTTATGGAGGCACGTCAAGTAATTGTTTTCAGTGATTCTTAATTAATTGTGAATCAAATGATGGGAATATATGCAGTGAAGGGAGAGTTAATGGTGAAGTACCATGCAAAAGTGATGGAGTTATTGAAAGAATTTGATGCTATTCAATTGGTGAGTATACCGAGAATGGAGAATGCTAGAGCAGACGCATTGGCCCGACTAGCGTCAGCTACGCGCACCGAGCTGCGAAGAACAATACCAATTGAAGTACTAGAAAGTCGAAGCATAGAAGAAGATATGACGGTGAAGATTATTACCCTTGATTTAGGACCATCTTGGATGGATCCTATCAGAGCATACATTGAAGAAGGAGTGCTACCAGAGGACAAACTAGCTGCCAAGAAATTGAAGTATAAAGTTGCTCGGTATGTGTTAACTAATGGTGTTTTGTATAGACGAGGCATTATGGCAGGTTTGCAGAGATGTGTGCATCCATCAGAAGTCAAAGAATTGATTGAAGAAATCCATGAAGGATCTTGTGGAGCTCATGTAGCAGGTCGGACTCTTCTGCAAAGGGTGATGACACAGGGATACTACTGGCCGACGATGAGAGCTGATTGTATAGCCTATGCTAAGAAGTGTGACAAGTGCCAATGTTTTTTCTCCATCCGAAGAACTCCACAGGCATTGTTGACACCCATAACATCACCTTGGCCATTTGCCATGTGGGGGATTGATCTAGTTGGACCACTGCCAACGACCCGAGGAAGGTTCAAGTATCTCGTCGTAGCAGTAGACTATTTTACTAAGTGGGTGGAAGCTGAACCACTAATTGATATGACGTACGAGAAGGTGTATCAGTTCATATGGAAGAATATCATTTGTCGGTATGGTCTCCCCCACGCTTTCATCACAGACCATGGAACACAATTTGATAATGAAGAATTTGCTGCCTATTGTCATCAGTCAAACGTCTTGAAGTTTCATTCAGCACCAGGCCATCCCCAAAGTAATGGACAGACTGAAGTGACGAACAGAACATTACTAAATGGGTTGAAGAAGAGGTTAAGTGAGGCTAAAGCAAATTGGATTAATGAGCTACAGTCAGTTTTGTGGGCTTACCGAACAACTCCCCGAGCAGCAACAGGAGAATCACCATATATGCTAGCATTTGGAAGTGAGGCTGTGATACCTGCCGAGTTGGGCCTACCAACACATAGGGTGTTAAATTTCAATTCTTCGATCAGTGATCTGATGAGAAGGATGGATTTGGATATGCTCGAGGAAGTCAGAGAAGAGGCAGCCATTAGGAATGCTGCTTATCAACAACGAACAGCTCTGTTTTACAACAAAAGGGTAAAGAAATGTGATTTAAAAGAGGGGGATTATGTGCTAAAGAAGGTCATTCAGAAGCAGAATAAACTGGAAGCAAACTGGCATGGACCTTACCGAGTTACAGAAGTTGTTCGACCAGGAACTTACAGAATAGCAACTCTAGAAGGAGAGGAATTTAAGAATGCATGGAATGCTGAACACCTGCGCAAGTATTATCAATGATGTCAAATGTAAAGTATTTCTTTCATTATGAATAAAACGAAGATGTTTCACCATTTTTCTTTCTGGATGAAAGTTTTTCGGGGAATACTAGTGTAATACACTACACAACAAAAGTGCTCTAAGGAGCCAACCTCCTTTGGTTAGGAGGACAGCTCTACGGAGAAAAAGTGCTATAAGTAGCCAACCTCCTTTGGTTAGGAGGACATGCTCTAAGGAGCCAAAAAATGCAGCTCTACGGAGCAAAAGTGCTCTAAGGAGCCAACCTCCTTTGGTTAGGAGGACAGCTCTACGGAGCAAAAGTGCTCTAAGGAGCCAACCTCCTTTGGTTAGGAGGACAGCTCTACGGAGCAAAAGTGCTCTAAGGAGCCAACCTCCTTTGGTTAGGAGGACAGCTCTATGGAGCAAAAAGTGCTATAAGGAGCCAACCTCCTTTGGTTAGGAGGACATGCTCTAAGGAGCCAAAAAATGCTCTAAGGAGCCAAAAGCTTTAAGGAGCCAGAAAGTGTACACCAGCATGATCAACTACGGTTGGTAAGATAAAAATATACTCTCATATTACAACTTATGTTGGTCGGGAGGTAATATTATTACAATGAGTTCTTTGAAGAACAAAATGTTTAAAAAATACACCAAGTATAGTTGGTCGGGGATAAAAACCCAATAACTGTAGTTGGTCGGCGAGGAAAAATTATTGATCTTAGTTGGTCGGACGCAATTTTATAAATAAACCAAGTATAGCTGGTCGGGAATAAAAACCCATCAACTGTAATTGGTCGACAAACATTATTCATCAACCTTGGTTGGTTGGAAACAGTTTGAATATTTTTACTCATTACTTTATTATTAAGTGATCGAGAAACATTACTAATACTTGTAACTTTTTATTAAGTTGCTTATTGAACAATAATATTGTTATCTTTTTAACAGATACATATGTACAAATATAAATGTGTTTGATAAACACAAGACTAACAAAATTGGCAAACGAAAAATGAAAATCTTTTCATTAATCTAGAATAAATTACAAATTACAAGAAGGTACTAAATTGTTACATGAATATTACTATTCTATTGGTTTTTTGCCCTGTGCTTTAGAAACAGGTTCCTCGCCGGCAGGAGGGTCTTCTAGGAAAAGGGGAGAATTGATGAAATTAACATCTCTGAGCATTCTGATGTTCATAACAGAAGGTGTATCCAAAAGATGCTCAGGACGAGATAATTCAACTTGGGAGTGAAGGCTATAATCACCAAGGTATTTTGAAATTAGACTGCGAGGAATGGAACGAGCTGGGATCCATGCCATATCCAATTTGAAAGGTGGTACAGGCAGGTCTAATAATGATGGAGCATGATAGTCCCATAAAAAATGCCCTTGCTCCAACTTTAATACACCCAATGCATTTAACCATCCTTGCTTGTAACCTTCATTGTTAGCATGTTCAATGCGAGCATCCAGATGAACGAGAGCTTCATTGTATCCTGCCATCCAGAATTCCCTTGGCTGTTTATGGAATTGGAAGGTTAATCTATCCAATTGTTCATGAAGGCTTTTGGCAAAGAGATCCTTGTTATGCAAGGCAGATTTCGTTGATGCCAGCTGATCTTCCAGAGACAGATTTTTATTGGACATTTCAGTCAGAGCACGGTCTTTTACTTTCAACTGGAATGCTTGAGTTTCCAGAGTAGACTGAGTGCGAGCCTCTTCAACATTTTGGCTGAGGACTCTTCCTCGCCCTCGAGAACCTCTTCCTCGTCCCCGAGCAGTTCCAGAAATGGCAGGTCTTCTTAAGTCCTCCAGCTCTTGCCTTAGTTTGGCATTTTCGACCTCTAAGAACGAGAAGCCTTCATCAGTAACTGGTATTAATGCAGTAGAAGATGAAGCAGCAGATTCATATTGAGATAATTTTTTCTGCAAATTATTATTTTCTTGTTCCAGGATCTCGGCAATTTGTCTACAGGCTTCAACTTCACCTTTTAGGGTCCTCTCCCTAACGTCATACCCAGCAATGATCTTCTTGTGGCCTGTTTCTGAAGAGAGCTGCTGGTATCTATTTTCATAATCCTTATGCAACGAAGCCATCGATTTGTTGTGTTGATTTTGAAGATCCTCTAAGGAACCATGAAGCTCTTCAATCAACTCATAGTAAGCGACATTGTTGGCCACTGCTCGGTCGAGTAAAGCTTTCAAGTACTGATAAGCTTCAATAGCCTGCTCTGAAGCACCATGACCAAGGATATCATCAATTTCCGATGTACTAAGATCTGTATGACCAGCCTTATAGTATTGATGACATTGCTGCATCAGCTCGGTATCATGAGAAGAGATCAATTCCATTCTAGCAACAAACTAATGATAAGAAAAAGACAACAATCAACAAAAATAAGTTATCAACAACAGAGATGAGCAAAGATATATTTTATTAGATCATCAAAAAGTTACATCGTTCGATTACAAGGAAATACAGAAATGCTACCGAACAACTTCACACATTTTCCTTGTCTCCCAAGACTTTCTCGGGAGGCTGGGACGAGGAGCTCGGTTGCTCGGTGGTAACTACAGCTTGATCGCTAGGAATCTTCTCGGGAGGAGGAGGCATAGAAGAAATGTCCTCGGTGGCAGAGGGTTGAGAGGCAGAAACTTGATCGCCCATAGCCATAGAAGACTCATCTGAGGCAGGTTCATCTTCTTCTTCTTCCACAATTGGTGGAGGAGGACCAGGGAGATGCCGTTGGAATAGCTCAGAATCGTCTTGGACTTTTAGCTCTTGCAGAGAAGCTACCCAACCATCATGGAAATATTTCAACTCCCCATATTGGACTTGGGATGTCATTGCAGCTATCCCTCTCTCCCATCCTTTCTCCCAACCAACGCTGAAATGTTTCTTGATTGCAACTTTTCTCCTCGACTTCTCCGAGGAGAGCTTCACCTCCAATTCCTCTTTCTTAACCTTAATATCTCGCAGAGTAGATAATTCTTCTTCTGCCTTCTTCAATTTATCATCAGATTCCTGATGCTTAACCTCCAAAACTTTAACTTTCTCCTCCAAATTCTTGGAGGCTTCAGCCATCCTCATCTTCTCAGCCTCAGCCACAGCCAACTTTTTCTCCCAAACAGTTTTCTCCTCGATGTACTGTTGGCGAGATTCCTTCACAGATTGGGTTAAACCCAACAAAGCATCGTCAACATCGGACGAGGAAGTGGAAGCTTTAATAACTTGATCTTTCTTCACGATGGTATTGAAGCAGTTCACCAGCTGAAAGATAAGAAAAACAATAAAGTCAACACAAATACAAGAATTCAAGAAAAAGAAAGAAAGACCAAAGGTATGAGAAATTTACTGAAGAAAGATGGCGAGCAGCTAGGGATGTCAGTGTATCCCTAGGAATTTTTTCATCAACCCCGAGAACCTCGGGTATAACTGAGCTCGTTGAAGAACTCGGAAGAATGATTTTTGAGACACTACTACCACCAGCGGGTAGAGAAGATGTAGTTCCAGCAAGATTAACTGAGGATGATTTCCTCAATCTCTTCAAAGGACGGTCAGCAGCATCAACCAAGGAAGAAGTCTTGGTCGGAGAGATGGCAATTACATCAGCAGGAGCATCTTTCTTGCTCGGGGCCACTGGGGGCTTCTCGGCAACTTTGGAGGAACCAGCATCTACTTTTTTAGTCCCCTCTGGGACATCAATTTTGCCTTTCTGGGCTCCAACAGCAGAAGAAGTTTCACCAAATAGAGCAGGAGGAGCTCTTTTCTTGCCCATTCTCTGAGATAGGGGGATATGAGAATCTGAAGATGAACTTTCTGGTGTTGAAGCTGGTTCAACAGGGCGAACAGTATAAGAGGTTGTGTAACTCTTATACTGTAGTAAATATGAAGCAGATCTAATATGCTCGTCAGCAATGGTCTTATGCAAATTCCAGATAAGTTTCAAATGCTTGATATTCACTTCTGACTCTTTTGGAGTTTTTCTTTTGCAATCAACTGCAAATAAATACATAATGGAATATCAGTCATACATTTTGTCAAACATGATGAAAGCATAATTTCATAAGTAAAATAAAACGAAAAATAAACCTATCCCATTGCCGTATGGGGGGCATCTGGGACCGTTGTATACTTCATTCCCAGATAAAGGCGCATGTTGCCAATTTTTTATGACCAACCCATGCTCAAAATAATCCCTATTTGAGTCAGGGAGATTAACTACAAGAGCCCTATTCAAATACCTAGTTTTTAAATAATAAATATTATCTAGAACAGCCCATTTATAACAAAACATAATTTCAGGGATCCCAATACGAGTCCCATGAGTTAAATTTAATTTGTGCACCCCGTTAATTATTCTCCACGAATTGGGGGCTATTTTTGCAGGAACAAGATCAAAATATTGACAAAACTCAAGACATAATGACTTTGGTGGAAAGGAAAAACCGCATTCAGCAACAAAAAGACTGGGGAACCAATGTCCCTCAGCCAATCGAAAGTAATCTAAAGGCTCAGAAAGAACCTCTAGAGTTACCCACGAAGGAATGGAAAAATCAGAACGGAATTTCTCAACAGACTCCACAATATAAACCATATTGAATAAAAGAGATACAGAAGAAAGAAAGAAGATCTTACAGAAAGAAAGGAGATGTGTTGACAACGAACGGAAACAAGGATGAACGCACAAGAGAAGAAGAGAAGAGAAAGCTTGAATGCAGAGAATGAAAAACGTAGACGACGGTATGGTTACCAAAGAAGTTTAAATACTTTGCATTGGGAAGCGGCGAAAGAAATGATTACCAAAAAGAAACTACTAAACTTCCGGCGGCTAAACGGACAAAATTTGCACGAATATCAAAGCGCTTATCAAAAAGGCGGAAACTGCGAAATAAGAAGGAAATTTGAATACAATGCTCCTGAAACCCGGGAAGTACATTTAATATTGCCATATACCGAGAAAGAATGTTCCATACTCTTCAAAGTTCAAAATATGAAACATTGGGGGCTTCTGTTGATACCAAAATTAATGTGCTGATGTGGACGAATAAGATGAAGACACGTGTCAATCTACATGGCACAATAGCAGCGAGGAAGATCATTTCCCGACCAACCGTGCTTCTTTCCGAACAACGAGAATACACCGAGAAACTCTATCATACCGAGGAACTCTATCATACCGAGGAACTCTATCATCCCGAGATACTCTAAGTACTCCGAGGAACTCTTGATCAACAAGCAACTAAGGCGGTCCGAACTGCATCTCGGCCGTATCATTATTTACCAGACGGACAACTGTTCAACTATCCATTATATTCTTGACGCACACGCTGCATTAAATGTATTACGCTTTCATATGTATATCATTTAATGTATTGGACCTTTCATGTACAGCCTAAAGGCTATAAATACCTTGTATCATCCTCAATTCAAGGGGACCGGAATTTCTTGAGAGAACTTGTAATCAAGAATTCCACAAACACTCAGCAATAACATAACAGTGGACGTAGGCTTTATTCCTAGCCGAACCACTTTAAAAATCTTTGTCTTATTTATTTATCTGTGATTGAAAAATTAGAGTGATCTAGTTTTTTACATCAACACTTGCTATCAATGGGAGGTTTGCGCGTGAGGGAAGTCATATCCGGATGAATTCATGGGAGATTTTATTTGTCACTCAAGAACATAGGTCTATGAAAGACTTATCGGGGAGTTGATAAGTCCGCTAACTATGGGAACATAGGTATGTGCATGACCCGTGGGTATGAGAACTATGTTTTCCTCCAATATTTGTGTTGTTGTTTGTAGTTCAAGGAATCCTTATCTAACCTTTAGTCCCCTATTCGACAACCAGCGATACTGGGACGTGATAGCAGAGTAATGCATGCACCACAGTTGTGACTCGGGGTGACGTATTATATATGTATATATATAATGAATTAAATGAACGTATATTGATAAGCACCCAAAACTGTACAATTTATACCCCGAATAGACGTACTTTAGTTGCTAATTCTCGACAATATGGGTCTTATGTGCAGTGTTAAAATGCGTATTTGAAGGCAATTGTGTATTTTATAGAGCTAAATACCATTGTCCCGTATCCTAGCCTACCCAAACTGAGCCTAAACCTACCCCAAAGCCCGTGTGTGTTTTATTTGTGTCATTTTATTATTTTTTAGATTTTTAGTTTGAGTCATTTCTATTTTTAGGATTTATTTTAGAGTTATTTAGTATTTTCCAGGTTTTATTTTCTATTTTTCTATTTTATTATTATTATTTTATTTTATTTTGAATTTTATCAGTTTTTAGTTTCATTAGGATTAGTTTTTAGAAGTTTATTTTTAGTTTATTAGATTTTATATTTTATATTTAGGACTTTAGTTTTAATTTAGATTTTAAGGTTTTTATTTCTTTTATTTTATTTTAATTTTTATATTGCTTAGGATTTTATTTTTTTTAGTTTTGATATTTTTATTATTTTTAGTTTGTTTTATTTTTTAGATTTTAGTTTTTTAATTGATTCATTAGATTTTATTAGGTCTTTATTTTATTTTATTAATTAGTTAGTGTCATTTTTAGTTGGGTTCAAATTAAACACACACACAACCCTCTTATCCTACACTCCCTCGCCCTCACACACCTACTCTACACCCTCACCACACAATCACCCCCATCCATCTTCTTCCCCAACAACTCACACTCTCTCCTCTCTCACAACCATCATCATCCAAACACCACCCAACAAACCCTCATCCATTCTCCATTACCACCACATCCCACATCCCCTCCTTCAACCCAACACTATCACCATCCATATCCCCACCTGCCCCTTACCCTCTCTGGACTACCCCGCCGGCAGCTATGGCCGACCACCATCCAACCGCTGGCGATACCTCATCCCTCAACCCCATTATGTGAACTCCCTCTCTCTCTCCCCTCCGACCACCTCTTCGTTCTCCTCTCCCCCTCCGACGTCGGCGGACATACCCAGCCCGCCTTACCCCGACTCCACGACCTCAAACCCGTGAGCTCCAGATAGACCACGATACCAGTCGCAGCCCCTCCGACCACCTGCTCCCACCGGACCCGCCAACCCGTATTCCGTCTGGCTAGAACTTCGGCGATAACCCGTCGGCTTCTACCTCTCTCTCTCCTCGTCCGAAACCGCGCCGGCGACATCTCGGCCCAGCTACAAACTCCAAAGTCCAAACCCATTTTCCTTTTCAATCAATCTTTTCCAAACCATTTATCCCACCCACGACTTTTCCACCTGCATAAACCAAACAATGAAATGCCAACAAAGCCCCATGTGCCAAATTAAACCCACTTTTACCCTTTTACCCGTATTACCCCCCAACTAACCCTTATTCCCTTAAAACCAATTTACCCAAATAACCTAAAAAATCCCCAACTACTAATTCTAACCCAACTTTCCAAAAATGCCCCCAAACCTCTCATTCCCAAATCAGATTTTATTCCTCACCTCACCCACATGACCTCACACCCCATGCTCCCCTCACCATTCTCATGCACACCCAAGTCAATTCCCTAATTAACCCCCCATGCTCCATGCCTTGTATTTAAAGATAGTTGAAGACCAAAAACTCATCATCAAATAAATAAGAGCTTGGTAGTAAGAAAATTCTAGAGAGAGAGATAGGTTAGACTAGAAAATACATTAGGTATAATATTTTTGTAAATAGTTTTGTATTTATTTTTTTTAGATATTTGTGAGAAATTAATTGTGAGTGATTCAAATGAGTGTTTGTATGTAATTGAATATTGTGGAAAACTCAATTTGAATGGATGTTGCTCAATTTCAATGGAGGATTAGAGTCCAATTTTTCAAATCAAGGAGACTTGTTTAAAGATTTGTCCTCTTGCCCTTCTATTTAATTTGTTTATACCTTTGATTATTAATTTGTCAAATTTTATACCATGTTAGGCTAAATCCCCTTTCAAGGGGTGGGGTAAAACTCTTATTTGATATTATTTTAGTTTAATTAGTTTGATTACTTGAAATGTCCCTTTGAATGTAAATTTTAATCCCTCACCCTTAATTTACGCCTCGAGGGAGGGTAAATGATTTTCGAGAGACAATCGAAGTTCTAATTATAATACCCATTTTTGATTCGAACTAGAGATATGGGTTTCTTAAGTGGGGCAATGTAACTTGAATTTCAACTATAAATTTATTTTCTAAGATTTGCATGAATTTTAATCGATCGATCCTAGCGGGTGATTAATTAAAAGGAGTGTAGATATATTTTTCTAGAGTTGTGGGGTGTTAAACTTAACTTTCTAAAAGATTATTATTCTAATTACACTTGCAACGAGAGTTGGTTTGTAATTTTGATAATAATTTGGGAGTATTCAAATAATTAAATTAATTAATTAGAATAACTAAAATTTGTGGTGTAATCCCATTCCTTGATTGTTCTCACAATTATTTACCTCACTTTATCTCTTATTTTTATTTTAGACTTTATTTTTCATTTTAGTCACTTTCTTGTTAGTTATTTTTATCTTATTTTAGTTTAGTTTAAATCATCACCTCACCCTATTGTTTTAATATTGAAAAAGCTAAAAAAATTAGAAAAAGTGAAAAAGCACTAAAAGAAAATAAAAGGTGAATTACAATTGAATTTGTCTCTAGCTTACTCCCTAGGAAGTGGATTGATACCCTTACTTACCTCTATACTTTAGATTGTTATATTTTGTAGGTATGTGAGGATTTTTTGACTAACTTGGCTTTCAACAACAATGACATACACGCAAAAAGCATAGTTATCAAATGGCGTCGTTGCCATTCTTGGGATTGTGAAGCTCGGAGCGGATTCCATTTTGTGATTCACTTGTATTGTACTTTTTTTCATTTTAGTACCATTTTTGCATTTTTTTTTAGAAGGCTTGTATTAGGATTTTATTATTTGGCTTGTATTGCGGTGCATACGACACTATTTATTTTCCATTTAAAATTGTAATAATTGGAAAGTGTGATAGGGAAACCGGACAAGGTAGAGAGAGGTCGTCCAAAGGCGAGGATTTAGAAGCTTCTCTACCTTGGATGGGTAGGACTCCCGCGGAAGACTGAGATAGGCTTCCCCCCCCCCCCCCCCCCCCAATCGACTCAACATATTCAGCACCCCATGGCGTAAAAACCGTGGGAGGTAAATTTCTCAAACCCTCGCGCCTCTCCTATTAGAGAGTCAATTCTTTTGTGTGCTCTTGGGTGCTCTTATTTGATTTTATTCTCGCATTTATTTTAGAATGGTGTGATAAATTAATTGACTAAGACCTACACCCGGTCACTCACGAGAAGGGATTTCATCACCCGACTCACTCGCTTACCATTGTGTGCTACCCTAGCCATCACTAAATTTAAAATCAATCAACTAGGGAGCCCATTGGGAGAATATTTTTGCAAAGGCGGTCACTTATATAAATTCCGTGATTTTTTTATCGCCCGCGGACATAATTAAAATTTGACTACCCTCTCACTAAATTTAAAGATAAATATTGGCTATGTGCTAGTTAGGAATTTTTCTTGACTTGTGTGTGTCCAATTCCATTTTTCGGTAGTCGGTTTTATTGAGTTCGTTCAAAATTCAAAGAGTCCATATATTTTTCCCCACCTTTTCTTCCAAAAAATCCAAAAATATTTTCTTTCTTTCATTTTAGAAAAATCCAAAAATATTTTCTTCCTTTATTTTACACAAAAATACAAAAATATTTCTTTGTTTCCTTTTTAGAAAAATTCAAAAATATTTTCTTTGCTTTTAAAAAAATTTCCAAAAAATGCTTCTCTCCACATGGCCGAAGAACGTCCTTTACGGGACTACTTTGGTCATTTTCCATTGACACGTGACACATGTGAGAGTGATCCCGAGCCGTCTCTTTATGATATTCTTAGTCGTTTCACCTCTCTCACGAGTACCATTGGTACTTTTGAACCATCCATGCATGCACCTCATATTCCATCACCCTCGGTGTTAAGTGTCACCCTGTCTCCTCCCTTGTTGTGCACCCACTGTGCTTATGTCGATCAAATGTCCCATGAGTGTCCTTACATGCCATATCCATATGAATCCACCATGGACCATGTGTATCCATATGACACTGTTTCGGAACCCACCTCGGCCTATTCTCCCTATATACCCAATCCCGAGTTGTGTGAGTCCCCGAGCTATTCGTGGAGGCCTGATCACCCTTCCAGGCAATACGTATCCCAACCCGATGTTGTGGATCCTCACACGTTCCAATAGTCGTCATGGCAACCTTGTGCACCCAGTCATGATCAGTCCCCTCACTACGCACCCAATGAGTATCAACCAATTGTCCATCACGAAAGCGATCCTTTCGTGTATAATGAACTTGGCCCCACTCCACACACTTCCTTTGAGTATTCTCCATATAATCATGATAGCAGCGAGTTATGTCCACCTCACCCACCGCCACCACCTGTCACTCCACCAACACCTTCATCCACATCTGCTCTCGAAACCCTCTTACAAAAGTACATACTTGCGCAAGAGCACGCCACTCAAATTCAAACTCAAGTTCTCCAAAGGCTTGAACAAATATTAAATGAATTGGAGTGTGCGCGAGAGTCAGATGTTCCCATGCATCCACCCATCGTTGCAACCGAGTGTGATGATGATGTGTCCCCTTGTGACACAGATTTTGAGTATGACCAACCCTGTCCTTCCAAGAATCTCGAAGTTGAGACCATTCCATGGTCCGGGCCTCAAGTTGACAATTGTGTTGACGTACCTTTCATTAGTGAGCCTGATCCAATCCCACCCTGTCCACATGAACCCCACTTTGAGGTTTCCATTCACCTTCCCATTCCCACTCCCGAGATATTCAAAAATATGCCCGAGTCTACACCTATCGAGCTACACCCTTGTGTTCCCGAGGAACCAATTTATCCTAGGTTAGCTCTGGCTACGAGTGCTCACCAATTTCCCGAGATAGAATCCGTGATAGTTCCTAACAATACGGATATGGATGATGTTCCACCATGCATGGATCCCTTTAAGCCTGATATTTCTAGTGATTCCTCTATCTTCGATCTTGGTGCCTCGTTTGAACCACCCACCACATTCACTAATGATACTCTTATGGAGAAGTTGATCACTCCATCTTTAGGTACCACACATCCTCCTGTGAGCTCCCTAGTGGATCACTCCGCGCCTCATGAGGAGTGTGTGTCTCCCACTCTTGAGTTAGATCATCTTACTCCATCATTTGTCCCATCCGACCCACCCATTATCCTTTCTACCCCACCACCTGGTTTGGATCTTGATTTTGCACATTTCAAGTTTCCATATACATATTTAGATCCTCACCTGAAGACATCCACCATCTACGAGAGTTGTCGCGATACTCTCCACTTCTGTGACACCGAGCTTGTTATTCCATGCCCACCACTTCCGTGTGGTGTTGATTTTTCTTCTCGACAGCTCCCTAGCATGTCACGGCGCGACCAATATCATCGCCCATTTATAGAATAGTCGTGTAACTTTTATTAGCCCCACCCCTTTCCACTTTCCCCACCATATTTCCTCCTTCACCAACTTGAGCACCATGCTTATAGGGCCCTAGTTTCCCTCACCTTCCGGCTCAATAAGGCCCGAGACCGATATCTATTCACCCTCACCCTTGCCCTTTTTCCCACCCGCACATGGTCCACCGATGCTTTGCATCGTGTGATGCACTTCGCCTTCCAAGTGCATTTACCTGTTTTAGCCTCAATCCAACAAGACTGACGCTTCAGTCTTGTTTGGGGGTGATTCTCATCACCCATTTTTCTTCCACTTGTGCCATCATTGTTCTTATCCTTAGGTTGATATTTCATCGTTCTGGCTGAAGACATTAAACATAGTGCTATCGGGAGGCAGCCCGCGTTTCTTGTATGAGTCTTATCCTGTTTGGGGGTGGAGTTTCACTTCACCCTATGCTTTACCATGTTATAGACTTGTACACATTTTTTCTCTTATGATTTATTCAGGTTTATTCTTGGCTTCACATGTCCACTTCATTAGCGGTTCATTCTGGTAATCTCTTTCCTACCTTATGCTCTCAATTTTAAAAATTAGTTTACTTAACATCGAGGACGATGTTCCTTTTTGTTTGAGGGTGGGGAATTTTATCAAAATTGTACCTCTTTTGAAAAATTTTGATTTTTAAACCTGATTTTTAAAATTTCGTCCAGTTTCTTTCATCTCAATCATTGATGTGAATTTTCAATCATCCATCTTTCAAAAGTCTAGGAATCAAGCTAGAGAATATTTTTTATAAATAGCTTATGTAATACATAACAAGGCATTTTGAACCATGAATTTCTAGACTCAACAAAATTTGCACACTTATCACGTCAATACGATTTAGAGTTGAAGAGTGCTACAATTCTAAAGAGAACCTTAAGGATCACAAGTAGTGACTTTAGCTTGTGAGATTCGTGCCTTTCACCCTTTCAGAGTGTTTTACGCAATCTTCGAGTCACAAGTTGATTCAACTTCTTTTGGGTCCGCACTTTAATTGTTGTATGATCTCATTATCTTTCATAAAATTTTGGCTTGATCACTGAGAATGACATCTTTTTCGAGTTGTAAGAAACATGTGTCTTGAAATTTGTCCCGAATACTAGATTTTCATCCATACACCTTTCACTTTTCCATATACCATCCCCATTACATTCTTATATTCTTCCATATTCCCATTTATTCCCCTCATCATCCATACACCATCACCAATCACCTCCATTTATATCATCCATCATCATTTTCAAATAAAAGAGTGTGATTTCAAATATTAAATGTCTTCATTGTTGGTTTGAAAAGTGAGAGAAAAATATTTAAAAAAAAGAGAGAAACATAAAAAATAGCAAATTATAGAAAAAAAAGAAGAAGAAAAAAGAGAGAAAAGAAAAGAAAGAGAGTTTGTAGTTAGTAATAAAGACATTTGTGCCTAAAGTATAGAACACTCTTCCATCATATGCATTCATCCATGATCCTTTATCATTCATATCACCATTATATCCTACATACCACATCCATACATCACACATCCAACATACCACACCTTATACCATCCTTCCGATTTCATTTTCTGCTCACCCATATATCATCCATATATTCCCCTAGGTGTTCGGGCAAATGAAAGTCGACGTGGTGAATAACTCGACGTTTTCACTATACTGATTAGCATTCTTTCATGAGATCAATTTTCCTTCTAATTGTTCGTTCTTTCTTATACGTGTGTGAGACGTTTGAACTTGCTTACATTTACTCACCTCCTCACACACAAGAGCGATACACTAAACATAATCTCGAGAGTTCGTTTGAGAGAGAGATATCCGTGACATTTGAAGTTGAAGCGTTGATTCCGATGAGGCAATCTAGGAATTACTCTTATGATTCTCGACCCGTTTTTACTGATTCACACTACACACATTGAGTTCTAGGAAGGATGTGCCTTGAGTATTTACTTAGCTAAAATTTTTACACATTCTAGCTTGTATTTCTGAAAATATTTATCTCATGATGGATTGTGCGATTATTCTATGTCTAATCAGAGATTGACTGCCCTTCAAAAAAATTTTGCAAATAAGAAATTTGTGGTTATATTCCCAGCAAACCCTCACGAGACACAACTCGTCCTGTAGGGAAACCTATAGGTTTAAAGGCTTGTTGCACATGCTAAGTGCAATCGCAAGTGCCCGCGAAAGTGGTACACTTTTGGTTACAGATCTTTCTCTTTCTCTTTATCTTATTGCTCGAGCACTAGAATTGCTCTGTTTGGGGGTGGTGTGATAAGCACCCAAAACTGTACAATTTATGCCCCAAATAGACGTACTTTAGTTGCTAATTCTCGACAATATGGTTCTTATGTGCTTAATTATTTATTTTGTAGGTCGAATGTACGTTGCGGTGTTTAACTGCGTATTTCAAGGCAATTGTGCATTTTATGGAGCTAAATACCCTTGTCCTCGTATCCTAGCCTACCCAAACTGAGCCTAAACCTACCCCAAAGCTCGTGTGTGTTTTATTTGTGTCATTTTATTATTTTTTAGATTTTTAGTTTGAGTCATTTCTATTTTTAGGATTTATTTTAGAGTTATTTAGTATTTTCCAGGTTTTATTTTCTATTTTGCTTTTAAATTATTATAATTTTATTTTATTTTGATTTTCATCAGTTTTTAGGTTTATTAGGATTAGTTTTTAGAAGTTTATTTTTAGTTTATTAGATTTTATATTTTATGTTTAGGACTTCAGTTTTAATTTAGATTTTAAGTTTTTTATTTCTTTTATTTTAGTTTAGTTTTTATATAGCTTAGGATTTTATTTTTTTTAATTTTGATATTTTTATTATTTTTAGTTTGTTTTATTTTTTAGATTTTAGTTTTTTAATTGAGTCATGAGATTTTATTAGATTTTTATTTTATTTTATTAATTAGTTAGTGTCATTTTTAGTTGGGTTCAAATTAAACACACACACAACCCCTTATCCTACACTCCCTCGCCCTCACACACCCACTCTACACCCTCACCCACACAATCACCCCCATCCATCTTCTTCCCCAACAACTCACACTCTCTCCTCTCTCACAACCATCATCATCCAAACACCACCCAACAAACCCTCATCCATTCTCCATTACCACCACATCCCACATTCCCTCCTTCAATCCAACACTATCACCATCCATATCCCCACCTGCCCCTTACCCTCTCTGGACTACCCCGCCGGCAGCTATGGCCGACCACCATCCAACCGCTGGAGATACCTCATCCCTCAACCCCATTATGTGAACTCCCTCTCTCTCTCCCCTCCGACCACCTCTCCGTTCTCCTCTCCCCCTACGACGTCGGCGGAGATACCCAGCCCGCCTTACCCCGACTCAACGACCTCAAACCCGTGAGCTTGAGATGGACCACGATACCAGTCGTAGCCCCTCCGACCACCTGCTCCCACCGGACCCGCCAACCCGTATTCCGTCCGGCTAGAACTTCGGCGATAACCCGCCGGCTTCTACCTCTCTCTCTCCTCGACCGAAACCGCGCCGGCGACATCTCGGCCCAGCTACAAACTCCAAAGTCCAAACCCATTTTCCTTTTAAATCCATCTTTTCCAATCCATTTATCCCACCCACGACTTTTCCACCTGCATAAACCAAACAATGAAATGCCAACAGAACTCCATGTGCCAAATTAAACCCACTTTTACCCTTTTACCCTTTTACCCATATTACCCCCAACTAACCCTTATTCCCTTAAAACCAATTTACCCAAATACCCTTAAAAATCCCCAACTACTAATTCTAACCCAACTTCCCAAAAATGCCCCCAAACCTCTCATTCCCAAATCAGATTTTATTCCTCACCTCACCCACATGACCTCACACCCCATGCTCCCCTCACCATTCTCATGCACACCCAAGTCAATTCTCAAATTAAGCCCCCATGCTCCATGCCTATTATTTAAAGAGAGTTGAAGAACAAACACTCATCATCAAATAAATAAGAGCTTGGTAGTAAGAAAATTCTACAGAGAGAGATAGGTTAGACTAGAAAATACATTAGGTAGAATATTTTTGTAAATAGTTTTGTTTTTATTTTTTTTAGATATTTGTGAGAAATTATTGTGACTGATTCAAATGAGTGTTTGTATGTAATTGAATATTGTGGAAAGCTCAATTTGAATGGATGTTGATCAATTTGAATGGAGGATTAGAGTCCAATTTTTCAAATCAAGGAGACTTGTTTAAAGATTTGTCCTCTTACCATTCTATTTAATTTGTTTATGCCTTTGATTAATAAATTGTCAAATTTTATACCATATTAGGCTAAATCCCCTTTCAAGGGGTGGAGTAAAACCCTTATTTGATATTAGTTTAGTATAATTAGTTTGATTACTTGAAAAGTCCCTTTGAATGTATATTTTAATCCCTCATCCTTAAATTTACGCCTCGAGAGAGGGTAAATGATTTTTGAGAGAAAATCGAAATTCTAATTATAATACCCATTTTAGATTAGAACTAGAGATAGGGGTTTCTTAAGTGGGGTATTATAACTTGAATTTCAGCTCTAAATTTATTTTCTAAGATTTACATGAATTTTAATCGATCGATCCTAGCGGGTGATTAATTAAAAGGAGTGTAGATATATTTTTCTAGAGTTGTGGGGTGTTAAACTTAACTTTCTAAAAGATTAGTATTCTAATTACACTTGCAACGAGAGTTGGTTTGTAATTTTGATATTAATTTGGGTGTATTAAAATAATTAAATTAATTTATTAGAATAACTAAAATTTGTGGTGTAATCCCATTCCTTGAGTGTTCTCACAATTATTTACCTCACTTTATCTCTTATTTTTAGTTTAGACTTTATTTTTCATTTTAGTCACTTTCTAGTTAGTTATTTTCATCTTAGTTTAGTTTATTTTAAATCATCACCTCACCCCATTGTTTTAATATTGAAAAGGCTAAAAAAAAATTAGAAAATGTGAAAAAGCACAAAAAGAAAATAAAAGGTGAATTACTATTGAATTTGTCTCTAGCTTACTCCCTAGGAAGTAGATTGATACCCTTACTTACCTCTATACTTTAGATTGTTATATTTTGTAGGTATGGGAGGATTTTTTACTAACTTGGCTTTCAACAACAACGACATACACGCAAAAAGCATAGTTATCATATATATAGTTGTTAGATCAATAAACTGTGTGATAATAGTAGATGACTGTGAATTGAAAAAGAGAATGGAATTAAGTAAATGAATATTTGTTCTTGTAGATTTGAAAAGATTAATTCATATTAATGAGAAATGTATATGAATGATTATACTACGTATGGTATGGGACATACGGGGTTATGATATGGGATATAATCATATTAGGGAAACTAGTTAAGAGGAACCATTAACTAAGAGGTTAATAGGAAACGTTAAGTGTGCACTCTAGATGAGATGTGAGAATAACAAGTGAGAGTCTGGATAATAACATGTACATAATAAATGCTTTATTGCACTTGTTAAATACTTGTTGTTTTCAAAATCATTTTCACATCGGGCTCTAGCCCATTTCCTTACATTTTCTCTTTTCTATTGTACCTTTTATATCAGGTGTCCAGCAACAGTGATGCCAATATTAGAGAATTATGACGAGCTATGGAGTATTTCTTAGATGTCTATCTTCATTTGATTCACAGTGTTCTTTTATTTAGGGCATGTTGCCCAAAGGATTTCAGTTATCTCTTTTCTATCTGAGTCATATACTCTTATATTGCTGTCATTTTAATACATTTATTATTGTTGGGATTATTGTATTGGATTATTATTTGGGAATGTTTATTTCAATTTCATTTGTAGAATAATATGTGTAGTGTTATTCATAAACTAAAAATGTTTTTTTTGTTAAAATTAAAATTTAAAGAATTTTTAACACTAGCTTAATTGGGTATTAGGTGAGTTGTAAATGTTTTCGACAGTGATGCTGAGAATGAGAAAACTGTATATTCTATTTAAATTTGGTGTGGGACTGGCCAACCAGTATTTAATTAGGTGGGGTGTTACCGGTGGTATCAGAGCATCAGGTTCTAGTGTTCTTTAAGGTCTGTACGGATTATTGTGTTTTCAGCTTAGTGTTCTTTGATGTAGAGCCCTATGAGTAGGATTATTGTTTCTGTCTATTTACGCCTATGTTCTTCAGCTATTTTGAAAACTGATTGTATACTCTCATTTCAGATGCCTCCTCGATGTGCACCTCAGCCCGCCCCAGCTCAGGGTACGATGACTGCGGCCGAAGTTGCTGCAATAGTCGCTCAGGCAATCAATGCAGCCCTAGCTACTGTTCATCAGGCTCCAGCATAGGCACCAGTTGTGCCACTTGAGCAAGGGAAAGTGTTTCCTACTGCATGGGAACGAGCGAGGGATGCCTTTTAGAAGGCACGCCCACATGAGTTTCAGGGAGGATCAGATGTCGTGACTACTAGCCAATGGAAGAGAGATATTCAAAGGCACTTGAGAATGCTTAAATGTACTGAGGTTCAATGTCAAATACTAGCCACATTCAAGCTAGTAGGGGCAGCTTTGCAATGGTGGGAAGATACGACCACTATCGAGGAGAGAGACACAATGACTATCCAAGACTTTTGGATACGGTTTGATCGGAAGTACTTTCCTTCTGCCATCCAGACAGAGATGAGGCAGAAATTACTTGATTTGAAGTAGGGAGAGAAAATAGAGGCAGAATACGAGGAAGAATTTATGCGACTAACTAATTTGGTACCAGCAGAGGTACCCATTGAGGAGAGAAGAATTCTAATGTTCACTGATGGGTTGAACTATAAGATTCGCCAGCATTTATTGGGAAATCTTTCACTACGTACTTATGCAGATGTTCTTAATGATGCAATGCTTCACTGCCAAGATAAACGTTTACATGGTCAGGGTGTCAAGCGGGGGTTTGGGTCAAGCCTACAAGGCAAGACTACTAGGGAAGATTCTAGTAGGACTCAGCCAGGATAGAGTCATCAGCGTCAGGGTGAGCAGGTTACCAGACAGGGGACTATGCTAAGTGTTTGCGATCTGGAGATTCTCGAGTGGATGATAGAGGTAATGGGCAAGGACAGCAGGGCCATTAGGGCCAGATGCAGGCTCATCAGGGCCAAGGTAAATGAGGTAATGGCCAGTAGGGTCGGGGTCAACAGGGAAAAAATGGTGGAAAGTTTGTGAGAAAATGTTTCGTGTGCGGCAAGTATGGCCACAAATGACAAGATTTTCCTGATAAAGACAAATTCCCTCAGCTACAAAATGCTCGGCGGGAGCCACAAATACCAGTGTTTCCATCAGCTGCTCTTCCAGCTCCAACTCCGGTGCTAGCATTACCTCCCATTCTAGCAGCTCCCGTGCAACAGGGTCAGTATGGGTGTGTATATAACGTCCATCAGGCAGTTATTCAACAGCCACCACCCGCGAATGAGGGTATATTTTATATCTAAGGAGTTATGAGGCATGTGATGATGTTGTAGCGATTAATATTGTATGGGCTAAAGGGTTACTAAACGTAGTCTATAGAACTCATATTTACGTAGACTCATCGAGGGGTTGTGGGACACCTATATTTTTCATGTCATCACATGGGTATGATTTTTTATCACTAAATTACTTGCTTTAGGCATGTTCGAACATGATGTGACTAGCGACATGGATTAACTTGTGGTATATGAGAGCGTATGTACTACTATAGCCAGTGTCTTATCTTTAATAAGAGAGTAGATGAGTAGACTTTATTTGAAATCGATAAAACATGTAGAGTGTTTATAAACTATTGACTAAGGACCTGAGGAGTTTCGATGACCGACTACTTTAGGTAGTAGTGTATCGGGGGGGGGGGGGGGTTCCTTGTTTGGATTTCACTTGCGAGACACCCCATGCATGAAACTAACAAACGTTGGGAGTCGAAATAAGTTAGGTCTTTTGGATAGGAGTATATAACCTTTGCGATACATAAAAGTATTATGCGGGTAACTATATCCATTTTATAATGAAAGATACACGATAGGGTGTATGGGCGCCCTGGATGGTTGGATTGTAGTAATTTTCATAATTATGAAACAGTACGTAGTTGTGACTTCAGGATTTATTTGCTTAATGATTAAGGATCACTTTATTTTCAACCTTTGTCACGATCATGGTATATGGAAGATTGGGTAAAGTTTAAATTCGATTCAGTTGAAACTATATGGTGAGGCTTAGCGTATAACATCAATAAGGATTTTCGATAATGTACTGTATGGGAGGTACGACATAGGTTACTTGCGATGTGAGATTTATACTCTGAGTTGACCTTACTAGTATGATTTATATTTTCGAATTTCGGGATGAAATTCTATTATAAGGGGGGAAGTATGTAATACCCCGTAATTTTTAATGACTTTTAAAATGGATTATATTTTAAATTAATGGATTAATTGGATTTTATTATAAATTAATTCATTTGGTTTTTATCCGAATTGTGGATATTAAAATGAATGATTCTATATATTACTTAAAGTTATTTAGGTAATATATGAATGTGATGTTATTGATATGGTTGTGTGATATTAATTCACTAATTTGAATTTTTAGTCGGTCACGGTATGGAACGTGCCGGGACTAATTTATTAAATTAAAAAGGAAACTTATTTTTAGATCAACCTTATAGTCATTACGAGTCCGTCGTTGCATCCGAAAAGGTTAAAATAGTCAGAAAAGTCTATTTGGATGTTGGTTTTGGGTCTACGATCATTTGGAAATGAAAAGACAACCAAAAAGGGCAGTTTGGTCATTTTTATAAGGGGGGTGAATAGTGATTTCGGATTTTGTATTATTATAAGTATTTGGATATTAGTTGTATGTGGGTTCATTTATCTCTTCTACACAAAATTGAGAAGTCATCTTTTTAGAGAGAGTGAAAAGTTGCTTGGGAGAAGAGAAGTTTGCTTGGAAAGGAGGAGAATCAAAGACCAAAGGTCACCACCACCAACCACCATCGAAAGTTGGCCGGAGAAGGGGAGAACCACCTGTATTATACAACTCCAAAGGATCAGATCTTCATTAGAGGCAAGTTATTTGATGATTGCAATCCTGTTTGTATGTTGTCCATGTTAGGATAGTTATAAAAATGAGATTTTTACATGTTTGGAACATAAAAGAAAGAGTTGTTAATTGATTTCTGGAAAATGGATTTATATAGAAATGACACTCATGTTGTAGGTAGATAGTAATCCACGAAATAATCATAAAATTGTTGAAGAAAGTCTGAGAATCATTGATTTATTCTTGAAGATATCATGTTCATAATTTTCAGGAAAAACAGGATAAATATATGCTTTTAATTCAAACTCTTGATGATTCTAGGATGTTTAGAGCATTGGAAATCATTTACATATGTTTTTATATCATGTAGTAAGTATTATAAGGTATTTAGGTTGCTAATATGAAGGTTTGAATGATCAAAAGTGATGAAACTCGTAGTAGAAGAAATGCATAAAACTGGGCTAATATCTGGGCGATCGATCGATCGATCCCCTGCCTTCGATCGATCGATCGACCCCCCCAGAATTCATGAAGTTGTTTCTTTTTAGTGCCTGTTCTTATTCCAACCCTTTTATAAATCTTTGGGGATTTTTATTTGGATATAATGGGACTTAGGGAAGATCGGTAAGCCTTAGATAAGAATCGAATTAATGTTATTGGGATTTAATTGATTAGAATTTTGATAATTAAATTGAAAGAAATTTCGGTTGCTAGATTCGTGTGTTTGATTTTAATTTATACGCATGAGGATTACGGATTGGTCCAGTAGGGGGAATTATATAATCTACCTGGGTAGCCTTAGGTTTACAAGAGGGTTCAGTCCTCGGTGATCGAAGATGTGTTTATAAGATATTAGAAACAATCGGTTATAACCCTAATTAAAGGAGATTTTAATTCGCAGTAATTAGGGAGATAAGATGATATGGACCAGTAGGACATTAGTGATTTCTTATTGAATAAATATATTGAGGAAAACCTATTTAAACTTTAAGTAATTAGTGAACTCGAGAATAATTAAATTAAAGAAGTAAAGTCATAATATTTTATTATGTAGGATTTAAAGAGATAATGCTACGTATGGGAATTATCTTAGGGTAGTGTGATTACCTTTTTGATATTGTATTATAGGTAGATGATAATGCCTATTAGATTAATTGATGATTTATGTGTATGACATACCTAGCTTACTTACTATCGATAGGAGGTTTGCGCGTGAGGGCAATCATATCCTGATGAATCCATGAGATCTTTGATTTGGCGCTCAAGAACATAGGTCTATGAAATACTTATCGGGGAGTTGTTAAGTCCGCTGACTATGGGAATGTAGGTGTGTGCATGACCCGTGGGTACGAGGACTTTGTTCGCCTCCAATATTTGTGTTGTTATTTGTGGTTCGAGGAATCCTTACCGAAACTTTATTCCCTTATTCGGCGACCAGCGATACTGGGACGTGATAGCAGAGTAATGCATGCACCACAGCTGTGACTCGGGGGCCCGTATTATATATGTATATATATAATGAATTAAATTAATGTATATATAGTGGTTAAATCAATCTACTGTGTGATAATTGTAGATGACGTTGAATTGAAAAAGAGAATCTAATTATGTAAATGGATATTTTTTCTTGTAGATTTGAAAAGATTAATTCTTATTAATGTGAAATGTATATGAATGATTATACTACGCATGGTATGGGACATACGTGGTTATGATATGGGATTGAATCATATTATGAAAACTAATTAAGAGGAGCCATTAACTAAGAGGTTAATAGGAAACATTTAGCGTGCACTCTAGATGAGAGGTGAGAATAGAAAGTGAAAGTCTGGATACTAACATGTATATAATAAATGCTTTGTTGCACTTTGTTAAATACTTGATGTTTTCAAAATCATTTTCACATCGGGCTCTGACCCATTTCCTTGCATTTTCTCTTTTCTATTGTACCTTCTATATCCAGTGTCCAGTAGCAGGGACGCCAACCTTACAGAATTATGACGAGCTATGGAGTATTTCTTAGACGCCTATCTTCATTTGATTCACAGTGTTCTTTTATTTAGGGCATGTCTCCCAAAGGATTTGAGTTATATATTTTCTATTTGAGTCATATACTCTTGTATTCGTGTCATTTTAATACATTTATTATTGTTGGGATTACTGTATTGGATTATTATTTGGGAATGTTTATTCCAATTGCATTTAAATTCTTTTGTGTTATCTGTTCGGTTATTAGTCTTGTATAATAATATGTGTAGTGTTATTCATAAACTAAAAATGGTTTTTTTATTGAAATTAAAATTTGGAGAATTTTTAACACCAGCTTAATTGGGTATTGGGTGAGTTGTAAATGTTTTCGACAGTGATGCTAGAATGAGCCAACTGTATATTCTATTTTAATTTGGTATCGGACTGGGCACCCCATATTTAATTAGGTAGGGTGTACAATTACCCTCTTCCAGGGCCATTTTATACAGTCCCCAAAAATATTCCAAACCCTGTTAACATATTGGAAAGGACAAGTAGATGGCCGACGACTCTCCCCCCAGAAGCCCAAGCAAATCATAATATCTTCTATCAAATCCTCTATAGCATAGATGTCTAGGGTATGGGAGTGAAAAATCTACTCCCATCCAACATGAGCGGTCAAGGAAAATAAAAGGAGGTTTGTCGGAGGATAACTAATCGAACATACCAGTATTCCCTTAGTTCTAGAATGGGATGCCACTCCCCCCACCAGGGCACTGGCTAGCGAGATATCGTGCTCTGTGCTCCACAAGCCAGTTTACCCAGTTCTTAATTGATGGTCCAAAGTTAATAAAATAACGAGTGAAGAAATTCGACACAACTGCCAAGGGACATTCAGGGGGACTGCCAAACGGAATCTCTCGGCCAGCCACATGAACAACATAACCGGGCTTCATTGTAGAAAATCAAAATGGTCTCCATGCCAAGCATCTAGACCATTAAGGGAGTCTTCCGGTATCACCATTGCAGGATTGCGATGATATGACATCCACACTGTGATTGTAGCCAACTGGGGATTCACCATTAAGTCCCCCGTCACCAACAAGAGCCTAGAAGTTAGGCCAAAGATAATAGCTTTGGCATCCGTACAGTCTCTTCAACACCCCAGAGTCAGCACAATCTATCAAAGGTGACAAGCTGTACTTTGTAACCAAGATTTCTATCTCATCATCCATATACCAACCAAGCCTCCAAGTCCTTCCTCTACTAAATTCAAAAAACTCATTTTTCCTACTTTTTCTAAAAATAAATCCTCTAAAAAGGGAAACTCCTTTTCAACCAAGCCTCCGAGGCCTTCTTATATTTAAATATATTCAAAGAAATTAAAAAAAAACACATTCTCCTACTCTTTCTGAAAACTCAGCACCAAATTAAAGTGCATGTAAAGTAAGCCACTTAATCAAGATAATCAAATAAAATATGCATCTCTTTTTCCTTTTTTAAGCCACTTTTCTGGTTCAATGCTGCTGCATCAAGCATGTTACATGGTCAACAATAAGCTCCCACAGCCAATGATGAATCTACAAGAAATACTGAAAGGAAAGAACCAAAATTGGATGTCACCGCATCTGCCCCATATACCTCTCTTCTAGGTAATAGACATACCTAAACTCATCCGCCATCAACCGACATATTTGCGCATGATGACTTGTCACCACCAAGGGTAGAAGGTCACCTAACTCCCCAACAGAGATTAAAAATCCTACCCAATGTTGCCCGCTCCGCCTTTGGTACACCCTCAACATATGATTTACTTCTATTTGAAAACCCTCGCAATAATCCCCAGCAGCTGTTGAACCCCACCGATTGGCACCTACTTATTTGACTTCCCATGGAAGCCCAGAAGATCATGACACTGCTAGTTGGCAACCCCTACATCATGTCGGTCGACAACCCCCTGAAATGTTGTACAAAAAATCATAGAAATGCAAGAAAATTCCAAAAATTTCCTGAAAACTTCCTAAAATTGTCAAATAAATTTTGGAACATTTTTTCACCAAAAAATTAATTTTCAAGCTCCAAAATCCCCAGCCGAATTAATACCATGTTTTATCCCAAACTTGAAACTTAAAAATCAGTGCACCCGCATCCTAAAAGTCCATTACAACTCCTCAATGGAATCCCAAAAACTTCATCCTCAATACGAATCAAATTCTTCCTCAACAGGGCTACTTGTTTTCCCAGCAGAATTTACCAATTAATTTTTTTTGAATGATTCTAATTTCCTCAAGCAGAGCTACAAACCTTAACTGAACGCCTCTCCCCGAGCAATGCATTTCCTATGGAATCCCAAAACTGCACGCCATCAACTATATCCCCATGTGGAATTTACAGATTAAGATTTTTAGAAGGACATAATCCCCAGACAGATGTCTCCTCCCGAGTAGAGTCTCAAACAATGATTCCTCGGGAGATCTATTCCTTATGCTCCCTACTTAAGGTCCTTAGAATTGACCTCGACCTTCAGAGTTGGTCACTCTTACTTAAGGTCCTCAGAATTAAACTCAACACTTAAAATTGGTCGCTCCTAACTTAATGTCCTTAGAATTGATTTCGACCTTCAAAATTGGTTGCCCCGACTTAAAGTCCTCAGAATTGACCTTAACCCTCAATATTCATCGCTCTCTACTTAACGTCCTCAAAATTGACCCTGACCCTCTGAATTGGTCGCTCCTAGCTTAAGCTCCTTAGAATTTACCTAGACCCTCAGAATTTGTCACTCTTACTTACGATTCTCAAAATTGACCTCGACCCTCAGAATAGGTCACTCCTAGTTAAGGTACTCATAATTGACCTCGACCCATAAAATTGATCGCTCCTACCTAAGGTCCTCATAATTAACCTCAACCCTCTGAATTGGTCGCTCCAAGTTATGGTCCTCAAAATTTACCTCGAACCTTAGAATTGGTCTCTCCCAACTTAAGGTCCTCATAATTAACCTTGACCCTCAGAATTGGTCGCTCCCAACTTAAGGTCCTCATAATTAAGCTCGACCCTCAGAATTAGCCGCATTGCTTAAGGTCCTCAAAATTAACATCGACCCTCGGTATTGGTCGCTTCTACTTAAGTTCCTCATAATTTATCTTGACCTTCATAATTTGTTGCTCCTACTTAAGGTCCCCACAATTGACCTCAACCCTTAGAATTGGTCGTTCTCTACTTATGGTCCTCAAAATTGACCTCAACTTACAGAATCGATCGCTCCTACTGAAGTTCATAAGAATTGACCTCAACCTTTAGAATTGGTCGCTTCCACTTTAGGTCCTCAGAATTGACCTCGACCCTCAGAATCGGTCATCCTCAGCATTACCTTAGGTCCTCAAAATTAAACTCGTCCCTCTAGAATGATCATCCTTATCCCTTTGGTCAGAAGATTAACCTCATTCCTAAAATAACATGTTGTGTTTATTCGATGACTTTCACTTGTTCGAAGATCACACATCGAGGGACTCTATAAACAACATATTTTAGGACCCCCTAGGCCTCTCCATAGGTTCCTAGAACCTCCCTAATTCACAGAAAACCCTAGGTCATACTCTGAGTACCGATCTAGATGACATCGGGAGCTTTAGGGACCCGTTTGACTCAGGTCAACATCATCATCAGAGAAAAATCTCAATGAATATTAGAAGGGCTCTGAATCTTCTTTCCATTGGCCCACTCAAATCATGAATCAGCAAAATTGTTCGGACAAATGGACTATTTCACTACCAAAATATCCATGTGGAGGCCAAAAGTTGATCTCAGGCCTTGATTTGACCCCAATCAACTTCATTGTCAGAGTGAAAGCTCAATGGATCTATAAAAGGAACTATAACCCCATTTTAATGGTCTACTATGTGTACAAAATGGCATAATGATTAAGGCAAATGATTCGTTTCTCCCTAAAACTAGTTCGAAGGCCACTGAGCTCTCCCGATCTCCATTTGACTAAAGTCAACTCTTCAGCTCAAACGAGACTGAATGAATCTTTAAAGGGAACTAAATACTCTTTCCAATGGTCCACCTCATGTACAAATCAACCTTAGGGTATGGACAACCGATCCATTCTACTTCAAAAATTCATCGGGCACTTTGGGGTCCCATCTGACCAAAGTCAACTCTCCGAACCAAGCGAAGCTCTTCTGAACATCAAAATACCTCACAAAACTATCCAACGATCTACCCCGTGCATGATTCAAACTTACGGTTCGAACAAATGATCCATTATTGTTCGAAGAAATTCCGTCCAAAGGATTGACGGGCACTTTTTAGCGCCATTTGACCCAAAGTAAACTCTTCGACCCGAGAGAGCATAAAGGATTATTGAAGCTCTATGAATTACCTTTCTAACAGTTTGAGTCATGAGTGATTTGGACTTATGGATTGCATTTTATAATAACTTTTTCAAGAAATCTTCACGAGACTGCCAATTAGCAGACCCATTTCCCTACCTCTCGATAGTTTATCTTGGGTTACCTTACGATTGGTAGGGAAAAGACTATGTCGATCGGCATTCCCCCTATCGTATATAAGGATAGGATGAGCTCACTTTCAAAGAACCTTAGATCTATCAATATCAGTGTTCCCAACAACATTCTTCTACGATCAGTGAAGTTTCCTTGTATCAAATTCTTCTCAATCTTTCATTCCCATCATTCTCATACACGATTTAGAAAATATCTCATTATCTCACATCCCACATTAATCATAATTTTCAAGGAAGATCATCAAGGATTAAGGGAAAGCTTAAAGTCTCCAAAGAAGGTCTAAACATCATTCTCTCTTTAAATTTCTTTATTTTCGCATTAGTTATATAAATTTTGAATTTATCTTTTACTTTTGATCATACAAATTAACATCCCATCCTTTGTTAGTTATATTGCACATAATTTGTAATCTATAAAAAAAAAAAAAAAAAAAAGGGTTACACCCATAAATCCCGATGGAATTCATCATCACTTTCTTTCCAAACTAAAAATATCTTTTGTACACACAAATAAAATAAAATCCCATTTGAATCTATGGTATAAACACCTCCCTTGTGCCTCATGCAAAATACATGGACTTTGATGCCTTTATAGGCTTCATAGGCTTCTCCGATTAAAACTCAGGACTTGAGTCCTATTTTCTTATTTCATCATTTTTTCTATTTTATCCATGTTATTTATATATATCATACTTATGATTCATACTTACGCCTTTTCTAACATATATTATTGTTTCATCATGATAATAAATATCTTGATAAGCGCACACATCATATTTTTTCTAATTATTAATTTAGGAACATTCATATCGATGACCTCACTCCATCTTTTCCATGAAGTGACTTGAGCGATTTCGATCTCCTCTCATATATACATGCACACGCTTCACGGATAAAATAAGGAAAATAGTAACATAAGTCCATGATAGACCAAAAGGGAGGGATGGGTGCCTAAAACCTTACCATTCTGTAACTTAGCCATCGAACCTCTAAACTATTAGTTTCACAAGCATCATTTTGTCTTTGAAGCTGCTATCTCGAGGTGACAAGATAGTTTTTTACCTATTTTGTGCCAAATAGACTAGTTACTCTATATCTTTACATCACCACAAAACCAACGACGATCGAAGCACCCCACGATACAAGAAGGGGCGTGGGACCTTTATCACTCTCTCTTTTCCCCTAAAAGTTCCCACGGGAGGGGGAAGAACTTGTGATGGCCATAATACTGACTACACAATTTCTCCTGAGCTCAATACTAGCCTTCCACCGCTAATTACTCAACTAACACCTTCTGATGTGTCACTTTGATGACCTTAGTATTACTCTAGGCATATAATCCTAGAGTAGTCACTTGACTATCGTACCAATCCACTCAACATGACAAACTAACATTGTATGCTAAGTTTCATTGACTTCTAACACTATAAAATGTCATCAAGTCATCATCCCTCTCTTTACAACTAGATCCACTGATTGCTATGTCTTCCAGTTATGGGGTTTCTAATCATGAGTAAAGAAATTACTACGAGCAAACCATGTGGCCGAAAGGACAACCACCCATACACTAAACTTTGTGCATTAACAAGTAAACCTTATATAAGGGAGCAGCTAATTATTGAGCATTGCCACTAGTACATTGAACTTTGTGCATTGACCACACGAAGTCCCACCTCACTCTAATAGAATAAACCACTTTATACCATAACATGGAACATATATGATCTATTATAGTTGTGGAAATACCAACACTCTATCAGCGAAACCAAAAGAGTCACACATGAGAGTCAAAGGAAAAAGAAATAATTCTGAGAAAATACCATCCCTATGCGTCAAACTATAGTTTATGAAAAGAGAACCTACGTTGCCTGCTTTTAAGTTTACGACGTCTTTAAGGCATTTTCACTTGGTATTGACCTAGCCAAATACCCTAGATCGACTCACCAGCCATGAAAAATTGGATCACAAGCCGTTCATCCCCATAAGATGAAAACCACATATTAACCCATTGTCCTCTTAGAAGTCAAACACTAGACTTCCTTTCTTAAGAGTAAGATTTCCTCCTTATAGCCTCAAATGATGTGAGTCATCTTGATCGACGAATGCCAATGCCCTTGTCGACACCGAACTTGTCCATGTTACTAGTGATGATGTCACTAACCCACTCTGCCGAGGTTACTTTCTACCTTATCAAATCATGATCGTAACCTCGTAACACCAAGTCTCATTAGGGAGGACCCCCTTTAGGTGAAGAATTTACTTTACAGTAACCTTTACCTACACGAGGCCATCACTGAACTTATCTCCACGTTCTACCCAAACTAAACTTATGTGACGACCACACTAGTCACCATTGGCATTTTAAGGGTAGTAATTACCTCACAAGGCCACGTCTTCTAATTCGTACTATCTTGGAAAGACATTCCAAGAACTAACCCCTGCCTTACGAGGGCTATTATTACTTATGCTATCAATACATGCCAACACTCTCATCATGCCTCGATATTTCTCTATTTGGTGCCATTTTCAAGTCTTTAATATGACATCATCAATCTAAGTCCCGAAATCATTTCCTATAACTCCTCAAAGTCAAGTCTTTCACCACCTGCAATAATCATTCCATGACACCCAAGCATCACGGCCACACACAACAAAAGCTCGTAATTTCTCTAAGAAGGTTACATCACCCATATGTGCCTATTCAGATGACAACACCCGACACGTACACTATTTGACTCTTTTAAACCTTGACCAAAAACCTAAGGTCATTACCTAAACCCTACTATGATCATCACTAGGAAACTAGTACTTCTTCCTACCAGACTTAACTAGCTTCCTAAGGACACCAACCATACTCCACATAAAAGTTCTCAAAATAAAAATAATATTTCATCATCCATGACTTTCTCATCGTTGGTCCTCTTTACAAATTTCTCAATACCCACATTGTGATTACTATGTTCTTGAAAATACATTAGTCTAAGAGCTTCCATATATGGTACACCTTACCCTTGAACACCTTACAACGTCATAACATTCAATTTATATTCCCAATAACGCCACACATAATTTATCCCACGAACACTCTAAGATGACCTTAAACCACATTCACACTAGGATTCCCTCACATCTAGCCATCAATTAAGCCATTAAAATGAGCCCTAATACTTAGATATAAATCTTATCTTCCTTACAAATAGTTATGTCCATAAGCCATGTACCAAATCACAGACTGACACTAATAAGGATTCTTAAAGGATATAGGATGACACCCATAAACTATAAACATATCGGTATGCATCACCGATATCACTAAAGATACTATACCTTGAAGTTGTATCATATTATCTAAAACCTTAACGTGGAAGACTATCTAGAGTTTACTCCTAAGTCTCTTTAATAATCGTTGTTGCATACAATTCATACTCACCACAATTTGCCCATACCCCTCATCATACCTTGTGAGGTACAACTTTCAATCAACAATTACCAAGAAACATACTTATAACATTAGTATTTTATTGACTCAGACCGAGTACACATCCCCAAGGATCAAATTCTTCTAATTACATCATCATCATTATCTATTCGAAAGCACTGCATCCCGAAACTCAATGGATTCTTATCACAACCAATACTGCTTAGGCATGATTCACTAGTCACCTAATCTCCATAGTTGATTTTACAACATTCATGTTTATAATATTGTGGACATTATTTACCATTGTTCATCTTAATTGGCCTATCACATCATTAAGGGTTTACACACAAGCACCTCATACTAAAACTGTGGTGTCACCACTATTGACTTATTTAGGCACTCTTAACTTACTAACATGCCTAATTAGAAGCGCGAAACCGATTAATTACCACCATCTTGGTCACGTTCCACTTGGTAATATTATCCATCGTGTTATTCTCTTTGACTCTACCATTGACAACATGAATCGAAACCTTCGCCACTCTAGTGTGGTTGACCCAAGATCAATATTAATGTTTAAAGATCCAATACCGTCCTAACCACATCAAGATCGAAATGAACCTTAAACCTAGAGCTTTCATACCATTTGTAACGCCCTGACCAGAATTTATGAGCTACCCATGGTCAACCCAATTCGACCCGAGTGTTAGGTGTAAAGTGCAATGAAACAACCTACATAATGTTACTAGTACAATTTTATTTAAATAACATTTCCCTTCTTTACCATGCAATTTCCATTTTAAATAAAACTACGTGAGGGACCCATGGGAAGCATCCCTAGAATTCAAGAATAAAGATCTACTAATGTAAAATAAAAATATTACTTACCTGTACAATGCTCTTAAAATACGGAATCTCACCCAACCTGTTGTAACAACGATGAGGGAATGAGCTAAATTCCTAGTAGGAAAATACAAGAATGCAATATATAGAATCGAATGGGAGAAATATACTCTAACACGTTACATCTACGTACACATGCAACTATATTATATATATATATATATATATATATATATATATATACAGACACACACGCACATATACATATATGCATAAAATAGTTTTTATTCCAAAAAGTTACTTACTCCAATTAATTTACCTTATTCTTATAAAAAATCCCTTTTGCTTGACTTGACATTTATTCCTTAATTTTTTACACCCGGTTAAAGACTTAAAACAAATACACTTTGTTTAAGGAATGTCATCTCTTTTAACAAAGTTACCCAGTTTATTTGTACCAATGCCCGCTACTATTTTCATTGAAAATCATCCTTTCAACACAAGAAAATTCCATGTCTAAAAATACTTATTTTCCCCTTGAAAATCTTTCATAGACACACCCTTGTGTTTATTATGGGTTAAACCTCTTTATGTTACTTAACTACCCATTTAATCCCTTCACTTTATCGTTCCTTCAATTTATGAACATTAGTCAATTTTCAAGTTTCATTTAATTACCACACAAACCATTTCTTAACATGTTCCATTTTCAATATATTTTTTTAGAATACTCCAATAATCGCATACTTTGTCGTGTTCCACACCGTCGGCTATGCTACCATATGCTCCGGCCCCTTCTTAATTTTTCAAGTATCACCCTAGTCCTTTTTAATGTTTTTTAACATTATACAAATGTCCACATTATTCCTCTTTTCCTTTTTCCCAACCGAAGACAAAATCTAGGATTTCATCCCAACTCGTGATACATTTAAAATGAATCATTTCTTGTCCTTTTTACTCTAACTTCAATTTTATCCTGAAATCATGTTCATTTAGGACCATTATGTGTAACACCTTTTCCAACATTTTGATTTCATAAAAATGTTCTATTTTACGTAAAATTATCAATTTATCCACTTGTTTTTTAACATGTCTTTTCCTCCATTTTCACAAGTGCAATTTCCTAAAACACCATTAAGTTGCCCACACTAACTCTTAAGTATCTTTCACACCATTACATATTTTAAAATTTTGTACTAGCATTTATCGGAAGTCAAAAACATCTTTATTTCATTACTTTCTTTTCTTAGAAATCATTGAATATTTAATACTGCTATATAAGAAAAATACCATTTTCTTTATTAGTACACGTAGTTTTAAAAACATACACTTGTAATACCCCATACTTTTATAGATATTTAAATTGCATAAGTGGGTGTAATTTGGAAAATTGAGGAATTACTGTGAATAATATTTTTGGAGTTTATGAGTATTATACGTATACCGATGTGTGTTACATTTACTTTTGGGACTAAGTATATGAGTTGGATTATTTTAATTTACATGTCGTAATTAGGTAAAGCGACAAAGGCTAATATTTTAACTTGAAAAATCGTATTGAGATGTGTTGGGTTTTATTAGTGAATTTTATTTAAGTGACTCGGATGTAGATTTTGAGTGCGCGGTTGGGTTTGAAATGGCTGAGATAGTCAGAATAGAGTATCCGAGGGTAGCATTTAGGTTCCGGGAATTTTTGGACTAGTAACGACTCACATTTGTGTATACGAGTTAATTTTGGGTATAATAAGGGATAAGCTATATAAACCCTTATAAACCTCACTTCTCTCACAAGTCATCCCTTGGAGAGAGAAAGGTAAGAGAGAAAAGGAATAAGAGAAGAGAAGAGGAAGAGAAAAGGGATTCCGGGCTAAACTCCAGGGGATTCGACTCGAGGTCATCGAATTTTATCCACGAGGCAAGTGTTTACTTGCTATATTTTTTGAGTGTGTATCTGATATTACAGTTGGTGTTAATAAACTATATGATTTTTGGGTTGGGTTTTCGTGAATCAAAATGGGTATTTCGAAACTTGAACAGATAGAGCTCGGGTAGTATTCGATTTGACAAACTTAGAAATTAATTGAAATTAGTAGTTGATTCTTGGTTCTGGGATGTTTAAAACCTATTTTCATTGAGTATATATTATTGGTTGAGGTTGGATTATGATAGGAGACAAGATAAAAGCTTGAGGGTATTTTAATGGTCAAAACAGAGCCTCGGAGAATAAGTTGACCTGTTTAATTGATCGATCGATGGCCAAGGGTTGATCGATCGACGCTTCAGGATTTTTGACAGTTTTGGCTTGTTTAGTTTAAATGGGATAAATTCCTAAATTAATTATTTCTAGCTTATTTATTTGAGGAAATAAATATCCAATAAAGGGGAAGTCATACCTAGCTATTTAAGGGAATTAGTTAGGACTATGAGGGTGCGAAATTGTGTGGCACTCAATGTGTATTTTTGGGGAAAATAAATTGTGGAGTTAGACATTTGGAGTTCCTAAAAATAGCATGGGGACTTCTAAATTAGTATTTGAGTGGGGTGTATACCTTGGGTTAGTTGATAGTAAAATCCAAGACTTACTAAAATAGGGGTGTTTGGGAGAGTAACACGCGGGGTGGTATTTCAGCTGGCGATTACATATATATAATTGTACACGTAGAAAACGTACTTATATTCTGATTAAGGTTGACTAAATCCTACGAGGCGACTAAGATGGAATTTACGATATAGGCTAAAGGTGATTGAACAATTATTCGATACCTCTATTGATGAATATTATTATAGGTGATGTGATACCTATGGAATTAAGATACATAGTGCGTATGTTATTCAATTATTATGAATTGGTATATTCGGGATTTTATATAAATCGTTAAAAGTGATTAAGGTGAGAGTTATATTTTAAGTAAGACATACTTATGGGTTTAGTATTTTAAGTGTGTAAATACTTATATACTATTACGAATGGGAATATTCGGGGTTTCGGCTATCGCTATAAATGTTTGGCCGTTATAGCCGTAATATATTGAGAAGTGATATATATTAGATATACAGTGTTGTTAAAATATATATGATATGACGTTAATATAAATATATATGTGTATGTTTCGTATATTTGTATTAGAGGATAGTTCCACAGGCATAAGGATGGACAACAAGATTTTATATATTATCTCTAATGTTATCCAGGGAGTTTGCGCGATGTTGGTGAATTTCTTGGCTTACGAAGCAGGGAGATTATATCCCCAGGTCATATCGTCTAATATATGGGTGTGATATTATTTCATTCCAATTTCAGGAGGGAATATTATCTCCTCCACCGTTTAGTGATTCTTCCATGATCATGAGAAAGGCTTGGTACCGAGGTTAAGTTATGCTAACCCGAATGTGGATCGGCACTTTGGGACTGCATCCTCGAGTTATAACTCGGTGAGATGGTTATTATACTTATGATAATATTATAGCTATCATTATACTTGTTGCGAATGGCATATGGTTTGTACATGATTATGAGATATCATTTAACTTTATATGGTGTAAAGTGTAAAATGAATAAGACGTTATTCTTCATCCGATACTTTCATATCCGGCATAATACTATGGTAAATTTTTGGTTTAAGTGAGAACTATTTATATAAGGGTTATAATATGTTGAAGTGAAAATGGTATTTAAAACTAGTGAAAGTTATGGTATACGAACGGTATAGTTTTATATAGAATCAAGGATTATATATATATATATATATCACATGGATGATTATATTAACTAAAAGCTTATGTAATAGCTTACGGTACATCATATTATATCACGCAAGGTAGGTGGTAGTTATGAGGATTTAGAAGATGGGTTATAGAGACTAGTTAGGCGGGGTAACTTAACTAGGTTGTTTAAGAGGTATACAGTAGGTGGACACTATTAGAAGATGGGTGAGGTGTATCTCATGAGAGTGTGATACCAGTTTAAATATGAGAGATTCCATATTTTAAATTGTGGCTTTCAAACACTTGCTAAACCTTTTCGAAACTGGGGCTCTTACCTCTTTCTCTCTTTTCCCTCTTTTTCTATATATATATATATAGGTGTCCAGACACATGGATTCCTTTGAGTCAGGCGTATGTTGTATCAGGTGTAGATGCAAGCATGTTTATTATTGACGCTACTATTCTTGAGATCTAGATAGGAAGCATTGTAGAGATATTCGGGCCAATAGCCCAACTGTATTCATTTATTCTTTTAATGCATTTTAGTGCGGCATTCGATTTGGTTGTACTATGTTTTACCGAGTGTTCGGTTATTTTATTTCATCTCAGTTGTTGTATGTAAACTGGGTGAATGTTTTACTTGGTTAGTTTGGTTAAAAAAAAGATTAGTTAAATAAATTTAACGCTAGCCTAATAAGTTATTAGTAATTAAATTGGTTTTCGATAGTGATGCTAAGAATGAACAATATGAGATTCCTGTTTTAATCTGGAATAGGATTGATCACCCGATATTTTATTAGGCGCGGTGGCCTAGATGGTATTAGAGCATTAGGTTCTAGTGTCCTTAGGAATCTATGCGGAAGTATTACACTTTCAGCGTTGCTTTTGATTTGACATAGAGCCTTATGATTAGGATTGTTGATTCCTCTTGTGAGATTTCATTCTCCTGCTATTATTTAAGATTAGAGTAAATCTTTTTCACACTCAGATGAGATTCGTGTGCTGATCGATGAATGACGACTAGGGAAGGCCGTTATGAGGGCATCAGGAGACGGGGTTTAGTAGAAGCTGACAGTTGAAGTTATGAACGAGGACTGGAGTATAGGTCACTCCCCTTGTGGCATTATCAAGGATTACTATCACGACTACTAATGTATCATAGTTATAATTATCTACATACCACTGTAGTAGAGAGTGGTGCTAAACTTGAATTACCTAGTGAAGGTAAATGGGGAAAAAGTTCAAAAGGTATTCGATAAGGACCTTACATTGAAGTCAAGTTATACGAAGTCAGTGTAATGTTATTCAGTTGAAGTAGTAGGCTCAGAAGCTTTGTCTTGGAGCAGGGTATGGAAATGCCCAGATGTGAAAATTTCAGGAAAATTTTTCACTCAGTTGAGCAATGTTGAAATGGTGGGAATGGTGGTCACTATAGTTGGGGGAGCAAGATGTTTTTCTCATAAGGGGATCTTGCGGATGGTTTTAACCGTTAGTTCCTTTAGTTTATCAGTCATGAAGAGAATGCAGTTTCTAGGTTATTCACATAAGGATCGATTAGTGGCCGGGAGTGAATAAAGAGTTATCTGGTTAAGGGAACTTTGTACCGAAGTAAGGTAGGTATAATAAAGAAAGAGTTCTTCAGTAGATTGATAGGATCACTGGTAAGTGTTGCTAACATGTATGGAGAATCTGTGTTCATAAAACCCCACAGGTAGACAACTACCCCGAGATTCATTAAAACAGGGCAGTTGAGGCGGGTAATTGGTTTCCTTGTAGTCAGTGGAGCTAAGGGAACTATGAAGGTTACTGTCAAGATTGAGGCTATAGAGTCCGAGATGCTGATAACCTTAATAGGGTCGAGGTGGCCATAGATGAGAAATGTGGTGGTGTAGAGTGTGGAACCACACGATTAGTCTTTGACCAATAAAAATTAAAGGACAAGAAAAAGGTGCCGAGATGGGGCATTGATTAGAGTAGTTTTGGTTCAGTTAAGGTAAGTGTTCTATGTCCGGGAACCAATTGGAGCAGTTAGGGATATTGGAAAAGTCATTGTTATGAGTTTTACCTCACATGAAGGAGGTATATTTTGTGTGGATAGATAGAGTGACGATATTTTGTTAACCCGAGATTCGTGTGTGTGCTAGTATTGGTAATATTATAGAGGGTATATCTATATGTTTTTCCGCAATAGTGGGGGTACTATTTTTCTTCATTCGTTGGGAAAATAGGTGTTGGTATTTTAAGCTTATATGTAGGCATGGACTGCTCATTTTATATGTATTATACGAGTATAGTATTATTCTGAATATAATATGTTTTTGGTTGGTCCTAGCGATAGCAGGCTATTGATTGCCAGGATATTGTATCTGCGGTTCTAGGGTGGAAGTGGTTGTTTTTGCGATATCTCACCTATATACTAGTTACGCTCACTATTTATTATATGTTTATATGGAACCTTGATGAGTAGATGTTTCATTTCCCGATTTTAGTGTGTGGCGACCTTATAGGTATGATTTAAGGTATGCAGGATTTATAGTTAAGCGGTGAGTTTAAGCTCATTGTTGTTTGTGCAAAGGACTTAGTGGTAGTACCAGTTCTTGTGGTATGGCTCCTTCAAAGAAGTAGGAGTTCAGACCACGTGTTATTGATAGAAGGGATAGGAGTATCCTAGTTGCATATTTGAAGCTAATGGACCTCCACGACTAACAAAGTTAAGTAGTAGTGTATCGGAGGGGTTCCTTCTTTGGATTTTTCTTGCGAGACACTCCACGCACGAACCTTAACGACGTCGGGAGTGGAGGGATGTTATGGGATGCAAGGATATTAGATTTGATGGTAAGTTACCTAGTGTGAAGAAAACACTGTAAACTGAGAGCCAAGGTAGAGAGGCAAAACGACCCAAAGTGGATTGAATTCAAAGTGGATTTTGAATTTGAGTGCTTATCATAGACCCAAAACCGTACAATCCTTTGAATTTGAATAAAACAACCCAAAACTGTACAATTTGAATAAAACGACCCAAATTGGATTGAATTTGAATAAAACGACCCATACAACCACCCAAGGTAGAGAGGCTTCTAAATCCTCGCCTTTGGACACCCTCTCTCTACCTTGTCCAGTTTCCTTATCACGCTTGTCTTTGATTTATTACAAATAATGAAAAATAAAATGGTGTCCCGTGCACCGCAATACAAGCCAAGAATAGAATAATCCTAAATACAAACCTTCTAAAAATATAAAAATGGAACAAAAAATAATAAAGTGCAAAAATAAATGAACTCCAAGTGGAAATCCGCTCCGAGCATCACGATCCCAAGAATGGCAATGGCGCCATTTGATAACGTCACTTTTGTATGGGTCGTTGTTGAAAGCCAAGTTAGTCAAAATCTTAAAATACCTACAAAATATAATAAACTCAAGTGTAGAGGTAAGTAAAGGTATCAATCCACTTTCTAGGGAGTAAGCTAGAGACAAATTCAATTGTAATTCACTTTTTATTTTCTTTTTGTGCTTTTTCACTTTTTCTAATTTTTTAGCTAGAGACAAATTCAATTTTTTAGCCTTTTCAAATATTAAAACAAATGGGTGATGTGATGATTTAAACTAAACTAAACTAAATATGATATGATAATAACTGAGAGAGAAAATGACAAAAATGAAAAATAAAGTCTAACACTAAAATAAGAGATAAAGTGAGGTAAATAATTGTGAGAATAATCAAGGAGTGGGATTACACCATAAATTTGAGTTATTCTAATTAATTAATTTAATTAATTGAATTCTCCCAAATTAATATCAAAATTACAAACCAACTCTCATTGCAAGTGTAATTATAATAGTAATCTTTTAGAAAATTAAGTTTAACACCCCACAACTCTAGAAAAATAGATCTACACTCCTTTTAAATAATCACCCGCTAGGATTGATCGATTAAAATTCATGTAAATCTTAGAAAATAGTTTTAGAGTTGAAATTCAAGTTATAATACCCCACTTAAGAACCCCCTATCTCTAGATTGAATCTAAAATGGGTATTATAATTAGAATTTCGATTTTCTTTCGAAAATCATTTACCCTCTCTCGAGGCGTAAATTTAAGGGTGAGGGATTAAAATTAACATTCAAAGGGACTTTTCAAGTAATTAAACTAATTGAAATAAAATAGTATAAAATTTGGGTTTCCCCCCACCCCTTGAAAGGGGATTTAGCCTAACATGGTATCAAACATAATAAACAAATATTCAATAGGCATTAATATAATAAAAGAGTAGAGAAAGAGAAGAAATTTTCACAAGTCTCTTTGAAATTGGCAATTTGAACTCTATCCTTGAAATTCAAGCATATAACCTTCCAAGTGAGTGATCAACAAAGATTTAAATGAAAAATTTACTCAACTTGAATCTCACACAATTATCACTCACAAATATCTAAAAAAATAACAATCAAATTATTTACAAATATTACTACCTAATTTATTCTAACCTAACACTCTACTTTTCTTTAGAATTTTCCCTCTCTATTTGATGATGATTCTTTAATGGTGATTTGAGTCTTCTTTTATAGTAGATGCATGGCACACATGGCGCTAAGGAGTATTTTGGGTAGACAAAGGTGCAAGAGGCTGTGGAAGGTATTGGGTGAGGGTTAATTTAGGAATTTAATGGAGGGTGCATGTGGTTGGTGAGGTGTGAGGATAAGTGGGTAAGAGAATAAAAATCTAATATGGTGAGGGGTATTTTTGAGTATTGAGTGAAATAGGTAGTTGGGAGGTATTTAGGTAAAAAGGGTTTAAATGATTCAATAAGACATGTGGGGATATTTGGCACGTGGGGTTTTAGTTTGGTTTTGGCTTGTTTGGCATTTGGAATGTGAACAGGTAGAAGAAATCGTGGCTTGGTAACGGAGGTTTGGGAAATGGGTTTTGCAAATGGGTCTTTAATCTTGAAATGGGAGATGGGTATGGATCAGAGCTGGGTGACGCCGGGTTCAGGTGACGGAGGGATATGGAGGGGCGCTGCCGGTGTGGGATCGCCAGAGGTGGGTATAGTTGCCGCCGGCGAGTTGGGATTCAGGGTTGCGCCACCGGATTTGGGGATCGGGGTTAAGGTGGCCGCGGGTCTTGACATCCGCCGGCGGTTGAGGGCGTCGTGATGGTGGGGTGCCAGGGGCGACGGGTTTATAGGTGGTAGGACGCCGGAGTGGTTTTCAGGTGGGGGTTGGTGAGGTGAGAGAGAGGGGAAATGGGATGGGTTTTAGTGGTGGGTGTGTGGTTATGGTGGTAAGAGAGGAGAGAGAATGAGGGGGGGGGGGGGGTTTGAGGTTGAAGATGATGGAGGTGAAGAGGTTATGGGTTGTTAATGGAGTTTGGAGAGAGGATAGAGAAAGAGGTGGGTGATGGGAGGTTGAAGAAGAAGGTGAGGGGTTTGGGTGTAGAAGGGTGTAGGGTGGTAGTATGAGGGTGAGGTATGTGTATGTGGGTATAGGGGGTGTGTTTTAGTTATAGGATGTGTGTGTTTAATGTGGACCCTTAAAATAAAACTAACTAAAAAAATTAATAAAATAATATAAAAACCTAAAAAAATAAAATCCTATTCTAAAATAAAACAAAGACTCAAATAAAAATTTAAACTAAAAAGAAATAAAATTAAAATCTAATAAAATTAAAACTAAAACTAAAATTCTAATTAAATGTAAAATCAATTAAAACTAATAAATGAAATCCTAAAAAAAATCTAATCCTAATAAAAATAAAAAACTAATAATTAATAATTAATAAAAATAAAGATAAAATAAAAATATATTAATAAAAGTACAATAGAAAAATAGAAAACAAAAAACCTAAAAAATACTATATAAATCAAAAATAAAATCTAAAAATAAAAATGACTCAAACTAAAAATCTAAAAAATAATAAAATGACACAAACAAAACACACACAGGCTTGGGGTAAGTTTGGGCTAGGTTTAGGCTCGGGTTAGGGTACGAGAGAGGGAATTAGCTCCATTTTAAGTGCAATTGGCCTCGAAATGTAGCTTTTTACACCGCAACTGCAGTTAAGCCTGCATATTGAACAATTAAGCACATAAGACCCAAATTTCCGAGAATTAACAACTAAAATACATCTATTTGGGGTATAAATTGTACAGTTTTGGGTGCTTATCAAACCATGTCATGGTTGGAGGCTTATAGAGACGGAAATGCTATGAAAAAATAATGAAATGGTTCTCACGCCATAAGTAATGGGTGGGGTAAGATTTAGAGAATTGATTTTAAGCTTATAGCGAGGCCTTGATTAAAAGGAAAATTTTGAGGTAGTATTCTTTGGTTATGACGTTAGTAATACTTGTACAAAGTATAGGCGCCCCGGTTAGTTAGACTTTCCATTTCGCCGAGATGGAAGGACATAGAGGTAGAAGCGCGTTAGTACGACTACGAGATAAGATTTTAGAACATCCTAATGGTGTGCCTTAGGCCGTTATATCTTGATGACTGACGATGCGAGGAAGTAGTGTAACGAGACGGGTCCTTGTTTCGATTTCGCTTTGCGAGACGTCCCACGTCTGAAACCGAGCTAATATCGGGAGTTAGGAAAGGTCTTGGTCGCTATGGATATAGTTAGTATAGTACTCATGTTACGTGTATAGGAAACACATCGATCTTAGTACTACCATAGAATAAGGCGAGTGGGGCAAGTGGCATTGTTATAGGAAGATTGTAGTGAATTAACTACAAGAAAATTGGTGGGTTAACCTTAAGAAGGATTAAATTTCTGGGGATGGGAAGAATTGAATTTTTAATTATTCGAGTTAGGAAAGACCATGTGTTAGTACCAAGCTGAGGAAATGAGGCCCATTTTAGAGAGAGTGTTACGTGCGTGACATTTGCAATCGTTGTGCCGATCTGAACGAGAAAAAAAGGGTGTGTGGGCACCTTGGTAAGTTGATTTTTATATCATCTGGAATAGGAGAGGCGTAGTGTATAAAGTCGAAGAATATGATGTGGGGAACTTATAAATGGATTTGCATTTGGTTTTGGTGGATTGAACGTCATAGCAGGTATGTGATAAACCAATTGTGTGGGTGCAATAAGAGTTAGCACACCTAAGATAAGTGGGAAGACTGACGGGAGTAGTCAAGCGCTAGTGTAGTTTCCTTTTTTAGGGAAATTAGATGTCTTGTTGTAGATGAGTGCATGCATAGAGTCATGGTTTTCCTATAATATAGATACATTAGAACTACGATTATAGGCTCATTTTCTTTATATACGGTTATAGAAGTACTAGGTGAGATGTGTCATCGTTATTGTTAACCTTACGACTGAGGTAGTGTTTCAGCGTATCGAAATTGAGTTAAGCTTATGGTTAAGTTAGTGCGTTAGAATATACGCCTTGAGATAGGTGGTATATCTTAGGGTACCATTGGGTAGCACCATTCGAATTCGGTGTACTAGGACTGAGTGACTTTGGTGGTACAAGTTGTATCCAAATTTCGAGGATCAAATTCCATTGTAAGGGGGGAAGTATGTAATACCCCGTACTTTTATAGATATTTAAATTGCATAAGTTGGTGTAATTTGGAAATTTGAGGAGTTACTATGAATAATAATTTTTGGAGTTTATGAGTATGAAACGTTTACTGATGTGTGTTACATTTACTTTTGGGACTAAGTATATGAGTTGAATTATTTAAATCACATGTCGCAATTAGGTGAAGCGACAAAGGATAATATTTCAATTGGAAACCCCGTATTGAGATGTGTTGGGTTTAATTAGTGAATTTTAGTTAAGTGACTCGGATGGAGATTTCGAGGGCATATTTGAGTTCGGAATGGCTGAGATAGTCGGAATAGAGTATCCGGGCATAACGTTTAGGTTCTGGGGATTTTTGGAGTAGTAAGGACTCACATTTGAGTATACGAGTCAATTTTGGGTATAATAAGGGATAAGCTTTATAAACCCTTATAACCCTCACTTCTCCAACGATTCATCCCTAGGAAAGAGAAAGGGAAGAGATAAAAGGAAGAAAAGAAGAGAATAGGAAGAGGAAGGGGATTCTGGGCCAAAATCCGCGGGATTCGACTCGAGGTTGTCGAATTTTATCCACGAGGAAAGTTTTTACTTGATTTATTCTTTTGAGTGTGTATCTCATATTATAGTTGGTGTTAATAAACAATATGATTTTTGGGTTGGGTTTTCGTGAATCAAAATGGGTATTTCAAAAGTTAAACGGATAAAGCTAGGGTAATATTCAATTTGAGAAACTTAGAAATTAATTGAAATTAGTTGTTGGTTCTTGGTTCTAGGATGTTTAGAACCTCTTTTCATTGAATATATATTGTTGACTCAGGTTGGATGATAGGAGAGAAGATAAAACTTGAGGGTATTTTAACGGTCGAAACAGAGCCTTAGAGAAGAAGGTGACTTGTTCGATCGATCGATGCTTCAGGATTTTTTTACAGTTTCGGCTTGTTTTGTTTAAAAGGGACAAATTCCTAAATTAATTATTTATCGATTATTTATTTAAGGAAATAAATATCCAACTAAGGGAAATTCATACCTAGCTATTTAAGGGAATTAATTAGGACTAGGAGGGTGCAAAATTATGTGGCACTCAATGTGTATTTTTGGGGAAGATAAATTGTGGAGTTAGACATTTGGGGATCCTAAAAATAGTGCGGGGACTTCTAAATTAGTATTTGAGTGAGGCATACACCTTGGTTTAGTTGAAAGTAAAATCCAGGACTTACTAAAATAAGGGTGTTTGGGTGGAGTAGCACTCGGGGTGGTATTTCGACGGGCGATTACATATATATATATAATTGTGCACGTAGAAAATGTACTTATAGGTCGATTATGGTTGAGTAAATCCTACGAGGTGACTAGGATGGAATTTACAATATAGGCTAAAGATGATTGAGTGATTATTTGATACGTCTACTGACGACTATTATTATTGGTGATGCGATACCTATGGAATTAAGATACGTAGTGCGTATGTTTTTCAATTATTACGAATTGGTATATTCGGTATTTTATATAAATCATTAAAAATGATTAAGGTGAGAGTTATATTTTAAGTAAGATATACTTATCGTTTTAGTATTTTAAGTGTGTAAATACTTATATACTATTACGATTGGGAACATTTGGGGTTTTGTCTATCGCTATAAGAGTTTGGAAATTATAGCCATAATATATTGAGAAGTGATATATATTATATATACGGTGTTGTTATAATATATATGATATCATATGAATATAAATATATCTGTGTATGATTGGTATATTTGTATTAGAGGCTGGTTCCACGAGCATAGGGATGGACGACCAGGTTTTATATATTATCTCTAGTGCTATCCAGGGAGGTTGCGTGATGTGGGTGATTCCCTTGGCTTATGGAGCAGGGAGAGTATATTCCCAAGTCATATCGTCCCTTATATGGGTGCGATATTATTTCATTCCACTTTTAGGAGGGAATAGGACCGCCTCCACTGTTTACTCTTTTTACCATGATCATGAGAAAGTTTGACTTGGTACCGGGGTTAAGTCGATCAAGCCCGGATGTGGATAGACACTTTGAGACTGCATCCTCGAGTTATAACTCGATGGGATGGTTATTATACTTATGATATTATTATAGGTATAACTATACTTGTTGCGAATGGCATATGGTTTGTATATGATTATGAGCTATCATATAACCTTATATGGTGTAAAGTGTAAAATGAATAAGATGTTATTCTTCTTATGGTAGTTTTATATCCGACGTAATACTAAGGTAAATTGTAGGTTCAAATGAGAACTATTTATATAAGGGTTATTATAAGTTGAAGTGAAAATGGTATTTAAAACTAGTGAAAGTTATGGTATACGAAATGTATAGGTTTATATAGAATCAAGGATTATATATCACATGGATGATTATATGACCTAAAAGCTTATGTAATAGCTTACGGTATATCATGTTATATCACGCAAGGTAGGTGGTAGTTATGAGGATTTAGAAGATGGATTAAAGAGACTAGTTAGGCGGGGAAACATAACTAGGTTATTTTAGAGGTATATGGTAGGTGTTCACTATAAGAAGAGGGGTGAGGTGTATCTCATGAGAGTGCGCTACCAGTTTAAATATGAGAGATTCCATATTTTAAAATATGGATTTTAAGCACTTGCTAAACCTTTTCAAAACTCGGGCTTTTACCCGTTTCTCTATTTTACCTCTATTGTTATATATATATATATATATATATATATATATATATATATATATAGGTGTCCAGACACAGGGACGCCTGAATGATGATTCCTTTGAGTTAGACGTATGCTGCAACAGCTGTGGATGCAAGCAGGTTTATTCTAGACGCTTCTATTCTTGAGATCTAGATAGGAAGCATTGTAGAGATATTTGGGTCGATAGTTCAACTGTATTCATTTATTATTTTATCGCCTTTTAGTGCGACATTCGATTTGGTTGTACTATGTTGTACCGAGTGTTCGGTTATTTTATTTCATCTTAGTTGTTGTATATAAACTGTGTGAATGTTTTGCTTTGTTGGTTTGGTTAAAAAAAGATTAGTTAAATAAAATTTGATGCCAGCCTAATAAGTTATTAGTAATTAAATTTGTTTTCGACAGTGATGCTAAGAATGAACCATATAAGATTCCTGTTTTTAGTCTAGTTTAGGATTGATCACCCAATATTTTATTAGGCGGGGTGTCACAACACTTTTCACATTTTTCACCCCTTATTGCACTTTAAGGTATAAAATTTATACTTTCATTTATCAGATGTTTAAGCCCATTAGAACCCACATTAAACTTGTTTATATGTTCAACATCAAAATAGTACAAGTTTATATTCCTGAGAATATGGATTTCAAGTCCAGAATACTATTTAATGGGTATAGCATACCATTTATTCTAGAAATTTCACAATATTCGCACATACATGATTTTCAAGACAAAGACATTTTTTTCTCCAAAATTTAAATGTCTATTTATATAAAAATCCCAATTCCTATAAGAAAACATAAAAATGTTTGCTCATAAAACATTCCCAACATTTTCATTTCATAAAAAAATTTAAATGCAAAGTTGTTTTAAAATATACAATTTTTCTCAAAATTATTGAAACCCTTTGTAAACCCATTTTTACAAATCATAAGAAATATCATTCTTAACTCATTAATGCATCCTACTCTTATAAACTCTAATCACGTGACTAACACTATGGAAAATAGAGTTTTTATACTAAAGATTTGAGTTTTCCCAACTCAAATGTAGCTCCAAATATGGTGGATTATGGAAACCTCCCACCTCCTAAAGTTGACTAAAGGATGTTGCCTAGATCCGAAAAGATTTTCTCCATTAAAGCTTCTAGAAAACTCCCTTGAAACTCCACAAATTTCTACTCTTCCTCTTCTCCAAAACTACTAACAACACCTCCAAATTTCATAGCTTTGCCGAACACTAGGGAAAATGGGTTTATTAGGTTTAAATGTGGCGGAATACTAGTATAATATGGTCGCATAAGGTGGAGATATGGTAGGGGAATGGTGATTTGTGGTCGTAAGAGTAGAGAAAGAAAGAAGAAAGAGAATAATGGTGGGAATAAGACCTCCCCACCTACCTCCTCTGTACACTGAAATAAGCTTATATAACCCCAAACAAACCCTTATAAAAACACACCCAAACCTTAAAAGCCCATTTTTGCCCAATCTGGGTTCACCAGGATCGGCAAGTCATCGATCAAATGGCCCAAAATGTGATAGTACACAAGGGCACCCGATTTTAAAATTTCCGGGCAACCTCGTTCGAATGAAAAGGAGCCTCGTTCGAATGACCATCGAACGGACTTCTAATGAATTAATATAGTGGCATATCATATTAACCTCGTTTGATGTCCTTTTCAAATGACCAGGGACTTTCATTCAAACCAATCTTCCTTGTTCGAACGAGAATGGCCACTCGTTTGAACGAAATAGATTATCATTTGAACCACTATTTCCTAATTTCTCCAAGAATAGTCAATTACAAACAAAACCCAATTATAATGATTTGATTCCCAAGGGTTTCCCTATTACTAAAATATACACAGGAAAATTATAAAATATTGGGCACAGGTATTACAAGGCATGTCATAAAAAAATCAAAATCACATCAGTATGTGGGGAGTTCCAGACTTATAAAAATCCCAAAGTGAATCCCAACGGTGAAAGGTTATCTGACTGGTTTCTCATCCAAGACACAAAGTGTAATGACAATTTTATGAAATTCCAAGGAAGATAGAGGTATTGTACCCTAAGCAAGTTATCCTTAGTGTGTGTCATTTACTGCACCCACTAAAGTAAAAAAGAAGAGAACTTGAGGTGGTGATTTATCATCCCCAACAAAGGAGAATGCAAAGGAAGTACAGTTCCTGGCAAGAAGCCTTATAGGTTGTGAATAAAAGCTTATCAGAGACGTTTAATTCTTTATCATTAATTCCAAATCATCTGTTTCATATGAAACCAAGGGGAACTAATGCTCTTCAGGATTATTGGTTGAAAGGATCAAGGAGTTAGAAAAGTCCATGAGTGTCGATAATTATAATTCAATTGTGAATAATTCTCCCATGAACAATAAAAAGAGAAGATGATGGAAGAAAATGCCATAGCACCTGTTCATTAAGTGTACTAAAAGTTCGTCCAATTTAGATCTTGTATCAGCAAATGCCAATTAATATGGTTGTGATCCTCCCAAATAGGTTCAAGGATAAAGAAGTAGAGGAGGTACATGTTATAAAGGTGGATGAAGATGAGAACTCAAAGGTAGACAACTTTGACCTATTTATATTTTCTCTAGAATTAATGTATGGATCTGAATAGACTACTACTAATATGACTAATCATATTAAAACGTTGTTTACAACATATTGGATAAATGGAATTCTAATTAATAATATATTAGTAAATAATGGTGTAACTGTTAATATAATGCCATATTCCATGATTTCTAAAATAAAAAAATCCAATTGGTACATACTCATATAATTATCTCAAGTTTTATCGGGGATAAAAAGTTTACCAAAGGTGTATTGCCAATTGATATAGAAGTAGGTATGAGAAAATCTAAAACTTCTTTTTTCATTGTTAAAGGTAAACCAAGCTTTAATGAACTACTTGATAGGGACCTAATTACTTCTTTTATGCATCAAAAATTAATTTTAATCAAAGAGGATATGATTGTGGAAGATGAGAAATCCAATACATATCATTTTCACACTAGCTCCATTTGTGTCAAGGCAGGACTTCACCAAGACAATGTGGTACCAGTGAAGTCAGATGATTTGGTTCCAAAAGCATTAGAAGGAGAGGTCTCAGATGAGGTTTGGGATGAGATAGTTTTTTATCTGATGGGAAAAATTTAAAAAGTAAAATAATTTTTTAATAGATAATACATTCTATGATATTGAGGAAGACAATGAGAGTTTGGTTATGGTATTATATAAGTTCAGAGATTTGGAATTGAGCTCCCGAACTAGTGAACAAAAGACCCTTAATTGGGCCGATTTTATCTTTGAAGAAGATGTCGAGGATGAAAATTCCCAAGATAGTTGTGAATTAGCAAGATCACCAATAGATTATGAAGGGCTTAAGGTGAATTAACTTTACCTTGATATAAATCAATTTGAGAACTAAACAATATAAGAGATCCACTTACTTTAATTTTAACATAAGCAAAGAATTCCAGTAGTTAATTGTAGACCTTTTACATCAGTACAATGATAATTTTTCTAGGTATATAATGGGGTGTTGGCTTAGATAAAAAAAATGGTGGAACACGGACTACCAATAAAATAAATCTATAAACATATCAAACAGTTGTAAACACAAATGACTCCAAAAGTCATATCTACGAGAGTGGTTGTTAATGGTTTGGTTAATTCAAACTACCAAATATGTAGATTGTCTCTCAAGCATAGAGATAGTAATTAAGAAAAATAGAAAATTTATAGTGTGCATTGATTTTAGAAATCTAACTATAAATGCTCCTAAAAATGAATATTCAATTCTAGTGTTTGATTTATATGTTTATAGATCAAATGGCCATGTTATCATGTCATGACTGATGGTTACTCTGGTAATAACAAAATATGCATAGTTGAAGAAGATGTGCATAAAATGTATTTTAGATGACTAGTAATTTGAGAGCCATTCAATGGCTAAACATGTCATTTAGATTAATCAATGGACGGGCCAACTAATAACGGGAAAAGGATATAAGTTTCCATGACATTGTTAACACCTTTTTGTTGTGTTATATTGATGATATAATTGTCAATTCAAATACATTAATTGGTCATATAACAAATATCAAAAGTTATTTTAAAAGGATGAGGCATTATTAACTTAAAATGAATCCTCTAAAATCTACCTTTGGAATTTTTGTAGGAAATTTACAAGGGTATTTGGTACATGAAAAAGGGATACAAGTTGATCACAACAAAGAAAAAGTCATAATTGAAATTAAAGATCTTAAAAATAATAAATACTTGTAAAGATTTTGGGGACAAGTCAATTCGTTTTGTAGATTTATGTCTAATGCAACAGGAAAAACTAAAGTATTTTCTCCATTCTTAAAACTGAAAGACAAATAGGAGCTGGATTAGAAAGAGAAGCATGGGTAGGATTTCAAAACACCCAAGAGATAACTAATCAATATACCTGCTTGGGCACCCCTAAGAACTTATAAGCTACCGAAGTTGTATACTTCATCCTCTAATGCATGAATTGGAATTATATTGGCGCAGGTCTATGAGAACCACCAAAAATAAGTTGTGTATTATCGTAGTAGGTTTATAAATGATTATGAACGTAGATATTCCATGATGGAAAAGTGATGTTTGACTTTAAATATTTCTATAACAAATTTAAGATATTATTTATGGTGTAGACAACCATTTGTCATTTCGAAGATTGATTTAATCAAATATATGCTGATAATACCTATTTAACAAATAGGATTGACAAATGGGTATTGGATTTATCTAAACGTTTTCTACATTATGTACCTCAAAGAGTAGTAAAGGGTCAAGAATTGGCTATTTGTTTGTCAGATCATACATGTGAAAATGAGCCATAAGGGGAATATCATATAGGATATATATCTCTAAGCCCATGTAAGTTGTGGTTTGATGGTCCAAAAACTGAGATAATGTTAGGTATATGGGTTGATATTGAATACCTTATGTATATTAAAACCAAAAATGGATACATGTTAAAATTAATACATGTTCCAACAATCAAGTAGACTATGATATTGTAATAATGGGCCTAGAGATTCTTTGAAGATGTAATTTTTCGGTGATATAGATATTTGGTGATTACCATCCGGTTATAAGGCAGTTAACTGGTGAATATAAATGTGTTCATAATGGTTTAACTTTATACAATCAAGAGGCTTTAGTTTTATCATCTAAATTAATGAACTCACACTAAATTAGATTCCAATATTTTTGAATGAAGAAGATAATGAAATGGTTCAAAAGGCTTCAAGTTTTAAGCCTGCAGAGAACTTTGAAACAATGTTAAAGATTAGTTACATTGATGGATTTTTACAGTACTACATAATAGGTGAACCCTAGTTGAAATTAATAATATTGATGTTTAAGAAACTTGATAAAAACATTATTTAAATATCTAACTGAACCAAATATCGAGAGTTACTGGGATATCAGACTAAGAGCAACTAATCATGTTATGCATGCTGGAAAATTATTCAAAAAAGTTGTTGGTAGAATGTGCCTAAGTAAGGATGAAGGATTAACAACAACAAAATAAGTCCATGGGGGCCTTTGTGGGTCTCATCAAGCTAGTCCTAAGATGAGGTGGTTGTTAAATATATATGGATTTTATTGTCCTTATTTTTTAAAAGATTGAATTGAGTTTGCAAAAGGATGCCAAAAGCATGGTTCGTTGAAACATGTGCCTCCTATAGATATGTAATATAAAGTGAAGTCTTGGCCATTTAGAGTATATTGGATTGATATCATTGGGAAAATTTATCCTCAATTCACTAAATTGCATAGTTTTATGCTAGTAGTAATAGATTACTTTACCAAATGGGTGCAACCGAAAGATTTAATGTCAGTTATCTAGAATGAATTGGTATATTTTTTTCCAAAACACCATATGCAACTTTGGAATCCAATAAACCATAACCTCAGATAATGCAAGCATCTTCAAATCAAACATAGTGATGGAATTCATTTCATGGTTGGGGATAATTTTACAAATGCAACATCTTACTATGCTAAATCAAATGGTCAGGCAGTGGGTACAAATATGGAATTTAAGAAAAACTTGTGCAAAGTAATTGAGAAAAATCCAAAATATTAACATAATTTATTCCCTAATGTTATTTTAGAATTTCAATTCAATCTAAATTCATTGATAGTGGTGGCCCAAAATTATTTAATAGTAGAAGGTTATTACCAAGTTGTGCCCATATGGAGATGGAAATCATAGATGAGGATAAGGCTAGAGCCTCAAATGATATCCTGGTCCAAAGGAAGGATATATATGATAGCTATAGTAAGAAAATGAAGAAAAAAAACTTTAATAAAAGGGACTTAGTTTGAATTCCCATTTTGCCTGCAGGAATAAAAGATCCGATTTGTGGAAAAGGGGCCCCAATGTAGGAAGGGCCATTCCAAATTTTGTGGCATTCAAGGGTGGATCATACCATCTAAGAGACATCAATGGTTATATTACTATAATACCCTATACTTTTATAGATATTTAAATTACATAAGTGGCGTAATTTGGGTATTAGATGAAATTACTGTGAATAGTAATTTTGAAATTTATGAGTATCATTTGATAAATTGGGAATTTAAAGTGAGTAGTAAATATTAGGTTGCAAGTGTCCGATTAATATTTAGATGTGTTATATTCTCTTACGAGACTAAGTATATGAATTGGATTATTTTAATTACATGTCGTAGTTAGGTAAAGCAACGAAGGACAATATTTGATTTGGAAAACACATGTATTGAGATGTGTTAGGTTTAGTTGGTAAATTTTAGTTAAGTGACTCGGATGGATATTTTGAGTGCATGGTTGGTTTCGTAATGGCTGAGATAGTCATAATAGAGTATCTGGGGCTAGCGTTTAGGTTATGGGGATTTTCGGAGTAGTAGGGACTCGCAATTGAGTAAATGAGTCATTTTTGGGTTTATAAGGGATAAGCCCTTATTTCTCTCTTATAAGTCACGAGAGAGAGGAAGACAAACAAACAAAAGAGAGAAAAGAGAAATAAGATAAGAAAGGAAGGAAGGAAAAGGAAGAGGGAAAAGGGGATTCCGGGCCAAACTCTACGGGATTCGACTCGAGGTCGTCTGATTTCATGAACGAGGCAAGCATATACTTGCTTTATTCATTTGAGTGTGTATCTCATATTATAGCTGGTAAAATAGATAAATTTTGGGTTAGAATCCTTAAAATAAATTTGGGGAAATTGAGTTTAAGCTTACAATTTGATGTATTGTAAACTTTAAATGATTTCTAGTGTTAAACCGATGATACTGGAGTGTAGAAATGGTTAGAAATGGGATAAATGATAAACTAGGGTTTTAATGGTTTTAGGGTTTAAATCTAAGAGAAATGGTTTAATACCACAAAATAATTTATATGCTACTTATAAATCGGGGATTAGATGATTGTAGTGTTGTTGGTTGAGATTAGAAACCATAAAAATGGAAGTTGGGTGGATATTTGGTATTTTGTAGATTTAGGTTTTGTGAAATCTGAAGAGATTGGCCCATATATTTGTTGTGACCGGTCGACCGCGGCCAAGGAGTCGGTACACCGGTATAAGTCCACTGGTTGAATCTCAAGGAAAAATCCCATCTAGAAGTTGACCGGGGGTTAGGGACCGGTCGACCGGTACACTATTTTCAGCCCAAGAGGAGGATTTATCTACTCCTTTTTCTTTTTGGGTTTAATCCGGGGTATGAATTCAATGAATGCTTATGATGAATAACATTTGAGAGAAGTCTTCAGAAAGTGTGTTTCAAAAGATATTTATGCGTAGAGAATAAATATGGGCTGAGTACATTTGAGTGAATCATAGGATGAGAGTATGATGTAATTTAGGATATGGTCTAAAGAGAATTGAGTGGTTGTCATATACGTCTATTGACAGCTATTAGTATAGGTGATGCGATACCTATGGAATTAAGATAACTTTTTATTATACTTAGTTGATTATTACGAATTGGTATAATCGGGTTTATATTTAACCCTTAAAACTAATTAAGGTGCGAGTTATATTTTTATTCAAAGAATACTTTTGGGTTTAGTATTATAAATATATGAATACTTATGTATTTTTATGAATGGGAACATTTAGGTTATTGGCTATCTCTATAAGAGTTCGACAATTATAGCTCGAGCATATTAAGGAATGTTATATTATATATATGTGTATTATTACGGTATATATATATATATATATATATATGACTTGTTTATAAATATATTGGTATGCAAATGATATATTTATTTATGTTTATATCTTTAGTGCTATTAAGGGAGGTTGCACGATGTGGGTGAATCCCGTGACTTGTGGAGCATGGAGAGTATATCCCCAGGTCATATCGTCCCGCATATGGGTTCGATATTTTTATCCCACTTTTCAGGAGGGAATACGACCGCCTCCACCATTTATTAGTGTTGCCATGATCATTAGATAGTCTGACTTCGTACCGGGGTTGATTTGAGTATGCGTCGATGATGATAGCACGTCGAGACTGCATCCTCGAGTTATAGCTCAGTGGGATGGTTATTATACTTATGATTGTAAAATAGGGATAAATATACTCGTTGCTTGTATTATATTTCTTGCTTATGAAGTTGAGATGTCATATAGCCTTAAATGGTATACAAAGTAAAAATAAATAAGATGTTATTCTTCTTTCGGTAGTTTTATATCCGTAGTAATACAAATGTGAATTATAGGTTCAAGTGAGAACTATTTATATAAGGGATATTATATTTTGAAGTGAGAACGGTATTTTAAACTAGTGAAGTTTTTAAATATATATATATATATATGTATATACTTAATTAAGAACAATAAATATATCTATCTATCTATCTATCTATCTATCTGTCTATCTATCTATCTGTCTATCTATCTATCTATCTATCTATCTATCTATCTATCTATCTATCTATCTATCTATCTATCTATCTATCTATCTATCTATCTATCTATCTATCTATCTATCTATCTATATATATATATATATATATAAAATCAAGGACCATATTAGTTAAAGATTGGGTGATAGTTTATGGTATAACTTATATTATATCACGATTGGATAGTGATAATTATGAGGATTTAGAGAATGGGTGATATAGATTGGTTAGGCGGGTAGCTTAACTAGTGGTTTAAAGGCATATGATAGGTGTACACTAGTATAAGAGGGGTGAGGTATATCTTATGAGAGTGCGATACTAATTTAAATATGAGAGATTTCATATTTTGAATTATGGCATTTGATGAACTTGCTAACTATTTTCAAAACTCGGGCTCTGACTCGTTTCTCTACTTTCCCTCTCTTGCTATAGATGTATATACATTTAGTGTCCAGACACAGGGATGCCTGGATGATAATTCTTTCGTGTCAGACGTATGCTATTGTAGTTATGGATGCAAGCAGGTTTATAGTAGACCCTTCTATCCTTGAGATCTATATTAGAAGAATTGTAGAAATATTTGGGCCCATAGCCCAATTGTATTCATTTCTTCTTTTGCCGCCTTTTAGTGCGGCATTCGATTTGGTTGTACTACGTTGTACTGAGTGTTCGGTTATTTTATTTCTTTTTAGTGTCGTGTATATAATTGTGAATGTTTTATTTAGTTGGTTTAGTTAAAAAGATTAGTTAAATAAAATTTTGACGCCAGCCTGACAAATTATTAGTAATTAAATTTGTTTTCAACAATGATGTTGATAATGAACCACATGAGACTCCTGTTTTAATTTGGTATAGGGTTGATCACCTGGTATTTTATTAGGCGGGGTGTCACAGATGGTATCAGAGCATAGGTTCTAGTGTTCTTAAGAATCTGTGCGGACGTACTATGCTTTCAACATTGCTTTCTATTTGATATAGAGCCTTATGATTATGGTTGTTGATTCATATTGTGAGATTTCGTTCGCCTGCCATTATGTAAGATTATAGTAAATCTTTTGCACGCTCGGGAGATATTCGCGTGCTAATTGATGAAGGGCGACCAGGGAAGGCCATTGCGAGGACAACAAGAGGTGGGGCTTAGTAGGAGTTGTAAGTTGAAGTCAGGGATGTGGATCGCAGTAGAGGTCACTCCACTTTGGCATTGTCAAGGATTGATGCAACGACTACTAAAGTATAGTAGTTATAATTATCTACGTACCGCTGTAGTAGAGAGTAGTGCTAAACTTGAATTACCCAGTGAAGTAATATTGGGGAAAAGTTTGGAAGGTCTTCGATAAGGACCATACATTGAAGTTAAGTTATGTGGAGTCACTGTAACATTATTTAGTGGAAGTAGAAGGCTTAGAAGCTTTGTCTTGGAGCAGGGTATGGAAATGCCCTATGTGAACATTTGAGCAAATATTTTCACTCATTAGAGCAATGTTGAAATGGTGGGAACGGTGGTCACCATGTTTAAGGGAGTAGGGTGTTTTTCTCATAAATAATCTTACAGATGGTTTTAACAGTTAGTTCCCTTGGTTTATTAGGAATAAAGAGAATGCAGCTTTTATGTTATTCACATAAGGATAGGTTAGAGGCTGATGGTGAATAAATAGTGATATGGTTAACTGAACTTTGTACCAAATTAAAGCAGGTACAATGAAGAAATAGTCCTTCAGTGGAATGATTAGCTCACTAGTAAGTTTTGCAAACATGTATGGAGAATCTGTGTTCGTGAAACCCCACAGGTGGACATCCGCCCGAGGATTAATTCAAATAGGGCAATTGAGGCCGGTAGTATGTTTCCTTTTAGTTGGAGAAGTTAAGGGAATTATGAAGGGGATTGTGAGGATCAAGTTTACTGGTAGTATCGGTAACATTATATAGTGTATGTCTGTATGTTTTTCCTCGGTAGTGGGGTTCTATTTTCCTTCATTCGCTGTAAAAGAGGGTGTTGATATTTTGAGATTATATTTTGTTTGCATTGCTCGTTTTCTATATGTTATACGAGTATAGTATTATTTATAGTATAATATATTTTTCATTGGTAAGAGCGATAGAAGACTAATGATTGCAAGGCTATCGGACCGACGGTTCTAGGGCGGAACTGGTTGTTTTTCTGTTATCTCACCTAGATACGGGTTGAGCTCACCATTTATTATATGTTTAGATGGAACTTCGATGAGTAGATATTTCATTATCATGATTTTAGTGCATGGGGACCTTATAGATATGATTTAAGGTATGCATGATTTATTTTAAAGCTATGAGTTTAAACTCCTTATTATTTACACAAAGGACATAGTGTTAGTATAAGCGCCTTGGGTTATGGATTCTAAAAAGAAGTAGGAGTTCGGATCATAATCTATTGGTAGATGGGATAGGATTATCACGATTTCATATTTGCAGCTAACGGACCTCCACGACCGACAAAGTTAAGTCGTAGTGTATCAGAGGGGTTCCTTATTTGGATTTTGCTTGCGGGACACTCCACGCACGAACCTTAACAACGTCGAGAGTGGAAAGATGTTATGGGATGCAAGGATGTTAGTTTTGATGATAAGTTACCTAGTGTGAAGGAAACACTATTAACTGAGAGCCATGTAATGATTGGAGGCTTATAGAGATGGAAGTGCTAAGGAAAAAGCATCAAAATGGTTTTCACCTCGTAAGAAATGGGTGAGGTAAGATTTAGAGAATTGATTTGAGTATTAGAGCCAGGACTTGATTAAAAAGGAAAATTTTTAGGTAGTATGCTTTGGTTATGATGCTAGTAATACTTATGAAGAGTATAGGCGCCCCGATTAGTTAGACTTTTCATTTTCCCAAGATGGAAGGACATAGTGCTAGAAGCGCATTAGTAGGTTTGTGAGGTAGGATTTTTAAACATCCGGATTTTGTGCCTTAGTCTGTTATATCTTGATGACCGACTATGTGAGGTAGTAGTGTACCAGGAGGGTTCCTTGTTTGGATTTCTCTTTGTAAGATGTCCCACGCATGAAACCAAGCGAATGTCAGAAATTGAGAGAGATCTTGGAAACTAGGGATATAGTTAGGATAGTACTCATCTTACATGTGTAGGAAAACACACCGATCTTAGGACTACAATGGAATAAGGCTGGTAGGGAAAGTGGTGTTGATGTAGTAAGATTGCAGTGAGTTAACCAAAAGAAGATTAGTGGGGTAACTTTAAGAAGAATAGGATTTCTAGGTATAAGAAGAATTGAATTTTGAGTTGTTCGGGTTGTGAGTACCCAGGTGTTAGTACCAGGCCAAGAAAATGAGGCCTATTTTGGAGAGAGTGTTATGTGTGTGACATTTGAATTGGTTGTGCAGATAGGCAAGGATCAAACATTGTGTGGGAACCTTGGTAAGTTTATTTTACATACCGTCCGAAATAGAAGAGGTGTAGTATATAAAGCTGAAGAATATGTTGTGGGGAAGTTATAAATGGATTGGCATTTGGAGTTTTATGGATTGATCATTGTACGAGGTACGCGATAATCCAATTGCATAGGTGCCATAAGAGTTAACACAGCTAAGATAAGCGATTAGACGATAGGAGTAGTGAAGCGCTAGTGTAGTTTCCTCTTAAGGGAAATTCTATGTCCTGTTGTAGATGAACGGATGCTTAGAGTGAAGCCTTTTTGATAAGATAAGATACGTTAGAGCTATGATTATAAGATCGCTTTCTTTATATGCAGTTATAGAAGAACTAGGTGCGATGTGTCATCGTTATAGTTAACATTACGATTGAGGTAGTGTTTCAGTGTATATAAATTTAGTCAAGTTCTTGGTTAAGCTAGTGCATTAGAATGTAAGCCTTGAGATAGGTGGTATATGGTAGGGTACCATTGGGTAGTACCGTTTGACTTCAGTGTACCAGGACATAGTGATTTTTGTCGTACAAGTTATATCTGAATTTTGAGGGCAAAATTCGATTATAAGGGGGGGAATATGTAATACCCCGTACTTTTATATATATTTAAATTACATAAGTGGCATAATTTGGGTATTAGAGGAAATTATTGTTAATAGTAATTTTGGAATTTATGAGTATAATTTGATAAATTGGGAATTTAAAGTGAGTAGTAAATATTAGGTTACTAGGGTCAGATTAATATTTACATAGGTTATATTCTCTTACGGTACAAAGAATATAAGTTCAATTATTTTAATTACATGTCGCAGTTGGGTACAACAATAAAGGATAATATTTTATTTCGAAAACACGCGTATTGAGATGTGCTAGGTTTAATTGGTAAATTTTATTTAAGTGACTCGGATGGGGATTTCGAGTGCACGGTTGGTTTCAAAATGGCCGAGAGAGTCAAAATAGAGTATTCGAGGTTAGCGTTTAGGTTTTGGGGATTTTTGGACTAGTAGGGACTCGCAATTGAGTAAACGAGTCATTTTTGGGTTTATAAGGGACAAGCCCTTATTTCTCTCTTATAAGTTATGAGAAAGATGAAGATAAAGAAAGAAAATAGAGAAAATAGAAAGAAGAGAAAAAATTAAGGATAAGGAAGAGAGAAAAGGGGATTTCGGGCCAAACTCTGTGGGATTCGACTCAAGTTCGTCGAATTTCATCCACAAGGCAAGTATTTACTTCCTTTATTCATTTGAGTGTGTATCTCATATTATAGCTGGTAAACTAGATAAATTTTGGCTTAGAATCCTTAAAATAAATTTGGGAAAATTAATTTTAAGCTTACAAATTGATGTATTGTAAACTCTTAATGATTTGTAGTGTCAAACCCATGATAATGGAGTGCATAAATGGTTAGAAATGGTAGAATTGATAAGCTAGGGTTTTAATGGTTTTAGGGTTCGAATCTATGAGAAATTGTTTAATACCACAAAATAATTTATGTGCTACTTCTAAATCATGGATTAGATTATAGTAGTGTTATTGGTTGAGATTAGAAACCATAAAATGGAAGTTGGGTTGACATTTGGTATTTTGGAGATTTAGGTTTTGTGAAAACTGAAGAGATTGGTCAAAATATCTGGTGTCACCGGTCAACCGCAGCCAAGGAGCCGGTCGATCGGTATAAGGGAGAAAGGCCACTAGTTGGATCGCAAGGAAAAATACCATCTAGCGGTCGACCGAGGGTCAGGGACCTTATTAATTAGTGTAGTATGGATGGTTATCACCTAAAGGACTGGAGGAGTTGTTATTTACTTTGGGTTACTTGAGTGTGCAATCTGGGGTATGAATTCGATGAATGTTTAGGATGAATAACATTTGAGAGAAGTCTTTGGCAAGTGTGTTTACATAGATATGTATTCGTAGAGAATAAATGTGGGCCGAGTACATTTGAGTGAATCATAGGATACGAGTAAGATGAAATTTAGGATATGGGATAAAGATAATTGAGTGGTTGTCCTATACGTCTATTAATGGCTATTAGTATAGGTGATACGATACCTATGGAATTAAGATAAGTAGTTAGTATACTTATTTAATTATTACGAATTGGTATAATCGGGTTTATATTATAACCCTTAAAAGCGATTAAGGTACGAGTTGTATTTTAATTCAGAGAATACTTATGGGTTTAGTATTTTAAGTATATGAATACTTATATATTTTTACGAATGGGAACATTCGGGTTATTTTCTATCGCCATAAGAGTTCGGCAATTATATCTCGAGCATATTGAGGAATGTTATATTATATATAAGCGTATTATTATGGTATATATATACGACTTGTTTATAAATATATTGGTATGCAAATGATATATTCATTTATGTTTATATCTCTAGTGCTATCCTGGGAGGTTGCGCGATGTGGGTGAATCCCCTGGCTTGTGAAGAAGGGTTTGTATATTCACAGGTCATACCGGGGTTAATTTGAGTATGACCAGATGATGATAGCACGTCGAGGCCACATCCTCGAGTTATAGCTCAGTGGGATGGTTATTATACTTATGATTCTAAAATAGGTATAAATATACTCGTTGCTTGTAGTATATTGCTTGCTTATGAAGTTAAGATGTCATATAACCATAAATGGTATAAAGAGTAAAAGTGAATAAGATGTTATTCTTCTTCGGGTAGTTTTATATCCGGTTTAATACAAATGTGAATTGTAGGTTCAAGTGAGAACTATTTATATAAGGATTATTATATGTTTAAGTGAGAACGTTATTTTTTACTACTGAAGTTTTGGAATATGAGTTATATATATATATATATATATATATTTAATCAAGGACAATATTAGTTAAATCTTGGTTAATAGCTTATGGTATAACTTTTATTATATCACAATTGGATAGTGATAATTATGAGGATCTAGAGAATGGGTGATAGAGATTGGTTAGGCAGGGTAGCTTAACTAGTGGTTTAAAGGTATACGATCGGTGTGAAGTAGTAGAAGAGGGGTGAGGTGTATCTCATGAGAGTGCGATTCCAGTTTAAATGTGAGAGATTTCATATTTTGAAATATAGCATTTGATGCACTTGCTAAATAAATTCAAAACTCGGGCTCTGACCCGTTTCTTTACTTTCCCTCTCTTGCTATATACGTATATATATTAGGTGTCCAGACACAAGGATGCCTGGATGATGATTATTTTATTTCAGAAGTATGCCGCAGGAGCTGTGGATGAAAGCAGGTTTATAGAAGACACTTCTATCCTCGAGATCTAGATAGGAAGCATTGTAGAAATATTCGGGCCGATAGCCCAATTGTATTCATTTATACTTTTACCGCCTTTTAGTGTAGCATTCGATTTGGTTGTACTATGCTGTACCGAGTGTTCGGTTATTTTATTTCTTTTCAGTTTCGTGTATATAACAGTGAATGTTTTATTTAGTTGGTTTGGTTAAAAAGATTTGTTAAATAAAATTTTGACGCCAACCTAATAAGTTATTAGTAATTAAATTGGTTTTCGACAATGATGCTGAGAATGAACCACGTGAGACTCCTGTTTTAATTTGGTATAGGATTCATCGCCCGGTATTTTATTAGGACGGGTGTCACAATTACCATGAGAGAAACAAATGCCATATTCCTAAACCCATACTACCCAGCCATTTGGGAAGAAAGGCAATAAAAGAAAAATGCACAATTCCATTAAATATTGATAATTATAGCTACACTTTAGTAAAAATGCTAAATATAAAATACCTAAAATCGGTCCAAATTTTTTCATATGTAAGTCTATTGGTTCTAATTTGAACCTCTATCTCATCAACATGAGCTACATCACTGGTTGAGACTTGAATTACACCAACCAATTGGATCATTATATGTTGAGACCTAGCCACCTCCATAATAATTAACTCTAATTCAGCATTGACTTTGGCTAGCTATATCTTTAACTCCTCTTTCTTAGATAGAAGGCCAATCTTATTTCTTCAAAAACTCTTAAGTATTATAGGTCCTTGGATCCTCAAATCTTTGACTATAAAAATGAGTCATGTCTATAGACAAGTCATTCTCCTCAACCTTTGTTTCTGTCATTATTATGATGTGATATGGAGGGGAATATGACCCATTGTTTAATATCATGAGAAAATTTTCCTACAAGTTGTCATGTTTGGAAACACAAATGAAGGTTGCCCTACCTAAGACTACTAAGAAAGATAAAGTTAGCTAGGTTCTCAAATAGAACCCTAAAAACGAGTTAAAGAAGCTATAAAGCCTATGGAGTATCCAATTGCTAAGATGGAGAAGTTGGTTGAGCTTGGATGATATGTTGCAACTATACTGACCTCTATTGGTGTTATCAAGCTTAGAATATCGTTAACTTGAGGATTGATTAACTCAGGAGATACTTCTCTCAATGGTTAAACACTTAGATTTGGAACACCTCGAGGTCTTGGTGAAATAATAGGTGACTTTGGAACACTGCTAGTAAGATTGGAATCATCCATAAAATATTTTACTTTGTGTTTTAAAGTCCCAACTATCTTATTTTGGGATATAAGGGTGGGGATAAAAGAATTAATGGTCTTTGTGGCTATCTCTATCTCAGTGGTTGGGTTCGAAGTAGGAATGGCTGGAAAAAGAAGAGCATCAACACTCAGCTATTCAAGATACTGGCGGATGTGTCCTAGGATTTTTGACCATCTAAGGTTCCTATATATTGGCATAGAAATCAACTAACCTATGATAAGAAAAAATAATTCAAAGCCAAGTTTATTAGTTTAATCATGCCAAAGTATCAAATGTTTCTTCAAAAAGGAAAATGTAGTGGCATACATGTTGCCTAGCCTTTATGCACATGCATCCTTGTTATTATCTTCATGTGTTTCCTTATAGACATCTTGAACATAGTACTTATAGGAGGTTTAGTAGGCCTAGTGGTGCTTGAGGAAGTGCTATTTGGATTGTTACAAGAGGACTTTCAGTAGGATGGTTGAACAAGAGGAGCTTATTCCTCCTCTCTCCGCTCCGTAAAATGTTCCCTCGTTAAATCCTTTTTTCCCCAGAGGAAAATTTACTCATGCACAAGACAGTACAACTGTTGCGCCCCGACTAAATTAACTTAAAATCACCCTTTTATTTCAAGATAAATTCCCTTAAACAATACTTTGCTTTAATTCTTTATGAAAATAGCACCAGATTTTTTTTTCTTTACTTTTACTTTTTAAAAAGCATGTTTGGATGAAAACATAACTACCTTGACATGTAATTTACAAGTAATAAACAACTTTACATAAAAAAAGTTCTTTAGTTTAACATTTACCCAAAAATCTTGTTGATATTCAATCCATACTAGATATCCGTCACTCCCCCATTTTAAGGTCCTAACTTGGTAGTGAACTTCAAACGATAAGCATACCTGAAACATAACATTATAGGATTGTAATCAACACAAGCTTAGTGAATGACCATATACCACACACACACCACACATATAACCAATTTTCATAAACATTTTTATTTTCTAATGTTACAAACCAACAAGAATTTTGTAACTCTCGCAAGCCTGGACCCGCCAAAGTCTAACTAACCAACCACAGTTAATGGGGAACACCACATCCCATAATTAGGCCCAAGTACAACAAACCTTTAAGTTGTATTAACGGGACCACCACATCCTATAGGACCCACCACAGTCCTTAACATTAGATAAAGGACCCTCCACAATATATAACATTATATAACATCTCATAACATTCTTAATCATATGCATATGTTTCATAAATACAACATCACTCCCATAAACATTTTAACACATGCATTTAACTACATATTTTCATATGAACATATAAGCATTTATATTTCATAGGAGAGGTCAGCCACCTTGAGTTTGGTACTAAGATTAATACCAAAACTATTTCCTTAGCATGGTAGTGTTAGCCGCTTCCCCACCTAACAATTCAACATGATTAGTATTTGAATACACCAAATCACATTGAACTCAGTAACACATCACATAAGTTGGTCAATCTGACATAACTAAAATTAATTGAATATGATACTTCAAATTTCTATAACACCCTATTCATTAGGGTTCTAACACAATTTAGGGAATTAATTTTTGAATTCTCTAGACAAAGTTATGCCCATTTTATTACAACCTTTTGCAAATCATTTCTGGAGAAAAACAACAACAAAACTTCAACTTTAACACAACCCCAAATACAAACCATAAGGTATTTTATTATCCTATTTTATTATTTCATACTTATATATATTCTCTAATATTTCCAATTGGAATTTCTTGATTTCAACAAGTATCCAATGATTTACGCCACTTTTAACTCATCTTGGTTGGAATAGACCATCAAAGCATAACTTAACATTTTGTCAAGCATATATAACCTCCACTATAGTTATAAATCAGGGAAACATATATTAAACATATTGAATAATATAAAGTTAAATTTTCATAATTTTTAGAGTTCATTTGCTAAGTCAAGCAAAACGTCGAACACTTAGTGTGCGCACTTACACTTTTGGGGAAGATTTCATACCCAAACTTCAAACTATCACCCAAGATTCATTTCTTGGTATTTTTACATAATTTTTGGATATGATATGTATATATACGTTTATTTTTATATCCAACTTGAATCAATTGATTCCGTTGAGTATTCATAAAGATACACCAATTTGATTATCATGATTATTGCGCCCGTAGTTGTATGAATTCAACAGACTTTATACATACAACCTACACATACCCACCTACAAGTAACAAAACGTATTCTATCATACCCAAATATGATATTTAATATCATATAAAACAACTTATGTCATGTAAAGAATGAAATTTACAAGTTAAATCGTACCTAAGCACCTTTGGATACATAATCTTGTTTATCTGTCGATAATCTTCCTTAATCCTTCACTAATTCATCCTAACCTCTCTTTCTTCCATGTAACCCTCAAACCCTCTTGAAATTATGATGAAAATGAAGAATAAGGGATATTTTTAAGGTCTTTAAGTCGGCATAAGGCACCTCCCCTTGGTCCAATAAAAACAAGCCACGTGTTCTACTAATATGATAAACTACCATTTAACGAATAGACATATTTACCCCTGTTTTGTAATTTCAGTGTAACTGCTTACTTGGATCTTTTTATACACCCCGTTTCTTGTTTTATAAACTTAATTCATATATTTATAACTTTAATATTTTGTATTTTCCCAAAATCATTAAATTTGTACACCTAATTTGGGCTCAAACAAGAAAGTAGCAATTTACTTAAAATCTCATAACTTTCACATTTGGCGACTAAACATCGCCAATTTCGCACTAACACCCTAATTTACTTTTATAATCATAATTATACATTAGAAAACATATTTTCATGATTCATTTAACCACATAACTAATCATATGATCTAAACATGTTATCCCTGATCTTAAGCTCAATTAGCATCTAATGTAAACAACACATATATCATATGAGTATGCATCCCCTAAATATGATATTTAACATATTTAACACCCATCGCTAAACTTATAAATTATAACTTATACTTAATAATGTAATTAACATTCTTAATCATGTTTCAAGGCCTTATAATTCTACCCCTCTTATAAAAAAATTGTCCTCAAAATTTAACGCATAAGACTCTTCCAAACAGGGGATGATATTATTTCTTCATGTTATATTTATCCTTCCTAGGTGGCATATTCCACATTTTGATTTATCCACTTTACCTTAACTAATGGAATGGTTTTATTATGTAACTCTTGTTCTTTTCAATCTAAAATAGCAATTGGTTACTCCACATTGGTCAAGTCATGTTTATAAGCTCTATCAGTGGTGAAATAAACCTATTTGAAGGATCGAGCACATACTAATGTAACATTAATACATGAAAAACATCATGTATCCGAAACAATTCTTGTATCAAAGTCAATTTGTAAGCTACGATTCCAACTCGTTTAACTATTTCATAATGGCCAACATACCTAGGACTTAATCTTCCCTTATTCTCAAATCTCATAACCCTTCTCCAAGGATAAACACGTAGGAATACTTGATCAACTTCCTCAAATTTCAATTCCTTTCTTCTGTTCTTTGCAAAACCTTTTCATCTACATTGCGCCACCTTCAAGTGATTATGAATAAGATTTATCTTTTTAGTAGTCAGTTGCACAATTTCTGGCCCAAGTAGTTTTCCGTTCTCTTACTTTGGTCTAACACACTGGGGCCTGCACTTTCTCCCATACAAGGGTTTATAAGGAGCCATTTCAATACTCAAATGATATATATTATTATAAGCAGCTCTATTAGTGACAAGTGTTCATCCCACCTTCCCTTTAACTCTAATATAAATATATGTAACATGTCTTCGAGTGTCTGGATCACTATCTCTGACTTCCCATTACTACGAGGATGAAAAGTTGTACTACTTAGTCCCCAAAACATGTTGTAAAGTAGGCTAAAAGTGTGAAGTAAATTTAGGATTTTGATCAGAGATAATAAAAACATGTGAACCATGCAATCTAATTATCGCAACCACATATATTTTGTCATATCTATCCATGGAATAAGTAGCTTTAACATGAAGAAAATATGCATACTTGGTTAATCTATCAACGATAACCCAAATAGAATAAAACCCTCAGGTTTATTTTGGTAAACTTATTATAAAATTGGTAGTAACATGCTCCTATTTCCAGTCAGTAATAGGTAAGGATTGTAGTAAACCAATAGGCTTTTGATGCTCTGCCTTCACTTGTTGGTAAACTAGACATCTAGCAACAAAGTCTCCAATATCGTGTTTTATTCCCGACCACCTATAACATTGTTTCAAATTTCTATAATGTTTTGTACGACTTGGATACATAGCATTTAAAGAACAAGGGTCCTCATTTAAAACCGTTCTCCTTAAATTAGGTGCATTAGGTACACACAAACGATTATCATACATAACAATGTCATTATTACGAATAGAAAATTCATTTTCTTTACCCTTTTTCATATTGTCTTTAATTTTCTCCCTTTTTTATATGTCCTGCTTGTGATGGTCGTATCCAGTCTATTAGTATAGGTCTAACATTTAAATGAGCTAGTATTCCATAAGACCCATTCAAATTTAATTTCATCACCATTAAAGTTAACTCTCTCAGCGGGTCAACTCGAACATAGTAAATACAAAATACTTTACCTAGAGATTTTTTACTCAAAGCATCAGCAACAACATTAGCCTTGCCCAGATGGTGATGTATTGTGTAGTCATAATCCTTTTTAAATTCCATCCATCTTCTTTTCAAGCAACACAATTTCCATCAGTAGATTAACATGCCCCCAAAATACTACTTTGTCTAGCCAAAATTCACATTTAGAAAATTTAGCATATAACTGCGTTTCTCGCAAGGTCTGTAAAATAATACGCAGATGACGTTTTGTTCCCCAATAAATTTAAATTCAGGTTCACCCGGTAACCGAAACACTACCTCCTTTCTAAAAAAATCTAAATATACATGATATGAGGACAACCAATTCATACTGAATATCACATATAAGCCACACATATCGAAAGGTGGTAAGTCAATCGACAACTCCTTTTCACTTATTCGCACCATACACTCCCTACACACCCTATCAATAAAAACCAAACCTCCCTACCGGTGTAATAATAACTAAACCAAAATATAATGATGATAGTGGTTTATTAAGATGTAATAGATTAAGGAAGACACAAAGAATGTGTAGAACTAGGATCTAAAAAACAAATAAGCGTCTTTATCATTCATACTTAAGGATAATCATCTAGTGATTTCTTAACAATGAAAGCTAATTACCAACTCATATATTTTTCCATACCTTTATATACCTATGTCAAAAATTCACACATAATAGATTATTGGTTGTGTCCTCTTATATTAACAATGAGTGAACCTTATTAATAAACCAAACATCATTCTTTATGTTTCTCACTTCATTCCCGTAGTCCATCCTTATCATCATGTAACATTTCAAATAATAAATATTCTATTACAAGACTATCTTTTTATAGTTCATCTCTCCAACTTCCATTCATTACTTCAAATGATAAACATCATATTACAATACTAACTTATTACATGTCATCTTCTCATCTTCCACTCAATACCAAATATATGTGTTCGACTTTGACTACTATCTGTATCATCTCTGAAGTTTTAGAATATGTTAAATATCGTCCTTACGATCCTTAATATAAACATAGCCTCACTACTTTCCATATATCGATAATGAATAATCATTCACCAAATGTATATTGTTAACCACAATTCCATATTCACTTTCATGTATGTTGTGCAGTAAGCACTATGAACTCAACATAACTTCTCACTATATTCCCCTTTTTTCAGTAACGTTTGATTGTTCTTTAACTAAACATATATTGACCTTAACAAGTCATTTATCCAACACAATAACTTTACAATCATAATCTTACTCCAATACTTATTAATATGATAGTCTTACACAACATCATTAATACACTTATTTTACCCATTTGATAACATGGATGTGTGACACCCCGCCAAATTAAATACCGGGAGATCACTCCTTTATTAAATTAAAATCAAGGTGAACAGTTGGTTCATTCTTAGCATCACTGTCGTAAAAATAACTTTTCCAAATTTAACACCCTATTTAATTAAGCTAAGTGTCAAAACCATTTTTTAACATTACTTTCCAAATTTTTTAACATTACTTTCCAAACATTTTTTAACATTACTTTCCAAACCATTTTTTAATTAAGCTGAATAAATCCCAAAGTAACAGTACTAGAAATAACTGAAATACAAATGTCCCAATAAAACAGATAAATAGTGGAAAGGGCGACACATGCCCAATAAGGAGAATGATATAAGTGGAATCAAGTAAATGAAATCATCTAAGCAAGTGGCTTGCCACTCCCACCTAAGCTACAACACGTTCCTTCCAAGGGATCCTAAACAAGATCCCCCCTGTGGTTGGGCACCTGTAATATATACATATATATACAAGAGAGAAAGAGGAATAGAAACGGGTCAGAGCCCGATAGTGTATATGATTTAAAAATTCGTTTAGCAAGTATTTAAATTGATACAGGCCAATGCAACAACATATTAGTGCGACACTTTTCTAATGTGCACTCCTATCGCACTAACCTTCCCAATGGTTTATCTCATCATATATCACACTATCCTTCCCCAAGGATTTAACTTATCTTAGGTGACTCTCAAAATTTAAGATTTAACAACATCATGGTTTAAAAAGGATAATTTCATTTAGTACAAAACGATCATTTTAACTTTATTGATTCATAAAGTTTTTCAATATCATATTATACATTTCAAAACAAGTATTTCCAATTTGAGTCATTATACATGTCTTACTTACCATAACACAGTAGGCAGTTTCCCATATTTCAGAAGTTCATATATATATATTAAATACTCGTATAATATATATATTCTAACAGCACCCCACATAAAATTTTATGGTGCGGGCATACTCTGCTATCCAATCCCCGTATCAATCGTACTAAAGGGAATACAAGTTCGGAATCGCTCTCGAACTGTATAAATACATACACAAACAATATTGAGGCGAAGCATAGTTTCCAAGTCCAAGAGGTCAGTACATACCCTCACGTCTCTTAGGACCGTGACTACCGATTCGATAGCCTGTACCTAGGATTTCTATCTTCTAGGGTACGAGTCAATATCCCCCATAAGGCACACGAGATAAGATCGTCCCAGCGCGGAAACCTCAGGGATAGCAAGTAGTGCGGGCATGATTTTCACAAGTATATAATATATGCATACACAATCATATAAATATACCACTTTTATTATATCAATTTAGGTTTATCCAATAACCCACATTCACAACATTTATCCTTATTTTCCCATTATTATTTATCAAGTATAATGGTTCGTTTCTAACTTTAATTCGAAGGGTTTTTCCAACATACTACGTAACCCTCATGGACTCTATTCTTCCAAATGTACAATTCAGTAGATATCCATTTATGTTCCAACGTAACTCTCTCTTACGTGTCTCTCCCCTTTAATATATACTTACATTGTCCCTTATGCAAAATATCCCAAAAATATAGATTTCGCCTTACATTAAAGGATTTTGAATTTTATTTTTAAAGATGAGAATTTCAAACGGTTTCGAAATCGGAATTAAAATGGAGTTTTAATTGAATTTTTTTATTATGTAGAAGATTCCTCGAAACATAAAACTCTATAGCAAAAAATATATTTAATAATATTGAATGGTCCGATCGAGCTGAGTTTTTTTCTGTAACTTGCTCTCGTCTTCAGCTAATTCTCTGTAAAATTTCATCCAATTCCAACTGTCCGATCGTCCGGAATAATTTTTTTTAGTGTTTGTATCTGATTAGAACTCTTTTCTTAATCAAACTCTTAATCCTTTACATGACAAAGGGTTTCCAGAATATCATATAAATCATCACTACATGAAAATTTTCCATCTCAAATTGAGTTTTTCTTCCATAAATCTCATCCTAATAACTCCTAAACTAATATGGATGATGCGTAAACAAAATAAGCAAGATAAACGCTTTCCTGGGATTTTCAGAAATCTGGTTTGGTGTTGAATTTGATGTGGTTGCGTTCCCCGTCTCGCGATCTACGCGTTGGCGGTGGCGGCGGTGCAAACGGGTGAGTTTTGAGCTTTGGTATGCCTTGAGAGCTCTCTCCTCTCCTCTCCAATGGCCGTTCAAGTGTTTTGAGTTATCTAACCCTAGGAGATAACCTAAACATCTGATATAACCCCTTTAATTTTCGTGGGTTTAATTACCCAAAAATACAAAATGACTAAAATGCCCTCCCGAGGTACTAATTAGGCCTAAAAACGCCCCGAGACCCAAATCAAACTCCCGGGTATACTTTTCTGACTATCTCGACCCTTCTGGACGCGTTGGTGCACTCAAAATGACCATACGAACAACTTATAAAATATTTACTTTTATTTATCAATATTTAGTCCTGACGCGACACGGGCGCGTCCCGACTCAAATTTCTAAAATTGTCATTTTATTCACCCGTGACATTTGATATGGCCACTATTATATATTACTTTGCTCATTAGTAATATTCAACAAATTTTTCCATAATTTCTAACTCTCATCACGTTAATAATTATAACATAATTAATTTTCGGATTTTTTATTAAATAATTAATTCACATTAAATTTAATAAATACCCAAATTAATATAGCATAAAAATACGGGGTATTACATACTTCCCCCGAATAACGGAATTTCGTCCCGAAATTCAGAAAATAAGGCATACCTGGTAAGAACAAATCTGGATATCTCTCGCACATATCGGCCTCGCGCTCCCAAGTGGATTCCTCCACGTTATGATGCTCCCACTGGACCCGTACAAGTGGAACTATCTTCGACCTCAATCTCCTCTCACTATAGTCTAGGATAGCCACCGGTCTCTCCTCGTAAGAGTTGTCAGGCTGTAAGTCTATCTCATCTATCGCAATGTGAGTATGGGTCATATCATCCCGAAGATACCATCTCAACGACGAGATGTGGAATACATCGTGAATGCGATGTAAATGCTCTGGTAGTCCCAATCTGTATGCTACCGGCCCAATCCTCTCGATAATGGGAAATGGTCCTACGTACCTCGGGGCCAATTTCCCTTTCTTCCCGGACCTCATCACTCCTTTCATAGGAGATACACGCAGTAACACTTGGTCCCCCACATTAAACTCCCGGAAGAACCGTTTCGCATCGGCGTAGCTCTTCTGCCTGTCCTGGGCTACTCGAATGCGACTCCTAATCATCTCAATCCTCGCGGAGGTTTCCCGAATTAGCTCTGGTCCTAGCAACTTGTTATCCCCCACCTCGAGCCAACAAGTTGGAGAACGACAAGGCCGGCCATACAAAGCCTCAAATGGAGCCATACCAATCGTAAACTGATAAGAGTTATTATAAGCAAACTCTACCAGTGGAAGATGTGGTTCCCAACCTCCTCCGAAATCAAGAACACACATGTGTAGCATATCCTCTAACATATGATTAGTACACTCTGTCTGTCCATCTGTCTGTGGGTGATAAGCTGAACTCAGCCTCAACTCAGTACCCATAGCCTCTTGAAAGCTTTCCCAGAAACGTGACACGAAAATCTTGTCTCTATCTGACACAATATTCAGGGGCACCCCATGTAATCTGACAATCTCAGAAATGAACAACTGAGCATACTGACCCGTGGTATAATCTGTCCGCACCGGCAGAAAATGAGCCACCTTGGTCAAACGGTCTACAATCACCCAGATAGAGTCGTGGCCCCGCTGTGATGTAGACAACCCTATAATAAAATCCATGGAAATACTCTCCCACTTCCACGCGGGTACTTCCAATGGCTGAAGCAATCCTGACGGTTTTTGATGGTCCACCTTCATCAGCTGGCAGGTAGAACACGTGGACATGAACTCAGCAATGTCCTTCTTCATCCCACTCCACCAGTATTGCCTCCTCATATCTTGGTACATCTTATCTCCTCCAGGATGTACTGCAAATCGGGACCCGTGATATTGGTTCATCACTGCATGACGTAATTTTTCCCCTTCCGGAACCATTAACCTCCCATTAAACCTCAAACCCCCATCAGAACTAACAGAATAGGACTCAGCACCCTCGGCTAAAAGTCGTACAATCTGCTCCTGGCAAAACGGGTCTGTGGTTGGGCCTGTATTACCCTCGTAACAATCTCGGGTGTGACTGTCATAACAGATATGAAGGAACAGGCTACTGTGTCCTGGTGACCCAACTCCTTCCACTTCTCTTTCCAGGCGTCCGCTACCTCATTTATCGATCTTCGGCTCAACGCATCAGCAACTATGTTAGCCTTCCCCGGATGATACTGTATGTCGAACTGATAGTCCTTCACAAACTCTAACCATCTGCGCTGACGCATATTCAACTCTCGCTGAGTGAACAGGTACTGCAGTGATTTGTGATCTGTGAACAAATGGAACTTCTCCCCTAATAAATAGTGTCTCCATATCCTCAATGCAAAGACGACCGCTGCTAACTCCAGGTCGTGGGTGGGGTAGTTCTTCTCATGCGGCTTAAGCTTGCGGGAGGCAAAAGCTATAGCCTTCTCTTCCTGCTGAAGTACTCCCCCAAGTCCCCGTAAAGAGGCATCGGTGTAAACCAGGTACTCCACACCCGGCTTCGGTAAAGCAAGGACTGGTGCTGAAGTAAGCTTGTCTTTCAGCTCGTCGAAAGCAAATTGACAAGCTTCATCCCGAACATATGGTACCCCTTTGCGAGTCAGGTTCGTCAATGGACCCGCTATTTTGGAGAATCCCCGAATGCATCTCCTGTAGTATCCGGTTAACCCCAAGAAACTACACACTTTTGTCGGTGTCGTGGGCTATCCCCACTCCCTCATCGCTAAAACTTTACTCGGGTCAACGGCTATCCCCTGTTCAGAAACAACATGCCCCAAGAACTGTACCTCTTGCAACCAGAATTCACACTTCTCGTACTTAGCATACAACTGATGCTCTCATAAAGTTTGAAGAACCTGGCTCAAGTGCTCGGCATGCTCCTCCTCGGAGTGTGAATATATCAAAATGTCATCTATGAAGACGATGAAAAACTAATCCAAGAACTCTCTGAATACTCGGTTCATTAAGTCCATGAATACGGCTGGAGCATTTGTGAGACCAAATGGCATCACTATGAACTCGTAAAACCCATATCTCGTCAAGAAGGAAGTCTTTGAAACGTCCTGCTCTCTAATACGTAGCTGATGGTACCCCGACCTCAGATCTATCTTCGAAAAGAAAGTTGCTCCCCTCAGCTGGTCGAACAGATCATCGATTCGAGGCAACGGATACTTATTCGATATCGTGACCTTGTTCAACTCCCGGTAGTCCACACATAACCTCAGTGAACCATCTATCTTCTTCACAAACAAGACTGGAGCGCCCCAAGGTGAGCTACTCCTGCGAATGAAGCCCTGACCTAACAACTGCTCTATCTGATCTCGTAACTCTTGCATCTCCGTTGGAGCCATACGGTATGGAGCGCGTGCTATAGGTCTCGTATCTGGCAATAAATCTATGACAAAGTATATCTCTCGACTGGGGGGTAGGCCTGGTATCTCCTGGAATACATCGGAATACTCACAAACGACTTGGATTGAGTCTAAAGGAATCACAACCTCCTTAGAGGTATCCTCCTCTATATAATACAAATGAGCAGTCTATCCTCCCTCTGGGCGAGGCATCACCACTACAAACATATCTTGCCCCAGAATGGCAAAAATAATGCTCCCACCGAAGCAATCAATCATGGCTCTATAACCTGCGAGCCAATCCATACCGATAATAACATCATGCTCATGCATATCTAAGACTAACATGCCTGCAGGTAATACCAAACTACCAATCTCTACCCCCACTCCCCGGCATATAAAGAAGATAAGCGACCCACTCCCCAGTGGTGAGTCTACACACATCACTGTGCTCTCTGCTATGGCTAAAAACCCTAAGGCCTTCGCAAAATGCGTAGCTATAAAACAATGCGTCGCCCCAGTATCAAACAAAACCCGACCCATAGTACCATGGATAGGAAACATACCCTCAATCGCGGGTGGTGCCTGTGGAGCTGCTGCCTGGTGGACGTTATAGACATGTCCGTACTGTAACTGCCCCTGTTGCACTAGAGCTGCTGGAATGGATGGAAGGGGTGGCAAATGGGCTGGAGATGGGAGGGTAGATGGAAAAAGTGGTCTCTGTGTCTCATTACGGGCACCCTGCTGCTGTGGGGCCCTATTACCCTCTGGGAAATCCTGGCGCTTATGACCATGCTTACCGCATACAAAACACCGGTCTCTGAAGTTACCTCCCCTCTGACCCTGCTGACCACGGCCCTGCTGGCCGTTACCTCCCCGCCACTGGCCCTGTTGGCCACGATTAGCACGTTGTTGGCCCTGTTGATTAGGCTGGCCCTGCCTATAACCCCCAAATCCCTGCCTGGAATCACCTGAACGGAATCGCTTAGCAGGGTCCCCCTGATGGGAACTCTGCTCATGTTAACGAGTCTGTCCATGAGATGGTGACCCACTAGCACTACTACCCCCGCACCTGCCCTGCTGGATGGACTCTCCCGCTGTCCTGCTTCCCTGCTGGTGGAAGCGGTGATCCTGGAAATGTAGTAACGCAGCATTGAGTACATCAGTGAAAGTACTCAGAGATAGATTCCCTATAAGATGCTGACGGATCCTCCAACCTAACCCATCCACAAACAACATTATCTTCTTACTATCAGTAGGTGCCTCATCTGGCACTATGGTGAGAAGTATCATGAACTCCTCCTCATACTCAGCAATGGTAGAGTTCTCCTGTTTCAAATTCAGTAATTTCTGCCTCATCTCGTCTGCACGGCGGGTGGAAAGTACTTGCGGTCAAATCGCTCCCAAAATGACTGAATAGGGACCGTGTCCCTCTCCTCCAAGGTGGTAGTGGACTCCCACCACTGTAAAGTGCCCCCCACCATCTTAAAGGAAGCCAATAACTGCCTTTGCACGTCAGTGCACTCATACATACGAAGATGCCGATGGATGTCTTTCTTCCATTGGCTGACTGTGACGATATCTGAGCTACCAGAGAACTCAGGGGTATGCGCCTTATGAAAAGCATCCCTAACCCTATCCCATGCAGATGGAAGCTGTGCTGGTACTGGCGCCACTGCCTGAATCTGGGGTGGATCCTGCTGAACCACCGCTAGCGCGGCATTCACCACCTGAGCAACAATGGCGGCTACTTCATTAGCATTCATAGTGCCTTGTGCCGAAGCTGCTGGATGATCGGCCTGGGCACGCCTATCCTTAGATGCACGTCTCGGAGGCATCTGAAACGTGAAGTAGTTTATTAGTCTACAGTCATTATCAAATCTCAAATAGCTGAAGACGTAACGTAAAAGCAGAAACACAACAATCCTAAAAATAGGGCTCTATAGTAAAAACGTTAAGCTGAAAGCGAAAATAAGCCGTACAGATCCTATGGACACTAGAACCTGATGCTCTGACACCACCTGTGACACCCCGCCTAATTAAATACCGGGCGATCACTCCTTTATTAAATTAAAATCAAGGTGAACAGTTGGTTCATTCTTAGCATCACTGTCGCAAAAATAACTTTTCCAAATTTAACACCCTATTTAATTAAGCTAAGTGTCAAAACCATTTTTTAACATTACTTTCCAAATTTTATTTTGAAAATAAAGATTTAATTATCTACAACAATTCAATATTTAAAGAATCACACCACAATAATCCTGGAACATATAATCCAATTAATTTAAACATTCAACAACTAAACCCCAGCATTTAAAACTTAAAGTAAAACATACATGCTGAATAAATCCCAAAGTAACAGTACTAGAAATAACTGAAATACAAATGTCCCAATAAAATAGATAAATAGTGGAAAGGGCGACACATGCCCAATAAGGAGAATGATAGAAGTGGAATCCAGTAAATGAAATCGTCAAAGCAAGTGGCCTGCAACTCCCACCTAGGCTGTAGCACGTTCCTTCCAAGGGATCCTAAACAAGACGCCCCTGTGGCTGGGCACCTGTAATATATACATATATATACAAGAGAGAAAGAGGAATAGAAACGGGTCAGAGCCCGATAGTGTATATGATTTAAAAATTCGTTTAGCAAGTATTTAAATTGATACAAGCCAATGCAACAACATATTAGCGCGACACTCTCTTGAGAAATTCTCGCCTCTCTTCTAATGTGCACTCCTATCGCACTAACCTTCCCAATGGTTTATCTCATCATATATCACACTATCCTTCCCCAAGGATTTAACTTATCTTAGGTGACTCTCAAAATTTAAGATTTAACAACATCATGGTTTAAAAAGGATAATTTCATTTAGTACAAAATGCTCATTTTAACTTTATTGATTCATAAAGTTTTTCAATATCATATTATACTTTTCAAAACAAGTATTTCCAATTTGAGTCATTATACATGTCTTACTTACCATAACACAGTAGGCAGTTTCCCATATTTCAGAAGTTCATATATATATTAAATACTCGTATAATATATATATTCTAACAGCACCCCACATAAAATTTTATGGTGCGGACATACTCTGCTATCCAATCCCCGTATCAATCGTACTAAAGGGAATACAAGTTCGGAATCGTTCTCGAACTGTATAAATACATGCACAAACGATATTGAGGCGAAGCATAGTTTCCAAGTCCAAGAGGTCAGTACATACCCTCACGTCTCTTAGGACCGTGACTACCGATTCGATAGCCTGTACCTAGGATTTCTATCTTCTAGGGTACGAGTCAATATCCCCCATAAGGCACACGAGATAAGATCGTCCCAGCGCGGAAACCTCAGGGATAGCAAGTAGCGCGGGCATGATTTTCACAAGTATATAATATATGCATACACAATCATATAAATATACCACTTTTATTATATCAATTTAGGTTTATCCAATAACCCACATTCACAACATTTATCCTTATTTTCCCATTATTATTTTTCAAGTATAATGGTTCGTTTCTAACTTTAATTCGAAGGGTTTTTCCAACTTACTACGTAACCCTCATGGACTCTATTCTTCCAAATGTACAATTCAATAGATATCCATTTATGTTCCAACGTAACTCTCTCTTACGTGTCTCTCCCCTTTAATATATACTTACATTGTCCCTTTGCAAAATATCCCAAAAATATAGATTTCGCCTTACATTAAAGGATTTTGAATTTTATTTTTAAAGATGAGAATTTCAAACTGTTTCGAAATCTGAATTAAAATGGAGTTTTAATTGAATTTTTTTATTATGTAGAAGATTCCTCGAAACATAAAACTCTATAGCAAAAAATATATTTAATAATATTGAACGGTCTGATCGAGCTGAATTTTTTTCTGTAGCTTCCTCTCGTCTTCAGCTAATTCTCTGTAAAATTTCATCCAATTCCAACGGTCTGATGGTCCGGAATAATTTTTTTTAGTGTTTTTATCTGATTAGAACTCTTTTCTTAATCAAACTCTTAATCCTTTACATGACAAAGGGTTTCCAGAATATCATATAAATCATCACTACATGAAAATTTCCCATCTCAAATTGGGTTTTTCTTCCATAAATCTCATTCTAATTACTCCTAAACTAATATGGATGATGCATCAACGAAATAAGCAAGATAAACACTTGCCTGGGATTTTCAGAAATCTGGTTTGGTGTTGAATTTGATGTGGTTGCGTTCCCCGTCTCGCGATCTACGCGTTGGCGGTGGCGGCGGTGCAAACGGGTGAGTTTTGAGCCTTGGAATGCCTTAAGAGCTCTCTCCTCTCCTCTCCAATGGCCGTTCTAGTGTTTTGAGTTATCTAAACCTAGGAGATAACCTAAACATCTGATATAACCCCTTTAATTTTCGTTGGTTTAATTACCCAAAAATACAAAATGACTAAAATGCCCTCCCGGGGTACAAATTAGGCCTAAAAACGCCCCGAAACCCAAATCAAACTCCCAGGTATACTTTTCTGACTATCTCAACCCTTCCGGACGTGTTGGCGCACTCAAAACGACCATATGAACAACTTATAAAATATTTACTTTTATTTATCAATATTTAGTCCCGACGCGACACGGGCGCGTCCCGACTCAAATTTCTAAAATTGTCATTTATTCACTCGTGACATTTGATATGGCCACTATTATATATTACTTTGCTTATTAGTAATATTCAATAAATTTTCCCATAATTACTAACTCTCATCAGGTTAATAATTATAACATAATTAATTTCCGAATTTTTAATTAAATAATTAATTCACATTAAATTTAATAAATCCCCAAATTAATATAGCATAAAAATACGGGGTATTACAGGATGTTAGGCATAACATCACTACATTAAACTTTAACCATACTTAGCATCCCCATAATACTTATCTAGTTATTATATGTCGTATCTCTTTCAAATAACTTGTACAAATACCTTAATGTACCACATTATGGTATCTCACATAGCACATTCTCCTTACACATACTTCTCAGTGACTCCATTTAATGTCAATCATATTAATTATATAACCTACTCTTAGTGGCAATACATACGCACAATGACAAATATAACTCAATATTCACCCAACCCAATTGTAAATATTTAGACCTTATTAACATCTTTCCCATTCTCATCCATAACACATATTCTTAAAAGGACTCCTCAATATTTTTACATTTCCAAATATTTAACACCTTATCTTAGATTTACTATTCATATAAGCTTTTCAAAACACCACAAGATTATTATTAACTACATGTACTCATATTATTAAAGACGTACATCTAAACTCTCATTACTCTTTTATTCTACTAATCATAATTCATTATGAATCCCTTATTCTGATCAATTGTAATATATCGACTAGTTATTGAATTTCTTACCTTTTCACATATATAAACATATACAAATCCTAACCCTCTCATTTAACCTTTACTATGTGAATATTCATTTTTTTATTATTCACACTTCAACAATTTAAGTCTCATTATAGTCATGTAACCATAATTCTTTTCATTTCCCATCCTTTAATGGAATATGTGTTCTCGTACATCACTCTCCTATACAGATGACGATCTCACCCATTCATAATGATATATGTAACACGACTTAAATTCACATATACCAGCATAGGAAGAGATCACCTCCAATACATCAAAATTTTTCTCAAGTTCACATATACTAGTATAAGAAGAGATCACTTCCAATACTTCACATTTTTGTATAAAAAATTTTGTCTTTAAAAATTTCCCTTCAATAACACATTTGTTCAAAAAACATGTAAAATAATGCAATGCTTTATATTAAAATACTTGTATTCGCTGTCATCCCCAAATATTCCTTAACATCTTATTTCCTTTCCTGCAAGATCCTTGCATTTCATATCACGTACAACAATATATGTTCATAATTGACAGATGTTAGTAAACAAATCCAATATAAAACTTAATAACAAACCCTTAGTGTCCACGCCTCAGGAACCCAACATACTTAAATGTATCCCTTGAAACTGAATACTTATGACTTAAAATAGTTTATACATCCACTGCCAATCTAGACCCTCACACCCTGTTCAGACCCTAATAACCATGCTCTGATACCAAGTTGTCATGCCCTGACTTAATTAACTTTAAATCACCCTTTTATTTAGAGATAAATTCCCTTAAACAATAGTTTGCTTTAATTCTTTCTGAAAATAACACCAGGTTTTTCTTCTTCTTCTTTACTTTTACTTTTTCAAAAGCATATTTGGATGAAAACACAACTACCCCGACATGTAATTTACAAGTACTAATGAACTTTACATAAAAAAAAGTTATTTAGTTTAACATTTACCCAAAAATCTTATTGATATTCAACCCATATTAGATATCCGTCACTCCCTCATTTTAAGGTCCTAATTGGCAGTGAACTCCAAACGATAATCATACCTGAAACATAACATTATAGGATTGTAAGAAACACAAGCTTAGTGAATGACCATATAACACACATACACCACACATATAACCAATTTTCATAACCATTTTTATTTTCTAATGTTATAACCCAATAGGAATTTTGTAACTCTCGCAAGCCTGGACCCGTCACAGTCCAATTAACCCACCACCGTTAATGGGGAACACCACATCCCAAAATTAGGCCCGAGTACAACAAACCTTTAAGTTGGATTATCGGGACCGCCACATCCCGTAGGACCCACCACAGTCCTTAACATTAGATAAAGTACCGTCCAGAGTCCATAACATTATATAACACCGCTTAACATTCTTAATCATATGCATATGTTTAATAAATACAACATCACTCCCATAAAAATTTTAACACATGTATTTAACTACACATTTTCATAAGAAAATATAAGAATTTATATGTCATAGGACAGGTCACTCACCTTGAGTTTTGTACTAAGATTAATACCAAAACTATTTCCTTAGCATGGTAGGGTTAGCCGCTCCCCACCTAACAATTGAACATCATTAGTATTTGAATACACCAAATCACATTGAACTCAGTAACACATCACATAATTTGGTCAATTTGACATAACTAAAATTAATTGAATATGATACTTCATATTTCTATAACACCCTGTTCATTAGTGTTCTAACACAATTTATGAAATTAATTTATGGATTCTCTAGACAAAGTAATGCCCATTTTATTACAACCTTTTGCAAATCATTTCTGGAGAAAAACAACAACAAAACTTCAACTTTAATACAACCCCCAATACAAACCATAAGGTATTTTATTCTACTATTTGATTATTTCATACTTATATATATTCTCAAACATTTTCAATTGGAATTTCTTGATTTCAACAAGTATCTAATGATTTATGCCACTTTTAACACATCTAGGTCGGAATAGACCATAACTTAACATTTTTCAAGCATATATAACATCCACTCTGGTTATAAATTAGAGAAACATATATTAAACATATTGAATAATATAAAATTAAATTTTCATAATTTTTAGAGTTCATTTGCTAAGTCAAGCAAAACGTCGAACACTTGGTGTGCGCACTTACACTTTTGGGGCAGATTTCATACCCAAACTTCAAACTATCACCCAAGATTCATTTCTTGGTATTTTTACATAATTTTTGGATATGCTATGTATACATACGTTTATTTTCATATCCAACTATAATCAATTGATTCCGTTGAGTATTCATAAAGATACACCAATTTGATTATCAATACTATTACGCCCTTAGTTGTATGAATTCAACATACTTCATATATACAACCTACACATACCCACCTACACGTAACAACATGTATTCTATCATCCCAAAATATGATATTTAATATCGTATAAAACAACATATATCATGTAAAGAATGAAATTTACAAGTTAAATCGTACCTAAGCAGCTTTGGATACATAATCTTGTTTATCTCTCAATAATCTTCATTAATCCTTCACTAATTCATCCTAACCTCTCTTTCTTCCATGTAACCCTCAAACCCTCATGAAATTCTGATGAAAATGAAGAATAAGGGATATTTTTAAGGTCTTTAAGTCGGCATAAGTAACCTCCCCTTGGTCCAATCAAAACAAGCCACGTGTTCTACTAATATGATAAACTACCATTTAACAAATAGACATATTTGCCCTTGTTTTGTAATTTCTGTGTAACTCCTTACTTGGATCTTTTTTTTACACACCGTTTCTTATTTATAAACTTAATTCATATATCTACAACTTTAATATTTTGTATTTTCCCAAAATCATTAAATTTGTACACCTAATTTGGGCTCAAACAAGAAAGTAGCAATTTACTTAAAATCTCATAACTTTCACATTTAGCGACTAAACATCGCCAATTTCGCACTAACACCCTAATTTACTTTTGTAATCATAATGATGCATTAGAAACATATTTTCATGATTCATTTAACACCATAACTAATCTTATGATCTAAACATGTTATCCCTGGTCATAACCTCAATTAGCATCTAATGTAAACAACACATATATCACATGAGTATGCATCCCGTAAATATGATATTTAACATATTTAACACCCATCGCTAAACTTATAAATCATAACTTATACTTAATCATGTAATTAATATTCTTAATCACATTTTAAGGCCTTACAACAACTATCTAGAGGTGAAACTTTTTTAAGAGCACGAATAACTGAGTTATAGACAATAAAAATAAGTCTAAGACTACAAGAAATAACAAAATCCTTACCAGTAAAAGAGGGATTTGAAGGAATTACAGCTACTTACAATGGTTTTGAAAAAACTTAAATGTATTTGCACCACTAATCCATAAAAATGGTGGTTACCCATGCTTCAAACTCAACCGTAATTATGTTAGAGGTTTTTCAAACCATGTGATTATTGGCAATTAATTCTAAAATATTTTCTTTGAAAGGTGATAAAACCTAAAAAATACATGAGGGTTTGCTTGACTCCTCATAAGGACCAAAATGGACTGGTCGAGGCCAAATGGTCTAGAAAAATAGGCAGGCATGTATATTTTCCAAGAAAATCTGGAATTGCGAGAAGCAGGAGGTGATGTACCACATTACAAGTCCCTAGCAATCAGAAATCTCCCCCAATAAGAATTAGTCTATGTTGCAAATGGATATTTCCTCAAAACTGGGTTTAACCAACGTGGTGCGTCAGTGGGTATTAACAAGAGCTGCATCAGTTGGAAAACCTCTAAATATACTAATGAGATCTTTTAAGATATTATTACTTGGTTTAATGAGATAATAGTCTTGATACTGGCTCAACTTAGTGTTGTTTTTATATGATAAATCAATGAGAAATGTGCATGAAACCACATTTGGAGGACCCAAGTTGCCCAACTTGATTGGAAATTATGCGATCTTCTAATTACTCAAACAAAAGTTTTATAAAGGAACCTAAGGTATTGTGGGGGGGGGGGGGGGGGGGGGGGGACATCTCTAGCTTCCATTAAAACAACAGCTAAAAAAGTGTACACTAGCATCACCCTCTGAGACATAATATAAAAAATATGTTTTCACTACTAAAAAAAGAATAAATAGAAGTACTCCTTTTTATCCATGTTTGGTTACTCTTAAGGTGGGCACACATGAACGTTGAATAGGACAATTGGATGTTTACACTTTTGAGCTTAATTAAGATTTTAACTGGAGGCATGTGTGGATGAACCCCCTCTCCTATGGATTGAAACCCAATTAGCCAATAAATTTCCCAATGGTGGGACCTTTCCATCACAAGATTGATTTCAAAGCAATTAAAAGTTAAATTCAAAAGATTACTAGTACTAGAGACAAAGTATTATTCAGGTTCACTTTCTCTCGGGGTTGGTTCAATGGTGCCTAGAATACCGAATTTTTTCATGTCCTCTACTTCGTATGTAAGTATTTGATGTAACCACTTAGGCTAGTTGTCATTGTTAAACTTTTTGGGCCAATCCTTAAACCTGTATGTGGATGGTGGGTCAAGATTATAATAGTTTTGGACCAAGATATTTTGGTCCCCAAATCGGGAATATTACGTGAATAGAGGCAATGGAAGTTTATATCAACAATGCGGACCAATGATTGGGATGGCCGCTTTATTTGAAGATTTAATGAGACAAATAATGATCCAGACAATGATGTTATCATTGGTCGAAATCCGATGAAGGTTTTCATACAATTTATGGTAAATATTGGTGTTTGAAAAGATAGACACCATTGACTGAGAACGTGTTTGGAGAGAGAATACAAATACTAAAAAAAGCACGTATTAAAATGATCTTAAATAGTTGAATGAGAACCGTTTGAAATGAAAAATAGGCCCAAGCAAAGGTTGACACGTGTCTTTGACTATGTAACCTACAAAAAGGGGAATTATGGGAGTGTGGGGATATAAGTAGCACTTTTTGTGGGATTATAAATCCAAACTCCCTTATGGATAGATTTAAGGTCTAATAATGACCCAGAAAAATAAAAAAATCAAATGGTGAAAGTTCCAAGATAACAAGGTGTATTGGTTGAAGAAATATTGTAAAAATGTTGTCCATGTTTTAATTTAATATGTTAATAGACAACTAAGAGTGATTATTTGGACTCTTAAACATGTGTTCGGATTTGGTGGAACCAATGCCAATAGGAAGACATGGATGCAAAAACGGTCTAGAATTTGAACAATTTAGGTCTGAAATGTACACAACACTTATGAATACATTTTAACATAGCAAATTTGGTCATAATGCAAAGTATTTACCAAATGGATGAATTAAGTTATGTTCAAAGGTAAAAAAAAATGGTTAACGTGAAAATTAATACCAAGCAAAGTGAGAAAAATATACGTTCACAACATAATTGGTTTAATCCCAACCCATCAACAAAAAATGAAAACAAAATAAGTTTCTTACATTAATTGACCGAGATGGGATATTACAAAAATTAGAGAAAAATCTAACATTACGCTCCTGGAATGTTTAATTGTGAGGGAAGAAGTAAGTTACAAACTGGTGGAAAGAACTACATAAATAGTTAAGATACTTTTCCTCCAAATCCAGACATGCACTACACCATATGAATGGTCACGACGGATGGGTTATGTCCCATGACTATAACTAGATGGTCATGTCCTAGGATTGTGATCACAGTTAGACCTCGTGTGACACAGGCCGTGACCAAGCCAAAGGGTGACATCCAATGGGTATGGTATCGACCATAGACCATGACCATGTGGGTCACGACTATGGTCCATGTCCAACCCATGACCAAATGGGTGTCAATCTCTCGACAAAACTCCTGTCAAAGTGGGTTGTGTCCCGGGATCATGACCAAGTGCGTGACAAATATAAGGGCTTGAGTCAAATTTGGTCGCATTCACGGTAATGGTCACGATGCAGAATCATGACCTACCTATTATAACCATTTATTTTTAACATGACACACACCATAACCATATTACTGATGTGTAAAGGTGGGTCACAAACTAAGGTCTCTCTCTCTCTCTCTTTCTCTCTCTCTCTCTCTCTCTCTCTCTATATATATATATATATATATATTTCAGTCCTCTCTCTCTCTACATTGCTGCCCTTTCTCTCCGGTGACACTCTCTAGTTCAAGTAGTCTCCGCACTTATTTTCTAATAAAACTGTTGGTGTGTGTGCACTCTGTGAGTATCTGATCACTATGTGTGTAATTTGTGTGCATATATATATGTGTACATATTGAGTGTGTTGTGTGGATGTGTATGTATGTGTATGTATTGTGTGTGTTTGTGTATGTTTATGCATTTTGTGTGCTTATGTGTATGTATGTGTATGTGAATGTATTTGTGTAGGGGTTAAAATACCCTAGTGAGACTTAAATATGAAAATACACAAATAAAACAATCCCTAAGACTGAAATGTGAAAATACCCAAAATTAAGCAAAATCAAATGTGAAAATGTTGAAATGTTGTAATTTATTTTTAAACGCTAAGGCTTTAAAGGATTTTAAAGGGATTGGTGATATGGGATTCGATTTGCATCGGTCTATCCCAAGTTTACTTTAATCAAGATATAAATTTAGTTTGTGTTAAAATAATATTAGTTCATTATAATCTGGATATAATGTATGAAATCGAATTTTAATCACAATATAACCATTTTTTTACATTCTGACGTTGAACCTGTTTAAATGATCCACCACGAGTACATGTAATCTAAATATGAGTTCGTATAGTCGTAAAGCAATATATTTCAATTCAATGTCAATTCTCAATTTATTACACACACACACACACATGTATAGCACATACACACACTTGTACATATCTATAACATATATACAGACACGTAAATGGTCATGACAAGTGGGACATGACCCATGACCTTGACCTGGTAACATTGAAGGTCTCTCACTATTTCTTTCTTTATTTTTCCGTAATTTTTTGCAACTCTTACAAACCCATGATTATAATCTATAGTCAGTCTACTAAATGACAATTTTAAGGTCTAAAGAATAACCAAGATGGCAAATCTAATTCCTCACCTAAAAACATAACAAAAGAAATAACCTGGATGGAACTCACCTAATACAGAAAATTATATAACACACACACACACACACACACACACACACACACACATATATATATATATATATATATATATATATATATATATATATATATATATATATATACTTACACATGAATTCTACACATATACTTACACATGAATTCTACTCGAAAGGATGCATAACAATGCTAGGATTATATAAAGTAAGATAAACATAAAGCGGAATGGTCAAAAAATAATAACCAGTTTATTATTAATTAGAACCATTACTTGTAGGACTCATATTCACGCCCTAATATATCATTCTCACAGAAAATGAGGAACAGTGATAATCACTAGCAACACAGGACGAGAGATTGTAATTGGACCAAACTTACACTTTTTTTTTAGTGCACGCTATTTAGAGGATACTCATATTTAGAATTATGGTAATAATAAGATCAAACAGTTTAATTACCTTACAAATCATCGAGTTCATCTCTTGCAAGAGTACGTGTGAGATCGTATTCTATTTTTCCGACCATAAAGCTAGGATGAGGCTGTAAAGTTTATATTTCATGTGCATAATCCTGACGTATCCCTGACATTCCTTATTCTGTTAGAGAAGGATGAAAAAACGTTCACCCATTTTGGATACAATTACGTAAAGAGATCACTCACCATGATTATGATTCCTAATGACATATGCATGTTAAAGTAAATCTTTTTGATAAGTTAAATTAAACGAGTTCAGTCATGGGCATCGATACATCAATCATAAATATGCTTCATGATAGTGGTCACGTGCAAAAAACCATAGATTTTAAAAAAGTAATACTGAATAGATGGAGATCATATATATTGAACATATTTTAAAGTATTATTATGTGAAGATATGTACATATATATAGTCATAAATATGATTAGACAATCGTAAACATGTTAATATAATGATTTTATCGGTTATTCTTTTTATTGTCGATAATGTCAAGCAACAATATAGAATCTACCAAGTGATGATGTGACACCTCTTGGATTCTCATCTCCTACACCACAGTAAGGATTCTAATTATCACGTGGTAAACAATTCTATTCTCCACCAGTGGTTCATTCTACGACTTCATCTATTGGTAGGTAATAAATATTTGTTACTCCAACATCCCCACACAAGAAGCCCATTGGGCTATCCCTTTAGAAAAATAATCATACTGGAAATAAAAATGATCTCTAGTTCTATAAATACTAGTGTTTTTTCTTGGGAAAATAAAGATGGGATTCTAGTTATTTGATCAAGCCCTTAAGGATGCCGTTTTTTACTAACTTTATAAGTGATTTTCATTCCCCAGCCATTCAAAGCAAAAGGTTATTTCCCGGGTTGCTAAAAAACTCAGAATATATCTTACAAACCTTTGGCAAATACATTTTGGAAAGGGGGCATGGAGCTCCAATATTTTGGCTCTGAAAGATAGAGTCATTTATAATGTTGAAATTTTGGTTGATTAATGGAACAACTTTTCCAAAAATGAGGAGTTCAACAAAAAAATGGTCCAAAACGAGAAAAATAAGCAAAATATAATGAAGAAAGTTGATATCCATAGGCTATGGTCTAGATCATGTGAACATTTGAGGATTAAATGGTCAGATAGGATAAAGAGCGATCCAAATATCGATAAAAAATAGATTCGGGGCAACTTGTATGTGCATGTTTGACGGGACAAAGATAATAAATTTCCACCATACTTGGCTTCGAATCCGGTGAGTATGACTACTTATTAATTTATATATATATACACATTATATAAAATAATATTAAAATCATAATACTAAATATAATTTGTCGTTATACGAATCGATCGAAGTTATTAGTTGTGAATCCATTTCGAGCCCTTATGATGACATTGAAAATGATCCCCGACCCAGATCTTTAGAACTGGCAATAGAGGGAGGATGAAAGTTGTCGGATTGCATATGCCAAAAATCAAATTAAAACACACTGCACCTCTTGTAGATAACATTTCTTTGGTGAATAATCGCACCAAAAGCAAAGAGGAAAGTCAGTCCAAGATAGATGGGGATGTGCAGGAGATTAAGAGAAAAATAGGAGTGTTGAAGAGTGAAATTGGACGTTTTATGTCCTCATTTGGTCAAGTTTTTAGGCCCCCGATGCCTCCTCAAGGTTTCCCGCACCCTCCTTCTGAAGATTTCCCATATCTTCCATCTCAAACTTCCTATTACCAAATGTTGCCTCCTTCAACATTCCCCTCCCCAGTGACTCTATTTTCCACATTCCCCGGGTCATCGTCATCCACGTGTGGTGATTATTGCGAGTCGTACTATTTTAGGGACATAACCAATAGAAGGATTATTGGACCATGCCTATTTATTTCCTTGATTTTTGAAACTCATGTTAAAAATATCACTTTGCATATTGGTGATGTTTAGATAATGGGTTATGAAATGTACAATGGCTGCGGAGAAATGCATGTGCACATTGACATCGAAAAATGGAACGTGGTGAAAAAATATAACAATTATTTTATCACTTGGACAGTTTATTTTTTACTTAACCCTAGGCCATGAAAAATGTCCAATTTGAGAACATGTTGTAATATTTTGTTTATTTAAGTTATTTTAAGTTTGTGGGTAATTTTTTGACGATTTTTATGTATCCAACATTAATTTAAGTTTTATGTGTTTAATTTGAGTTTAAATTGTGTTGAATAATTTGAATGAATTATGAATTTTGGGTTCTTATATACAACATAACCTTTGTTACAACATATTAATACATGTGAATTGAGTTTCAATCAAATTAATACAGGTGAATTGAGTTTTAATCATTATTTATCGAATTTCCCACAATACAAAGAGTGGATGGGGGAGTGTAACTAAATATTTGATAATCATATAAAGGGCGTTCAAGAATTTGTTAATTACGCATATAGAAATCTTAAAAGTGCTGATATTTTATGTTCGTTCACCCATTGTATGATCATAAATTATATGTTTTTAGAAGAGTTTGAGTTGAATTTAATAAAGTGGGGAATTTTTTAAGAGTATAATATATGGACATACCATGGTGAAAAGAATGTACCTTATGTTATAGAAGAAGTACCAATACCCAAACGCATAACAGAACACCCCCGAGTGAAAGTGGGACATGATTTTCCAATACATCGTCCTTTGACCGACCGAATTAATGATGTTTATGGAGTCCACCACCATCAAAACTGACAACTTATGGATTATATAATGTGAATTATGACTATGTTAATGAACAAGTTGATGATGAATTACAAGAATATTGGGAACCCATATAGCTGAAAGCTAACGTGGCTAGACCGTTTCAAAAAGATTGCAATGAAGATCACTTGGTATTATATGAAATGATTGGTTTGCGTGATTTGAAGAGTCAATCTGGTTTATTGCACAATTTCATAACCCAAATTTTAAAGCGGTTTGAAGACATTCTCCTAAAATAGAATGTGTTACCAGAAAATTATCCAAGTATGTATAAGATATTGAAGGGTTTGGGTTTGAAGTACAAATCTATTCACGAATGCAAATACGATAACATATTCTACCGCAACGAGAATGAAGAGAAGGATGATTTCCCTATATGTAGTCAGCCTAGATATGTTGCTTGTGATAATGGAAAATGCAAGACTACAAAGTATCACAAGCGACTCGAAGTTCCACATAAGGTTTTGAAGTATTTTCCCATTGGTCCATGGTTAAAAAGGTTTTTCACTATTCCATGGATAGAAGAGGCAATGACATGGCACGCTCGATATGAGGTGGGTCAGAGTATCATGAATCATCCGGTTAATTCACTCATGTGGAAATTTTTGAACGTAAAACACCATGAATTTGTGATGAAAGTGCGCAATGTCCATCTTGTATTATCAACCAATAGGTTTTACCCTTTTAGTAATTTAAGAAATTATCAGAGTTATTGGTTAGTTCTCATGGTGCCTTTAATTCTCCCTCTAACACTATGAATGATAAATAAATTCACACTATTGTCTTTATTGATACCCACGCTCAAGGTTAACGACGATGATATTGATATATTTTCAGACCCATTAATCGAAGAACATAAAGAGTTGTGGGATAAAGGCATGAGGGCGGTAAAATCTCATAACGATGAAGAGTTCACATATAATGCAATGGTGAGATATGGGCAATCCATGACCTTCCCGCTTTTAGGACCTTATCAACTTAAAATGTTCATGGTTATTATGGATGTCCCATATATGGGGAAGAAACTAAAGCCACTTGGCTAAATAATTTTGGTAAGATGAGTTATACAGGTCATCGTAGATTTCATCTAACGAGTCACCTTTTTAAGAATGCCAAGTCTAACTTCTAACTTGTCGTTCATGAGTATAAGGCAAAACCTTCTTGGCTTTCTTATCAACAAATCGAGGAGAAGGCTAAGTCTGTTACTACGGGGAACATGTATGTAGGAAAACACCCTCAATTTGTAAATTTGAAATGTAAAGATAGGGAGGATCCAAACAACCCAAGTTCAACTATGGCTTGGTCCAAACAATTAATATTTTTTGAATTTCTGTATTCGGAAGGTCATCATGTAAGTCATGCAATTGATGTGATCCCCACAGAGAAAAATCTTATGGAAAATATGATAGGAACGTGTTTGGGTGGATCTTATTCAAAATATTGAGAGCGGATGCATCGCTGTAATGACCCAACCTAAATTTATGGGTTACCCATGAGTCAACCTGATTAGAATTATTCATTTGGTGTGAATTTCAATGGAACAACCTATATAATGTTGCTAGTCTGATTTTATTTTAATCACAATTCACTTGATAGCATGTGATTCCAATTTCAAGATAAACGACATGAGGGAACCATGGGGAGAACCCGAAACTCCAAGAAAATAGAAATACTAATGTAAACATAAAAAAAATATACTTACTTGTAAAGATCCCTCAAATTACGGAACCTCCCCAACCTGTCATAATAAAATGGGGACTTAAGCTTATGTCAGTGGGATTTATACAAATTGTATAAAACTGAATGGTTGAAAGGAAAACTCACCCGCTATACACACATGCATTAAAAAATATGCATATATCTACATATGTACACCTTTGAAAATACACATGGCAATGTGTTATCCATTTTACTTCTAAAAACCTTACTTATCCCGATTAATTGAACTTAACCTTAACAAAGGATTTCTTTATTAGTACTTAGCAATCCCACTTTATTTAACACACTCGGTTCGACATTGAAAACTTTTCACTTAATTTATCAAAAACCCTTTCATTTACCAAAAATTAACCCATTCATTCATTACCATGCACTTTAGTATTTTCATTAAAACTCACCATTTCAACGCACGCATTCACCGTGTACAAAATACTTATTTAATGTTTGAAAATACCATATTTCAACACATTCTTGTGTTAAGTATGAGTTTAACCATTTAGGTTGCTTAACCACCAATTTATCCACTTTCTTTAACCCTTTTTCATTCCTTTATGGATTCATTTACTTGTCCATTACACATTTAGCAGAACATTTTTACATTCATTCGAGTCATGTTGTTTTAACACATTTACTAAACAACTCATTTCTTGATTTGTTTCATATTTCATTTAAAATTTCTCAGAATCTTCCAATACCACATACTTACACGAGCTCTACAACAATGGTTATGCGCACTATATACTCTGTCCAGTGATTTAGGGATTTTCACCCAAGGGCTCTGGGCCTTTCTTGCTTTATCCCAGTGTCATCCGAGTTCCTTCAATGTGTTTTAACAATTAACAAATGTCTACATTATTCCACTTTTACCGGACGAAGCCAAAATCCCGAAATTAACCGTCCGTTTTTCCATTAACACTTTAAATAATGGTTTCTTTCTTCTTTAAGTCACTTATTCAACCACGCGTTGATTTAATACCAAAATCATCCACGTTTAGGACTTAATTTATTATTCAACCCAAACTATGGTAAAACCATTAATTATGTAAAGCCATATGTAACACCCCATGTTTTTATTAATTAATTGGAATTTTTGAGAAAAATAAAATTTTGAATTTAATATTTTTTATTGGGTAAATATGTTGGTTATGATTTTAGAAGAATAAAACTTCAAGCGGAATTGAAATCGGAGTTAAAACGGATTTTATATTGATTTTATAATATTTTGCCTTATGGCATTTTTTTGGGCGAACTGTCGATTTTTCGGGGTGATCGATCGATCAACCCCTGGGGGTAGCTCGATCGACCCTCCCAGAAAACGTGCGTTGTGAGCTATTTTTAGAGTTTGTGTAGGATTAGGACTCCTAATCAATATATAACCTTATTAATCCGTAGGGGGACCTCTCATAATCACTTTTTCTCCAATTTTTCACCAGAGAACACTTCCAAATATTTTTCCTCTCACTCATAATCATCAACCTTCAACAAAATCAAGTTTTTTGTCACATGTTTTGGCACATGTTTTTGAAGGCTTAATTGGGGTTTAATCAAGATCGTTCAAGAACACTCTTTTGCTAATTTTTCGCAAGAAATCCATATTTCTAATCAGATTTTCAACACGATCTTTACAGGCATGAATACTCTATTATTTTCCTTTAGTATTATGTATTTTAAGTGTCGCCTAAACACTTAATTACATGTTTTATTAAAAAAATAATTAGTGACTTAATTGGGAAAAGCGGATATTAATTATGGGACTATTTTTATAAAATCTCTTAATCTGAATAATATTCATAACCCTTGGGTAAGTAGGATTCATGAGTGATTTTGGATTTTATTGGTGTAGGTTGCATGCAGAAAGACCCTAGTTTTAAAATAAATAATTTTTGGGTGCGTATAACTCATGTATTACATGTAAAGATAATAAAATTTGGTTTTGATGAATATATGAGGAAAATTTGATATATTTAATTTAAAATAATTAAATGAGATTATTTGGGTATTGTTGACGTTGTGATAATTAAATTAAAGATCTAATTGAATGGGACTATCATGCGTAGTTTTATATATTGATTAATTATGCTTGTTTGTGTGACTTGTTGGTATTATGATGTTGCCTTTGTGACGACATGTTGTTGAGTATTATTGCTCTCCCTATATTTTAGAATGCCTTATAGGTATGGGACTAGCGGGTAGACATTTCATAATTTACGCCTTCTAGGTATGGGACTAGTGAGGATAGATTATTGCGTTTTTATCATCTTGAGGGTGGGCAGATTTTTATTACTTTATCGTCGTTGCGGTAGTCTAAGTACAAGATTAAGTTAAGATTTATGTTAGAAAATCCTCCTATACATAAGTTAGGACGTATTGATAACTTGGGGACCCTTAGGTATGAGACTAAGGGTTATTTTGAGGATCTCACATCGATTAAAAGGGTGGGGTGATTATAAATTGAGAAATTGAGAATTAATGCCTAAGATAAAAACGGGTATTCAAATTTGTGGCGACATAATGTGTCGGGGCCGACAGTTTAAACGGGCCAGAGGGTGATTTGTGTCGTGTTGTGTGTGGAACCTTGTCATGTGTCGGGGTCGACAGTTAAACGAGTCAGAGGGCGATTGACAAGGGTAACCTTGTCATGTGTCGGGGCCGACAGTTTAAACGGGTCAGAGGGCGATTGACAAGGGGAAGTGTGACACTTTAATAAAAAGTGAGAAAAATAATAAAAGTTGGTTAATTTAATTAAATTAACATCGTGGGACTTGGGAATTTAAAATCATATTGGTGTGCCTTTATAAATGGGGATTTTTGCGGGTAGTTAGTGGTTTATATTTATCGCGTTTAAATTATCCCGTTTAATTTAAAATATTCTATTGTAATATTTATTGTGTATAATGCTACTGTCTGGATTTAAGGATCCTATTTGAGGGGAGTAGTGTGTATTCTTGCTCGGGGCTTTGGCTCTGACCCATGCGTTGACTAATCTTTTTCAGGATTTAATTTAGAGAAGCTGCATAAGTTTATCAGAGTTATCATTGGAGGTGCAGCTGGAGTTATTTACTTTATGGCATAGTTTAGTTATACTTTCTTTTCCAGTCGTATTATGAGACTTCATTGGAGTTTTATTGGGCCATTCGGTTCCAAAGTTGTTTAGAGGATTTCTGTTGGGATTATTCAGATTTTATTTAATTATTATTGAAGATTGGATTTTTGGAGTTAGCATGGGATGGATCTTTTATCGCTTAGTTATTTTTGATCATTTGAGATTTACTCAATTGTTTATCTTATGGACGGATTTATTTATGTCTCATATCTGTCTCATGCTAAGAATGGTACTTATTTAGTTCACGCCCGGCTTAGTTTTGGTGGCGGCCGACGCGAGAATTAGGCGGGGTGTGACACCATATCTTTCATACATTTCAATATTTAATCTACTTTACTTCCCACATGAGTTTCACACACTTCAATCATCAAAGTGAAATTTCTTCTTCTCATATTCATCTTCATTTTTCAAGTAGAAAATCCCCTCTTTGTCTCATAAAAATGGTTCATACAAGCCTAATGCATTAATTTTCGTAAGATTACATCATTTATGCTTTAAAAACCATTCTTACACATTTTATTACATAAAATGTTAAGATCACATATTCTGAAAATTTCTTCATTTCAAATGTCATTAAAAATCATCTTTTTGGAACCCATTTTCATTCAAATGTTAAGATGATCATTAATCAATAGTTAGGTGAAAACTAAAAGAAAATTCTACTTATATTTAGCCTAATATATGTAACTAAACATATTGAAATTATAATATATTAACCAAACATAAATCAAGTTAGTTTACCCACCTCAGTAAGATGTAATAATGGTGGAAATGGTGAAGAAGATGCAAGACCCCCTACTTACAAAGGTGTCCCCAAGGGGGTCTCTAAAAGCCCTCTCAAACTTGCCTTCATGGAAGCTCCATCCAAGATTTCCTTATCATCCACGAATTCCACTTCATCATCAAGAATACACCCTTCAAGCACCAATCAAACATACCAAGCTCACCATCTTCTTCACTTAACAAGTTATCTTAGGGTTTCTATAAGTGTTTGAGAGCTTAAATCTATTATATAATGGAGAAACAAAGTCTTAGAGTGCGGGAATATGGTGTATATCGTCTGGGTAAGAAGGGTTTACCTCATGGGGCCAAACCTATAGAGAAAGAGAGAGATTAGGTTTGGAGGAAAAATGGAGTGTGTATATGGAAATATACGGTTTTCTTTCTCTCTTATACCAAAACTATAATACTTTGTGGTTTAAAAAGGAAATATTTACATTCCTAAACAATCCCATATCAGGTATAAACAAGCCTACGGTTGACAATTTATGCAGATTAATAGACAAAATCGAGATAGCATATAAAAAACTCGTCCCGCCCAGGCCATATCTGAGACCCCCGGTCGACCGTCCAGGGGACCCCGGTCGATTGGGTCATGGGGAAAAATCTTCTCTTTTCTTATTTTTGACTCCATGGCCTTTATATATATATATATATATATATATATATATATATATATATATATATATATATACTAGGGTATCCCCGTGCTTGAAGGCACGTTGAGAATCGTAAAACGATAAAAAATTTCAATGTACGAAACTACAAAAAGGCAAAAAATCCATTCCCCTACAAAGCAAAATGTAATTTTAAAAAAATTGACCATAACCTCCTTTGTTTATAAGACTATCCACCTTTCTTAACATATAACAAATAGTCCAACAACATTCAAATAGTCTAAATGCATTAAATAAACTCACATATAAAATGAACTACATAATATTCATCAATCAAATTTACCTTGTGCCTCAAATTAACAAAGTGTCAATTTAAAAAAAATGGACATAATCATCTTTGTTTATTGGACTATCGACCCTGTTCAAGGTGTGATAACCAATCGTATAATATTCAAAAAGTCAAATTAATCAAACAAATACCTTAAAGAAATAAACTTCTTTGAAAAAATCACATATATATCAATTAGGTTATCCTAGGTGTTCAACTGTAAATATTGTCCGTAGATTTCAAAATGCGACCTGATACAAAACAAAAAATATAGCTAGTCAATTAAAAAAGCTAGTCAAATACTATATAAACCACACTAATTAATTATATAAGAAATACATTGTGTCTCTGACATGACGCTAGAGAGTTCCCAAAAGAGGGAATTTGTAATAAAATACATAGTTTATGGTTATTTGCTAAGTGAGACCTTACCCGCTAAGCATTTATAAAATACATCGTGTTGCTGACGTGACGCTAGTATTTGCCCGTACCTGAAGGCACGACAGAAATTTTTCAAAGTATGCAATCGCAAAAATGACAAAATTTCCAAAGTACGTAGTTATAAAACGGCAAAAATTTTGTTCCCAACAAAATATGAATGGTATACGCACACCGCGTGCCACTTCACATTCTAAATGGGTAATGTTCGTGTTAAATAACAAATAATACAAAGTCATGTCATGATGTGTTTGTGTCAAAAAACATGTTGTGTCGTGTTATCCCAAAATGAACATAGGCGCACATACTTTATAAGATAATTTTGTATACATAGTGATATAATTCCCAAAAGAGCACTATATTTCTAGAAAACTATATCGAGTTTTAAGTACTATTTTTTTTTCGAAAATAGTATTATTGATTCAAGTTTCAACATAAGGTGACCCCAGACACACTTAAAGTTAAACTATTTCCAAGAAAAGGGAAATTCAAAGGAAACAAAGTATCTACCTTACCATCACCTAAACCAATTCTCATGATCTCTTTGAAACTTAGAATCAAAATGTCAACAAATCTTAGTAAGGGAACAAATCATGCCCGATAATTTAAAAGAAAAAAAGGTCCAACAAAAATGATAAGAGAACAACAAAGTTGAAGTCATCACCTCAATTCAAACATAAACCAATAGAATTCTTTCTTAAACTGTCTTTGTTTTGAGAGTCTTCTTCTTGAGTGATCTCCTTGGTATCGAATTCCTCATTCCAATGAAAAAGGATAGTGCCCCAAATAATGCCAAACTCTCTATAAACTTTACAAAAACTTGAGTGGATTCTTTCTTGTCAAGGTCGTAATTGTAGAAGTCGTATAGGATGGGAGTGGAAATTGCCTGATGGATAAGTAGGAGAATGGATCCATAAGAGCTGCCAAAGATAAACAGACCCAATATGACTTAACACATACTACTGTTTAAACTAAATGATAGAACTATATGTCGAGTATATGTCAATTAAAACTATAAAAGATTCAAAGAAAACTATATGTCTAGAAATGACATATCTACAAAGAAAATCACGAATTTAAGAACAGTTTCAAAAAGAATAAAAGATATTATAGTTAATACCTACAGAAAGCCATGGCATTGATACTATTCTCTTCTATAACTTACAACTAAAAGTACAAAATTTAACATAGGAACGAGGTAAAAATTCCATGTGTAATTGTAAATAATCAAAACTCTTGAGTCATTACATGACTTTAAATCAAACAATCATCAATCACTTGAGAGGATAGTCGACAATGTTACTGTCATGTATATACTATTGTGAATCACAACAAAATTACATTTAGACACACAAAAAGTATCAAAAAAATAAAATGACTTATTTTCCATATCAATATTATAATAAGAGTCCTTATCAATTTCTCTCAATGAGAACCAATGGATAGCATCAGATCAATATTCAAATCATTACCTTTTCTTGGTGGTAGTGGTGGTGGGAGAATACCGAGAACAATGTGGGCATTTGAAAAAAAATGTGAATAAAAACAAATTATAAAAACTTAAAAAATGAAAAACTTAGTGTTGTATATATATCATATCTTCAACTTCTGCAACAAATCAAAACATCATGTCTATACCTTTACAGGTAAACCAAGGCAGATCCTAGCCAAAGGTGTCTACAAGTTGTCAGTCATCCCATGAGAAGAAACTTCAACTATGAACTTAGAAGTCATCTCATATGACATATCTGGGAATGGTGATATCAATTCAGCTATTCCCACGTGTTTGCTCAGAGGCCGATACCAACCCGGGGTGGGTCATGTAGTCTGCAATTAGGCTTAAATGTTGAAAATCAACATCCACCCCATATGTTTTGAATTCATTTGTCACCTCGTCTATTGTTGATGTAAAAAATTAGATTGCTTCTAATTATTTAATCACAGATAAATATAAATGAGACAAAGAATTTTAAAGTGGTTCAGCCTTATAAGAATGGCCTACGTCCACTGTTTATTTAATCACAGATTAATATAAATGAGACAAATAATTTTAAAGTGGTTCATCCTTATAAGAATGGCCTACGTCCACTATTTTCTGTTATTGCCAAGTGTTTTGGAGTTCTCGATATGTAATTTACTCAAGAAAATCCGGTCCCTTTGAATGAGGGTGATACAATGTATTTATATCCCTTAGGCTGTACATGCGAAAGGGTAAACAATTAATGCCCTTTAAGAGTATACGTATGTATGATAAGCATTCAATGAATAGTTGAACTGTTGATTATCTGACAATCAATGCTGTGGCCGAGATGCAGCTCGGACCGCCTTAGTTGCTCGTCGTTCAGTAGTTTCTCGGAGTGTTGGAGTTCCTCGGAGTACACTTGCTGCTCGGAGTGAGTATGACTTGGTCGGGGAGATAAACTTCCTCATTGCTATTGTGCCATGTAGATCGACAAGTGTCTTCTTATTATTCGTCTATATCATCATACTAATTTTGGTATCAACAGAAGCCCCTAATGTTTCATATTTCGAACTTTGAGGAATATGGAACATTCTTTCTCGGTATATAGCAATATTAAATGACCTTCCTGGTTTTTAGGAGCATTTTCTATGTATTCGAATGTCTTTCCAAATTCGCAGAATCCGCCTTTTTGAACTTTTATAAGCGCTTCGATCTTCGCGCACTTTTTTGTCCTTTTAGCCGCCGGTAGCGTAATAGTTTCTTTTTTGTAATCATTTCTTTCTCCGTTTCCCAAGGCAAAGTATTTAAGCTTCATAGGCAATCCCATCGTCTTCTACCTTTTCCAATTTCTGCTTTCAAGTTTTCCATAGTCTTTCTCTCTCTTGTGCGTTTATCCTTTTCTTCGTTCGTTGTCAACAGATCTCCTCTTCTTCCTGTAAGATCTTCTTCCTTCTTCTTCATTTCTTTTATTCGCCATGGTTTATGTTATTGAATCTCTTGAGAAATTCTGTTCTGATTTTTCTATTCCATCTTGGGTAACTTTGGAGGATCTTTCTGAGCCTTCAAATTATTTTCGTTTGGCTGAGGGACATTGGTTCCCCAGCCTCTTTATTGCGGAATGTGGATTTTCTTTTCCACCAAACCCTTTGTGCTTAGAGTTCTGTCATTATTTCGATGTTGTTCCTGCAAAAATAGCCCCCAACACATGGAGAATAGTTAATGGGGTGTATAGGTTAAATCAAACTCACGGAACCCGTATAGGAATTCCTGAGATTATGTATTGTTATAGATGGGCTGTTCTAGATAATGTTTTTTATTTAAAAACTAGATTTTTGAATAGGGCTTTAGTAGTCAACCTCTCTGATGCCAATAGGGATTATTTTGAACACGGGGTAGTTATCAAAAACTGGCAACATGCCCCTTTGATTGGAGATGAAGTATATCAAGGTCCCAGATGCCCTCCATATGGCAATGGAATATGTTATTTTCATTTTATTTTATTTCTGAAATTATGATTTCATTATGTTTGATAAAATGTGTGATTGATATTTCACTATGTATTTGTTTGCAGTTGACAGCAAAAGAAAAACTCCAAAAGAAGCTGACGTTAATATCAAGCATTTGAAACTTATATGGAGTTTGCATCAGAAAGTTGCAGACGAGCACATCAGGTCTGCTTCATATTTGTTGCAGTACAGGAGCTATACATCATCCTTCACCATTCGTCCTGTGGTCAGCGAACCAGTGTCAGTTCCTGAGGACTCTTCTCGAGAATATCACATTCCTCTGAGTCAGAAAATGGGCAAAAAAAGAGTTCCTGCTATCTTTGAGGAGACTACCTCTGCTGGAGATGGAAAAAGGAACAAGACTGATGTCCCAAAGGGGACAAAGAAAGTAGATGCCGCGCCTTCTGTTGCTCCTCAGAAGGCTGTCGAGAAGCCCCCAGTGGCTCCGAGCAAGAAGGATGCACCTGTGGAAGTGGTCACCATCTCCCCAACCAAAAGCTCTTCTTTGGTTGAAACTGTTGAAATGCCACCGAGGAGACTGAAGAAATCCTCCTTGGTCACTTTAGCTGAAACCATTCCCCAGCTCTAAGTTAGTGGAGCTGGTGTTCCAACTATTATTCCTCCGAGCTCAGCTATGAGCTCGTTGAAGACTTGGACCATTCCTGAAGTCCAAGGAATTGAGGAGAATATGTCTAGGGATGTGCTTACATCCCTGGCTACTCGTCACATTGCTTCAGTAAGTTTATCATATTCTGAATTTTCTTTCTTTCCATCAATACATGTATCTCTGTGCTGACTTATTATTATCTCCTTTTTTCAGCTGGTGAGTTGCTTTAACACCATTGTGAAGAAAGATGAAGCGATCAAGGCTTCTAGCTCCTCGTTCGGAGTGGAGGATGCTTTATTGAGATTGACCAAATCTTTGAAGGATTCCCATCAAAAGTATGATGAGGATAGGGCTGATTGGGAGAAAAATTTGGCTGCAGTTGAGGCAGAGAAGGTGCAGCTCGTTGAAGTTTCCAAAGGTTTGGAAAATAAAGTGAAGGATTTGGAGAGAGAGAGTAAGAAGTATGCCGAGAAGCTCACGAACTTTGGGGAGCTTGAAAATAAGTTTAAATTGGCTGAGGAAGAGCTAACCCTTCTGCGAGAAGTAAATCGTCAGAAGGAGGAGGTGGAGACTAAGTTGAAGGCCATCGAGGATCTTCTATCAGAGAAGCTCTCCTCGGAGAAAATTAAAAGAAAAATGGCGGTGAAAAAATCTTTCCGCACTGGTTGGGACAAAGGGTGGAACAGGGGGGTAGCAGCCATGATGACTCAAGTGCAATATGGGAGTCTTAAATACTTCCGAGATGGTTGGGTTGATGCGGTGCAAGAGTTGAAGATTAATGAGGACTCAGAACTGTTTCAACAGCATCTCCCTGGTCCTCCCCCAAATATTGAAGATGAAGAAGAGTATGAGGCTTCCTCTGAAGAATCTTCAGTGGTAGTGGGTGATCCAATCCTTACTCAGCCTGCTGACGAGGAGCTTTCATCTCTGCCTGCTCCTCCTGAACAAGTTCCAGCCCTAGCCAACCAACTCATCGTTTCCACCGAGCAACCGAGCTCCTCATCCCAGCCTACCGAGAAAGTCTTGGGAGACAAGGAAAAGGTGTGAAGTTGTTCGGTATTTATTTTTCTTTTGTACTCTGTACTCTGTACTCTGAATACTGTACTCCTTTCTATGATGTAATAAAAAATCACCTTTTTTTGTTTCTGTATGTTGTTGATGTTCTGTCTTCTTTTTTATTAACTCTTGCCTTCTCTTCTTTACTAGTTTATGGCTAGAATGGAATTGCTGTCTGCCCATGACACAACTCTGCTTCGACAATGTAATGATTATTTTAAGGCTGGCCACACTGACTTGGACAATTCCCAGATTGTATAGATTCTTGGTCGAGATGTTTCAGACCAAGCAGTGGAGGCATATCAATACCTGAAATGTCTTCTTGATCGTGCTATAGCCAACAATGTGGCTTATTACGAAATGATTGAAGACTTGCAAGGTACTCTCGATGAACTTCAGCAGTAGTATAAAGAGTCTTCAGCTCTTTTGTATGAAGGGTATGAGAAGAAACTCAAACAACTTAGTGATGAAAAAGGCTACGACAAGATGCTTGCTGGCTATGAAGTGAGAGAGAGAACATTGAAAGCAGATGTCGAAGGGCACAGGCTAATCGCTGAGCTATTGGAACAAGAAAACAACAATCTGCAAAAAGAACTAGCTCAACCGAGGTCTGCTGCTTCATCTTCCACTTCCTTGGTACCGGTCACCGATGAAGGATTCTCATTTTTAGAAGTGGAAAATGCCAAGTTGCGAGAAGAGTTAGAGGCTTTGAGAAGAGATAGGCCTTCTACTGCTATTCGGGGACGAGGAAGAGGTTCTCGTGGATGAGGAAGAGTTACTCAGAATGTTGTCGAGGAACAAAATACTCAACCTGCTCAGGGATGATCAAGAGTTCTTCGTCGTACTGTTGAAGAAGCTCGTACTCAATCAGCGTTGGAAAACCAAGCATTCCAAGTGATGGCAAAAAATCAAGCTTTGTCTGACATGTCAAAGAAAATTAGAGAACTGGAACAACATCTCTCTTCAAAGAAATCAGTGTTGGAGACTAATGAACTTTTCATCCAGAGTCTTCACGAGAAGCTTGAAAGGTTAACATTTCAATTTCACAAATATCCCAGGGAGTTCTGGATGGCTGGATACACCGAAACACTATTCCATTTGGATGATCGTATCCAGAATGCCAATAATGAGGGCTACAAATAAGGCTAGTTGAATGTTTTGGGCGTGCTGAAGCTTGAACAAGGACACTATCTGTGGGACTATTATGATCCTTGGGTACTTGACTTTCCTGTGCCACCGTATAATTTGGACATGGAATGGATCCCAGCTCGTGCCATTCCTCGGAGCTTAATTGCAAAATACCTCGGTGACTACAATCTTCATTCTCAGATCGAGGTATCTCATCCCGAGCATCTTCTAGATCGACCTTCTGTGATAAACGTCAGGATACTGAAGGATTTGAACTTTATCAATTCTCCTCAGTCTTTAAATGATCAGCCTGCTGGAGAGGAACCTGTATCGAAAGCTGAGGGGAAAAAACCAATAGAATAGGAATTTTTGATGTAATAGTTAGCATACATATCCATGTAATGTAACTTGTAATTTATTTTGAATTTTATGAAAGACTTTCATTTTTGTTCGCAAATTTGTATTGCTATTGTCTTGTACTTGCCAAACACTTTATATTCGTGCTTGCATAACAATATCGTGTGGTTCATCGACCAAAAAGGTTACAAGTATCAGTAATGTTGCTCGATCACTTAATAATAAAGTAATGAGTATAAAAATGTTTAAAATTTTTCCAACCATCCAAGGTTGTTAAATTGTGCTCGTCGACCAATTATAGTTAGTGGGTTTTTATCCCCGACCAGCTATACTTGGTACTGTTTGAAATATTTTTTCCTCGTCGACCAACTACAGTTAGTGGATTTTTATCCCCGACCAACCATACTTGATTCAGTTTGGAATATTTTGTTCTTCGAGGAACTTTTGTAATAATCTTACCTCCCGAACAACATAAGTTGGCATTTGAGAGCATATCTTGTTTCCTAACCAACCGAGATTGGCATTTTTAGGAGTGTTGTTCTCGCCCTTTTACGAACTGGAGTTGGTCTGAGTTCAAACTATCATGTCCACTTGCCCTTTTACTAAAATTGGTCTGAGCCAGTGTCACCCTCCTAACCAAAGGAGTATGGTTTCCTAACCAATCGGAGCTGGTATTTTTAGGAATGTCATGTTGTCGCCCTTTTACCAATCGCAATTGGTCTGAGTTCGAACTATCATGTCCACTCGCCCTTTTACCAACCGGAGTTGGTCTGAGCTTGAACTATCGTGTTCTCGCCCTTTTACCAACCGGAGTTGGTCTGAGCTTGAACTATCGTGTTGTTTTTACTGCCGAGCAGCGTAGTGTTACACACACTAGTATTCCCAGAAAAACTTTCAATAAAAGGAGAGAAGATGGCGAAATATCATCGTTTTATTCATATTGATGGAACTGCTTTACATTTTACATCACTGATAATACTTGCATAGGTGTTCAGCATTCCATGCATTCTTAAATTTCTCTCCTTCTAGAGTCGCTATTCGGTAAGTTCCTGGTCGAACAACTTCGGTAACTCGGTAAGGTCCATGCCAGTTTGCTTCCAACTTATTGTGCTTCTGAATGACCTTATTTAGCACGTAATCTCCATCTTTTAAGTCGCATTTTTCACCCTCTTGTTGTAGAACAAAGCTGTTCGTTGTTGGTAAGCAGCATTCCTGATGGCTGCCTCTTCTCTAACCTCCTCGAGCATGTCCAAATCTAATCTTCTCATTAAGTCATTGACTGGGGAATTGGAATTCAACACTCTGTGTGTTGGAAGACCCAACTCGGCAAGTATTACGGCCTCACTTCCAAATGCCAGCATATATGGTGATTCTCCAATTGCTACTCGGGGAGTTGTTCGGTAAGCCCACAATACTGACTATAGCTCATTAATCCAATTAGCATTAGCCTCACTTAGCCTCTTCTTCAAACCATTTAGTAATGCTCTGTTCGTCACTTCAGTCTGTCCATTGCTTTGAGGATGGCCTGGTGCTGAATGAAACTTCAAAATGTTTGACTGATGACAATAGGCAGAAAACTCCTCGTTATCAAATTGTGTTCCATGGTCTGTGATGAAGGCATGAGGGAGACCATATCGGTAGATGATGTTCTTCCAAATGAACTGGTACACCTTCTCGTATGTCATATCAATAAGTGGCTCAGCTTCTACCCACTTAGTAAAATAATCCACTGCGACAACGAGGTACTTTAATCTTCCTCGGGTCGTTGGCAGTGGTCCAACCAAATCAATTCCCCACATGGAAAATGGCCAAGGGGAAGTTATGGGTGTCAACAATGCTTGTGGAGTTCGTCGGATGGAGGAAAAATGTTGGCATTTATCACATCTCTTAGCATAGGCTATACAATCAGCCCTCATCGTTGGCCAGTAGTATCCTTGCGTCATCACCCTTTGCAAAAGTGTCCGACCTGCTACATGGGCTCCACAGGACCCTTCATGGATCTCTTCAATCAATTATTTCACCTCGGAGGGATGTACACATCTTTGCAAACCTACCATAATTCCTCGTCTATACAAAACACCATTAGTTAGTACATACCGAGCAACTTTAAACTTCAATTTCTTGGCAGCGAGCTTATCCTCCGGTAATTCTCCCTCCTCAATATATGACCTGATGGTATCCATCCAAGATGGTCCTAAATCAAGGGTAATAATATTCATCGTCAGGTCTTCATCTATGCTCCGACTCTTTAATACTTCAATTGGTATCGTTCTTCGCAGCTCGGTACGAGTAGCTGATGCTTGTCGGGCTAGTGCGTCTGCTCGTGCATTCTCCATTCTTGGTATTCTGATCAACTGAATGGCATCAAATTCTGCCAACAACTCCATCACCTTTGCATGATATTTGACCATTAATTCTCCTTTAATTGCATATGTTCCCATCATCTGATTCACAATTAATTGAGAATCACTGAATACCATCACTTGTTGTGCTTCCATAATCTTTGCTAAATTAAGACCTGCTATCATGGCCTCATACTCAACCTCATTATTGGAGGCTTTGAATTGGAATCGCAGGGCATATTCCATGTCAATTTCGTCTGGGGTGTTCAAAACAATTCCTGCTCCACAACCTGTTGTGCAAGATGACCCATCTACATATAATCTCCATGTAGGTAACTCGTCTTCAAATTTCTTATCTGACATGTTTCCTCGGTGAAATATTTGCTGTTTCCTTTCATCCTCCCCTGGTATTTCTCGCTCTTCATCGACCATCTCTTCTCGCCCTTTTACCAACCGGAGTTGGTCTTAGCTTGTGTTTGTTGATCCTGTAACATCTACAGGTTGATCAGCGAGCAACTTTTGTTCCTCGGGGGTATCCGGATATGTAAACTCTGCTATAAAGTCTGCTACAACCTGCCCTTTTAGTGATTATCTGGGTTCATACACAATATCATATTCACCGAATTTTATTGCCCAGTACATCAGTCTCCCTGATTTTTCTGGCTTATGAAGGACTTGTCTCAATGGCATGTCGGTATACACGGTGATGGTATGGGCCTGGAAATATGGCCTCATTCTTCTACTTGCCTCAATTAATGCCAACGCCAATTTTTCCAGCTTTGGGTACCTGATCTCTGCACCTCGAAAAGCCTTACTTGTGTAATAAATTAGTTTCTGGACTCCATTCTCCATTCTGATCAATGCCGAGCTGACTGCATTCTCTGATACTGCCAGGTACAAGTACAACTTTTCTCCCATTACTGGCCTGGACAACAGTGGAGGTGCTCCCAAATATTTCTTCAAGTCTTGAAATGCTTTTTCACATTCATCATTCCACTCGAAAGTTTTTCGAAGTGTTTTGAAGAATGTGAGGCATCTATCAGTTGCTCGGGATACAAATCTGTTGAGCGCTGCAACTCGTCCTGTAAGACTTTGCACCTCTTTCTTCGTCGTTGGAGATCGCAACCCTAAAAGAGCTTTGATCTTTTCTGGATTCGCCTCAATGCCTCGCTGGTTGACAATGTACCCGAGGAACATTCCTTCTCGTACTCCAAATGTGCACTTCGTCGGGTTGAGATTCATCTGGTATTTATCTAGTTGATCAAAGGTCTGACCTAAGTCAACTAGATGATCATCAGCTTTCTTGCTCTTTGTCAGCATATCGTCGACATAGACTTCCATATTGCAACTGATTTGTTCGGCAAAAACCTTGTTCATCAGCTGCTGGTATATCGCTCCTGCATTTTTCAAACCAAAAGGCATAACATTATAACAATAAGTTCCCCTAGGGGTAATAAAAGAAGTACTTTCCCTGTCTTCAGGTTTCATTTTGATCTGGTTGTAGCCAGAGTAAGCATCCATGAAGCTGAGCAACTCGTGTCCCGAGGTAGCATCCACTAGTTGATCAATTCTGGGCAATGGAAAGTGATCCTTTGGGCATGCCTTGTTGAGATCGGTGAAATCAACACACATTCTCCATTTATTGTTTTTCTTCTTTACCATCACCACATTTGCTAACCAGTCTAGATATTTCACATCTTCAATGAATTGGGCTTTCTGGAGCTTCTCGACCTCCTCTTGTATAGCTTGATTCTTCTCGGGACTAAATACTCTTCTTCTCTGCTTTACAGGCTTGATCTCCTTATTCGCATTGAGCTCATGACACAAGAAGTTTGGATCTATTCCTGGCATGTCTTCATGACTCCATGCAAAAGTTTTCTTTCTGTTTCTCAAGAAAGTTATCAACTCCTGTTTTATTGAAGCATCCAACGTCGAACCTATCTGGGTTATTCGTTCAGAGTGCTCGTCGTCCAGAATAACATTTTCTGTAGATTCCACCACCTGTCCTTTTACAAGTTGGGATTCATCTCTGGGATCCAGTGTTTCAATTTCTGTACGTTCATCCACCTGGTAGGTAGTAGTCTTTTTCCTTGACTCTTCAAGCTCCTCTTTCTCGGCAGATGAATAATAGCATTCCCAAGCTAATTTTTGATCACCTTTCACCACTCCTACTCCAAAATTTGTTGGGAATTTTAAGCACTGATGTACTGTAGATGGAACTGCTTCGAACTTTTTCAAACCAACTCTTCCCATGATGATATTGTAAGATGATTGCACATTCTTATCCATCACAAAGAAGCGTATTCTTTCTGTTCGACAAGCAGGCCAAGTTCCAATGAATATATCCAACTTGATCGTCCCATGTGGAAAAACTTTCTCGCCAGCAAAACCCAGGAGAGGTCTATGATAAGGTTCCAATTGAGATAATCTTAAATTTAAACTGTCAAAGCATGAGTAGAACATGATGTCTGCCGAACTACCATTATCTACCAGCACCCTTGAAATCACTACTTCTTTCATCCTCATTTTGATCACCAAAGGGTCGTCGTGAGGGTAAAGAACACCTGCAAGATCGTTTTTTGAAAAACCAATGACCAGCTTCTCTTTGTTTATCTTTCTCGGGCGATCCTTTTCAGTCAAATTTATTCGTTGAATGTATGAGCAAGCCTGAGCCTCACCGAGGTAAGCTTTTCTTTCTGCAGTAAGATCTCCTCCTCCTGCATCTCCGCCTGTAATAACATTACAATCAAATGTTCCGAAACGTATTGAAAATACCTCGTGTTCTGGTTGCTTTGTCCTTTTGGGAAGATCGGGGTCATCCTCTTTATCATCTTCATGATCCCTTTTCCTATTTTCTTCTGCCCGACGAGGAGATCTAGACCTCTCTCTTGCTCGGTTTTCATTTCCCCTTTCATTTCTACGATCAACATACTTTGACAACTTTCCTCGTCTAATGAGCGTTTCAATCTCATTCTGGAGGGCTATGCAATTTTTAGTCATATGACCATGATCCTTATGAAACTCGCAATATTTATCTCTATTTATTTTGTCAGGATCCGACCTCAGTTTGTTTGGCCACCTTACTTCCTCGTTATTCTTGATTTCCTCCAAGACATGATTAATACCCATTTTCAAAGGAGTATAATTATCGAATTTCTTCAGGACTTCCCATGACGACTTATCATTCTTGGAATGCTTGTCACCGCCATTGCCCTTATGCTCTTTCTTCTTAGATTTGTCGACTTCCACCTTGGTTTCTTTATCCATACTCTTCTTCGCAGCCATAGCCTCCTCGGCATTCATGATTTTGGCCGCTTTTGCCATCAACTCTGACATAGTTGTAGGTGGATCTTTGTCCAAAGTGTAATACAACTTGTTAGGAAACAACCCACTCATCAAGGCGGTGATTGCTGTCTTTTCTTCATAATCTATGACTTCCAGCTTCTCGTTATTGAAACGAGTTATATAATCTCTAGTACTCTCACCAGATTTTTGTCTAACACTTAACAAGTGTGCTACTCGTTTTACTGGCTTTGCTCCGAAACAGAAATTGCCAATGAACAACTCGGCCAATTGAAAGAAAGTTGAAATCTTACCCCGAGGAAGATTGTTGTACCATATCTGGGCAGATCCAGTAAGAGTTCCTGAGAATGCTCTACATCTCATCTCGTCGGGGACAGCATAGATGTCGACAGCAGCTTAATATTGCTCTATGTGAAGAACATGATCTGTCTTTCCATCATATTTGGGGGTCACCACAGGTGCTTTAAATATCGACGGTGTAGGAAAATCCACAATGGCCTGTACAAAAGGTGTCCCTTGAACAAAAGTTCGTTTTAGGGGGTTCTTCGCCTTAGCCATTTCTCCCAATCTATCCTCCAACTGCTGAATGGAAACTTTCCATGCATCATTTCCTTCCTCGGGCTTATTAGTTCGAGCAATTGATTGTTCTGATGTGGCCTCCTGAGATCTATCTTGACGAGCAACTGGTCGTGGTTGTGCTGATCCCTCTCTTAGATCTGATGGTCGTCGAAAACTCCTCGACATGGTCTTAGGTGGACTCCTATTCCTCCTAGGGCCTAATCGACTAAAAGGAGACACCCTGCTCAGTCTTTCCAAGGCACTGGTCCTTTCTGGAGAGAGAGTAATATGTTTCTCAGTATTCGTGGCCCGTATTGATGAAGTTCGCCCAGGTTGATAAGAGAAATCATCAGATTACTCATTACGATACGCATCTGTACGCCTGGATCGTGAAGAAAGTAAATAGGTTTGCCTCTGACCACTTCACTGTCCCGAATGTGCAGGTGCACCACCATGAAGGGTCTGTATGAGTTGCCGCATTGTCTCCTGCATGGCGGTTTGTCCTTGAGCCAGATTCGTCATAATTCCAGCCAGATCTGGGGGTGCAGAGGGATTTAGAAGATTTCCAGCATTTCCAGCGTTTTGATTGCTGGATTCCGGATTATCTTCCATTGCTGATGAATGATTTTTGGTGAAAAACGATAACAACAGTCGATTCCCACAGGGGGCGCCAAATCTGTTGATGTAAAAAATTAGATTGCTTCTAATTATTTAATCACAGATAAATATAAATGAGACAAAGAATTTTAAAGTGGTTCAGCCTTATAAGAATGGCCTACGTCCACTGTTTATTTAATCATAGATTAATATAAATGAGACAAAGAATTTTAAAGTGGTTCAGCCTTATAAGAATGGCCTACGTCCATTGTTTTCTGTTATTGCCAAGTGTTTTGGAGTTCTCGATATGTAATTCTCTCAATAAAATCCGGTCCCTTTGAATGAGGGTGATACAATGTATTTATAGCCCTTAGGCTGTACATGTGAAAGGGTAAACAATTAATGCCCTTTAAGAGTATACGTATGTATGATAAGCATTCAATGAATAGTTGAACTGTTGATTATCTGGCAATCAATGCTGTGGCCGAGATGCAGCTTGGACCTCTCTCAAGAAAATCCGGTCCCTTTGAATGTGGGTGATACAATGTATTTATAGCCCTTAGGTTGTACATGTGAAAGGGTAAACAATTAATGCCCTTTAAGAGTATACGTATGTATGATAAGCATTCAATGAATAGTTGAACTGTTGATTATCTGACAATCAATGCTGTGGCCGAGATGCAGCTCGAACCGCCTTAGTTGCTCGTCGTTCAGGAGTTTCTCAGAGTGTTGGAGTTCCTCGGAGTGTTGGAGTTCCTCGGAGTACACTTGCTGCTCGGAGTGAGTATGACTTGGTCGGGGAGATAAACTTCCTCGTTGCTATTGTGCCACGTAGATCGACACGTGTCTTCTTATTATTCATCTATATCAGCATACTAATTTTGGTATCAACATCTATGATGTCTTTTCATGCTGCTTGTACCCAAAATGTTTTTGATACTATGTGGACATTGTTGGAATATACGAACTTGATATCAACTACATCTTCCATTTCCCAAAATGAGGTGAAATTCACTCCGGATGCCTTTAGTGCCCATTTGTGGCCATCAAGCTATGGTTTCACCATTTCATCTGGATCCTTCCAAATTGCTTATCGTTCGATAAATGTGATAGATAATAACATCTACCTACCAATGCATTGAGAAGTGTAGACTTATCACAGCCAGAAGGACCCAATATATCATCCAGCTCCCCGGATCGGGGATAACCACAAAGACCGTGAAGGATTGATCTGCTGGTGCTTTTTTTGTCAGAAAATTTACCCACACCACTGGCAGATATATTTGAACAAACTCAGAATGTGTAAAACTAAAAATAAATATGGTTTAAAACCAATTAGAACAAACTCAGAAATTCACTATGTTTCCATATCCATAAATAACTCTCCCGAGCCACTCTTCATCTGTTGAACCAAATAAAGACACTGATATATTTGCTAGCTTCTTTTTACTCAATCGATATGGTGGTTATCAACGTTATTTGGTAGCAATAGGAGCTTCTACTTTTTTAAAATCAGTGGAATCAAGCAACTCAATACAGTTTTGAAACTTCACTCTTCTTTTTATGGACGTACTAAATGAGAAATGCCATTTCTTTGCAACCAAAGTATGTTCATTTACACAACACAAATCAGATTCAAGCAAAATAAGTTTAAATTTTGCATCAAAAGATTCCAAACATTACTACTTCTTTGATCCACTTTGATACAGTAACCAGTCCCTTGAGATCGTTATGATCCACACCGCATAATATCTTAATTTGCAAAAAAACGAAATACAATAAAGTTGCATTTAACTATGGTTTATAAACAATTATGGTTCCATTTAACATGTGTTTTTACTGTCAACTCATCTTACAAGGCATGATGGGCACTTTCAAATTAATTGGAGGTGATGGTGTTTCTCTAGAGGTTCACGGTGGCTGGTGCTTCCCCGGTGCTTCATCAACGGAATCAACAAAACACTTTGGCAACCATCGAGATATAAATCTAGGAAATAATTTCACAAATACATAGTCAACACCCAGAACTGGAAAACTAAAACTAAAACTAAAAATTATAAAATATGGAGTGTTTAGAAGATGAAATGAGTCGGCAAAAGTATAAAATAAAAGTCATTGTACATTAATGCCGACTCAAAACTAAAACTAAAACTAAAAATTCACAACATCTAGAAGGACTAAAAACTCAAAATCAATCCAAATTAATGCCGACTCAAACACAAAATTCACAACAGGAAGAAATCATGGTCTTCTGCTAACGACTCAAATTATTAGAAAGATATTTGTGTTTCCCTTCAAACACATAAATGAGGTAATGCTACGCCACTACTCTAAAGCATGGTCTGCTTCTAACGGATCATTAAATATAGATCTTTCTAACAATTTGAAGCCTCCTACTGTGTACATAATGAGAAACATGTCCAAGAATTTTCCAATGCTATTGAAGAATCCAAAAATAATGGTAATAAATTGTTATAATATTTACACGAAAAAACAGAACATGGAAGAACTTACTTGTTATCGAACATAGCAGAACATGGTCTACTACTAAAACTCACACCTCTAATGTGGATTTATCAATTGAAGATTTTTGGAAAATATAACTCCATTTATAAGAGAAAGAGAATGCCGGCCACGTCAATGGGTTTAAAGAGGCGAAAGTGGTCTCTTAAGAATGGCAGTAATGCATGTAAAGAAAATATCATCCATTGTTGTGATCTGTAACTTCATTCTATCGTATTTATTTCTATAACTTCATTCTATCGTAAGGAAGTAAAGAAAATATCGTCGTGTGGTGCTATGTGTGAGGATATGTAACTTCATTCTATCGTATCTGTTTCGTTTCTTCTAAATAGAAAAAATGATTAGAAAAGGAAATTAAAAAAAAAAGTTAAATCGTGTACTCTTATTTACTTGGGCAAACTTCAAAGATCCAAACACCAAATACTCAACAAAATTCCAACACATGTAGTTAACAAACCAAGGCGTAGTGTGCATAATATGTAAATTCAATTCTACTTAAGTGTAAACAAAGATACTATATTATTAAGCATATATAGCAAGGGGCATAGACCATTTCAAGAAACTTAAAAATGGAAATATAACATATGTAAGAGAAGTGGGAGTATCCATTTGATTGTTTCTAGAAGCATATGTTTCGAGAAGTAGGATCTATTTGATTGTTTCTAGAAACGTGTACTGTGCAAAAAATAAAAGGAGCAATTGGGATCATAGTTTACTTACACTCCAATTAAAACAAAGAAATAAATAATGCATGTAGGTATGTCAATTATAACTTAAAACAAGCAGAGTCTATAACAAAAACAAAAACAAAAATATGAAAGCAACATGAGATTCAGAATTATAAGAAGATACTAAGGCATTTATAGGCCCATTGACATCAAATCACCCCATCTTTGTTTTTATAAAAGACAAAACTAATGTGTAACGACACATTTACAATTTCATTAATATGAGTACTATTCATGCATAAAGAGAATAGAACTTGGAAAACTATAATAAAAAATATTCCACACCCGAATTTGAAACAAACAATCCCAAGATAACTCATCGTGTTATACAAAATTGCGATTAGGATAGAAGATGATTGAAATTATCATCTTGAACCTTTATATGTTTTAGTCTACAATCAGAAAGTTACCAAACCTAAGAAATTAGACTAACATAGAATAAAAGAAAACTTAAAACTTAACAGAGAGTGTACCTTAATAGGGCTTTGACATGCTATGATCTTCAAGACAAGTCATGATTCCTGAAGAGTAAGTAAATAAATAAATTGTTACAACTCACGATTCATGTAACGATAGTTAATGAAAAAAAAAGTATATTCAGTAATATGATCAAAGAAATAAGAATATGATCCTTTATTGACCAAACTAAAACTCAAAAATAAAGTAGTATACGCATAGCAAGGATACTAGAAGTCTACCTCTATGCCACGGTAACAACCAATAGAATTTATCAGTTCAGCGGTGTGTTTAGGAGATCGACAAATAGGAATTTTGAGTACAACCAATTGATTGTAGATGTTCAAATATATTTTCATTGTTCTTCAAAATCAACCAAAGTTGAATGTGCAAAAAATGTCAGTGTTGAAAATTCAAGTGATATAAATAATTACAAAATGATTACTTTCTATTTATTTTTTCGCAACCCATGTATAGAAAGAAACATGTTTTTCTCTGCATAACTTGGTACAATACAAATACATTAATGATGTAGAACTTGGTACAGTACAACTACATATGTACAATACAATACGATACAAATATACATGTGCGTAGTACATCCGTTTTAGATATTCAGATTATTCAGATTATAACATCAGCTTTTAGAAATTTTTCATATTGCTACTAAATTTATAGGTATTATAAACAATATAACAACAATAGGAAGCCATGTCAAATAAAAGTAATAAACAAATACTTTGCATAGTGGGAAAAAAATTACCTACAACATTAGCTGTGATAAAGTCTCTGATGGGAAAAAAAAAGTAAAAAGCACAAACAACTCCAAAAAAAATGTAAGAAAGTATAAATTTCAGTGAAGTAAAATTTCCAAATAAGAACTGAAACAAAGGAAAATAAATTATAGAAAGAATACCTTTGTTTAACCATTTTGTTTAAAAATATTTACAAATGAACTAAGAAGTGAACCGATAAGTTACTTATGACTTCCTCTTTGCTCCATAGAAACCTAAGAAGATGCATAAAATCAAAAGAAAAAAAACATAAGCATTACAGATAAAAAATTTTAGAAACTGCATTTCAAATCTGAGAGAGAGGGAGGGTGAGAGAGCAAAGACCCAAATCTGAACTAATAAATAAAAATGGACTCCAAATTTGAACTTTTACACCACACATCATTGTGACCATCTGTACAAAACAACATATATAAAGTTTGGAAATCATAATCTATGGAAGAAAATTCTTACTCTTTCATATTAAAAAAATGAATCTTCAAAGTAAAAAAATTATGTAATGATAAGAAGGAGATTACCTGTGCGCGTTACAAAGAGAGGTGGAGGAACGACGAGGCAGGAGGATGAGTGAGGGAGAGGATGAGGGTTTGGGTTATTCATCTTCCTCGTCAATCATTCATCTCCCTAAGATTCTTGTGGAGAGAGAAGATAGAGAACATAATTAGAAAAGGGGTTTCCAAGACGAGACAACATAAAGTGAGAGGGACTGAAAGGAGATATGGATGGGTTTAGCAAGTGTAAGGGAGAGAATGATAGAAAGACTATTCTATCCTTATGTTTGAATTTTATTGATAAGGGGGAAACAAATTAGAGTATATTAAAAGAGGGGGAATCTAAATTTCGTAGCGGTAAAATAGAGAGCACAAAAAAAAATTATATTGATGACATCGTCTTTCCATCTTATGACATACATAAGTTTCCTACATTATTTTATATATATATATATATATATATATAAGACTAAAAAAACTTGATCAAATAATTGTTATAGCTACAGTAGAGCCTTGTAAAAATTGCGCAAAGTTTCACCTTGTTACATCGTGTACTGGTAAAATATCACCTTATATTAACAATGCCCGTGTTGCGTCTGTTCCTCGACCAATTCATGCCATACTCTACCAATATATTTAGTATAATCATTTGAACCTAAATGTCCTTCCGCGCAACCTGGTATTTTCCTTTTAATCACGACATGCGATGTGTCAACATTATGTACAATTCACATTTTTTCCTTGTGCATAAATTTCTCCAATAATTTCCTTGGATAAATTATTGAAATTTTTAATAAAAATATTTATTTCTAGGTTGGGGTATTACAGTCGCGTTCTACAAAAGGTAAAAATAAAGAAGACATTGTGGTTAAAAAATTATCCTACTACAAGAAGAATTTATATGCCCCTGGCTGCTTTCACTTTGACTAATAGTGAGAAAACAGATTCTCCTAAACACGCTGTTCAACTTGAAAACGCTGACTTGTTATTTCGATAATTTTTGTAGTGTAGTAAGACACAAAAAAAATAAACTTAAATAATGCAAGTCTCATAAGTCACAAGTCCTCATTTAAATAACCTCTTAATTGTTTGGGCATTTCTTCTTCGAGTACATTGATCTCCACTGGGTAATTATGCAAACATTTTTTTTTATTTATAATGAGCTATATGTATTGTATCATTAATAATATTAATCCATCTGATTAACTCTCATTTTCCCATCAGATGTACATCTTTTCAATAGAAGGCCAAAGAATATTTTTTTTCTACTCACGGCATTGCATGTGTATCTATCCATTCATTTTTATAACTGGTGTGGTGAGTTGATGGCATCAGGAAAGGATTCGAGGCACAAGTGCCCTCATTTTTATCCCATGAATGAACTTGGTTTCGATATGTTTCAAGCAATTCCATGACTAATATGTACAACAACTTGAACTATCTTCACGATCCATTAACTTCTCTCGTATGAACCTTTGGAATTCACTGTTGGGAGATAATGCCATGGATATATACTTTGGGAAACACGTATGTAACAAACTATCAACATGATCTTTTGATACCATAGATGATTTAGTGATTTCTAGCTTAAGAGCATTAAATGGGGGAAACTGGATTTCCCTCAATTCTTCATATATAGACACATTCTTATCAGTGCATAAAAGTAGTTTCAAACCTTTAGATTGATCAAACTTCATGAGAATGTTGTGTACTTAATCCAAAATAAATGTATATTTTTCTCCTCTCCATATGGATTCAATATTAAGCTTTGCTTCATTCAGACTTAGGATATACATGGAAGAAATGGGCATTCGATTACCCATATACTCAAATGTAACTAGATTTGGAGCATCTATAATGGACTCCTCTAAATTCTTGCATCTTATTAGTGTTAACCCCTTGAGTCTTCTACTCAAAACTACAATCCTCTTCAGGATGTTACATTCCTTCAATACCAACTTCTTAAGGCTCGAAAATTGAGAAAACTGATCTTCAAATAACTCATCTAACATGTAAGCATCTTTTGACGTAAAAAATTTTAGATTATCGCAGCCTGCCAAGTTTATTTTTCATTGGCCATTAGATTTCTTCCCATAGAACAAAAAACTCAAAAGATTTGGTAATTTGATTTCAACTGAGGGGATGTCGTGGCACTCATGTAACTCAACCCGATTTAGTTTTAGAAGAGTTTAAATGTGTAGAACTTCCAAGGTATCACAGTATATGGGTCGTAGATCCTCAGTCATAGGGCAGCTACGTACGAAACATTGGATTAAATCAACATCTACACGAGTATTCTTAGAGATATAATTTTTAAGTTAAACAGTTATATGTCTCTATAATTATCCAATCTGCATCCATATAACTTCAATGAGGTAATTGTATTTGATAATAGGATGGTCTTTGTCAAAGGGTAAAGTCCATTGTTCTTTATGTCCACATGGATTTCAATCTCTTTGATATTTTTGTCTAAGGCCAGTCTTATCCAATCACGAATTCCATACTTCAATTTGATATCAAGTGTGGACATACCTAGCTTGAGTTTCGGTATATACAACATCAGCTCAAGTTTAACTAGTAATGATTTGTTAAAACCTATAAATGTATTTTCGTGTTCTTCTCTTTGTGCTTCAAAGATCTTTTGATCAAAATCAAAACTGAGGAATGAATACCATACGCTTCTCCACTTTTTGGACAACGCTATAGATCGAGTTGTGTCTTTTGGGCAATGGAAGAGAGAGAGAATATGCTAAATAATATGTTCTGGAAATTTTGATATTCAATCTGATCTATCAGCTGCTCCTTCCATCCCATTAACGTCCACCGTCTTTCGCTTCCTTCTATCATGGGTTTGATTCAGTGGAATGTGAGAAGATTTTCCCTTTAAATTCTACTGAATTTTCAAGAGTCTCCTAAAAGTTGAGAATTTTATTTTCTGCTTCTCTTTAATTATCAATGACCTGATATTACTATATTTTTTTCCAATTCCTAACAAAAATATCCCCCTTCAAAAACTTGTGATGTGAAACTCTCTTTTATAGTGTTATGATTCACTTGTATGAACCTTTCCACCACGGGAAGGGGTTGTTCATATCCCTCTGACTCAAAAGCAATAGTCTCCACTCTTGAGGAGATTTTTTTTGCCTCTTTGAGACTTTTGTAATTATGCAAATAAGTTTGTGCTTTACCCTATTTTGTGCAAAAGTGGTAAATAGAAGTCACACTAAAGTTGTGAAATCAACTTTAGCCGAGGTAATTTTTGTACTATAGATATATTTTCCTTCATAATTCTTTTATATCAAAATCCACCTAACTATGCATTTTTGAGATGAGGATTTGTTGTGTGGTCAGATTAGGTATCAATTGATATATCCTTTTTGAGAACTTGATAAAAACTTTCAAAGATTACATTAAAAGTACACACTATATTGGATGGTCAATTGTTCAAGAATACATGAGGAGGTTGAATCCGCATGGAGAATGAGTGATCAAGGAACACGACGAGTATGAGTACTTGAACATAATTTCCTTAAATCAGAGGAGAAATTGCAGGATGAATGATAGGGCATGGTTACCAAAAGAGGTAATTTCCACCTCTAATGTGTGCGGTTATTTTTTCATGCACGGTAAAAACATGGCATAATATAAATTCATTAACAAATGTAGCTTCTAAGATTATGTAATGTCTCTTTAAGGCTTACACGCCTAGCAAAAGCTCACCAATTTCGTGTGAAATATTTTAAGAAATTTTTCACCAACGGTTTTGATTACATTTCATATCCGTGTGAGGAAAAGATTTTGATGCAGAATAGTGAAATTTCAATTTCTGCCTTGACTATCCGTGTCGCTGGCAAAAGTAATAAAGGTCCAAACGATACGGTGCTAACCTATTATGGGATTGTCTATTAAATCTTAGAACATGATTATTTAGATTTCAAAGAAATTTCATTCTATTATGACTCGATGAAGGTGGAGATCACTATGAATTCTTGTAGTGTTGATCGTGACTTATAACTTATCATGTTAGATTTATCAAAGATGATGAGTAAAGTTCACAAAGTTAATGAGAAATTTATTTGTGCATTTCATAATGTAAAGAAGGTAGTTTACTCAAAGTGCATAAACGATGGAAATTGGAATATTGTTGTACATTCACCAAAACGTATGACTCATTAAATGATCTTAAAGAGTTCTCGTATCCTCTTAATGACAATCCTAATTTTAACCATCGTTTAGTTGATTTATCGAAAGATCAAGTATCAAAACATTATTTTACCCTTTACAATCCTGTTTGCATCCTATTATTATATTGCCCTTTACAATCCTATATGTATACACAATTGTATCATATTATGATATTGGCTCTATATTGATGCTTTATCTTGATTTATGAATGTTTAGATTGAATTATGAATGATTACTATGATTTATGAATTAACTAGGATGACACGGGATCAATGTCAATCGTAGTAATTGACCATGTAATCACGAGACTTCGAGTTTGAGAATATGACAAAAACTTGCAAATATATAGACTTAGGCTTAAAACATTCAACTAGTGGGAGAAAAGCCAAAATAGCCCCCAAACGACATCGTAAGAGGCATAAACACCTCGCATTGGACCAACGTAAGTCGCAGCAACTAACTCCAAAGTCAAGGGACTCCCGATTTTATAATATAATGAAATTTTGTAAATATATACACTTGGGCATAAAAACATGATGTTAGAGGGAAAAAAATCCAAAATAACCCCCGAATGCCCCTATGCGGTACGAACACTTCGCACGGGATCAATATAACTTGTAGGAACTAATCACACAATCACGGGACTCTCAGTCTAAGAATATGATGAAAATTTGCAAAAATCCAGACTTAGCCTTAAAAACATGGCGCTAGAGGGAAACAACCTAAAATAGCCACCAAATGGCCCCGTAAGAGGCATGAGCACTTCACACGGGACCAATGTAACTCGTACGAACTATGCATGTTCTCCTAGGACTTCTAATTTAAGAATATGATGGAAATTTATAAATATCTACATTTAGGTTTAAAAACTTGCTGCTATAGGGAGAAAACTCAAAACAACCCCGATATCGCCGTGTTAGAGGCACGGACACCTCACACGACAATAATGTAACTTGGAGGAACTGAACACATTGTGAATAAATCTCGGTTTGAGAATATAATGTAAATTTTTATATATAGAATGGCGCTTAAAAACATGGCGCTAGATTGTGACAACCTAAAATAGCCCCCAAATGGCCTTGTAAGAGGCAAGAAAACCTCGTATGGGGACCAATGTAATTCAATAAAACTCATATTAGAGAATATGATGAAAATTTTCAAATGTATAGACTTAGGATTAATAACATGCTGGTAGAGGGTGAATGTAACACCCTGTAATTTTTAATGATTTTTATATGGAGATTAATTAGATTAAATTTAGGGAATTAATCCGGATTAAAATAAATATCAATTAGCTTGATAAGTGTTGGTATTTCTTTATATGAATTATATTGAATATTACTTAGTGAATTAGTAATAAATTAGTAAGAATTCATTATGATTATTGTGAGCAGAACATACGGCTGTTATGGTAATATAATTAGGACGCGCGTGTTAGTCGTGTCGCGACTTAAATTTATGGGATAAAAGGTAATTTATTTATGAATCATCGACATGTCCATTTTGAGTACTCTAGTATGTTCAAAAGGGTCAAAATAGTCCAAAAAGTGTACTCGGGGGTTTGGATTGGGTTTTGTAGCTTTTTAAGCCAAACAAGCACCCCAGAGGGGTATTTTAGTCTTTTGGATTTTTGAGAAAAAAGGACAAATAAATTTTAGAGGTTTATATCATCATTTTTGTAAAGGGGGATAGGTTTAACACAAAGACAAAATAAGATAGGCCATTGGAGGAGAAGGAGAGTAGAAAACCTAAGCTTCCTATACCAATTTCCACCCCGAACGTGACAGAATTAAAATCGGAGCTAGGGGAGAACAACCACACCATCCTAATAATGAAATCAGACATAAAATTAAATAGACAAGTGTTTATTACAATATTTTTTTAAAGAGTTGTAATGCCCGTGTAGTTTAGGGTCTTCTATTTGATGATTTAGATTAAATCTTGAGATTTTGATGATTTAAATACATGATTTGGGGTAGGATAGGCATGTAGGTTTAATCCTTCATATGAATCGTACGAAATCAGAGGTTGTGTGATGAAGAACATGTAATAATTCTGGTTATTTTGATGAAAACACATGAAGAACACAAAGAACTAGGGTTTTACGAGTTTTAAAAGAAAACCGGTTCTTAAATTGATTTCATGATGAATTAATGTTAGATTTATGTGGGAAATCATTCCCATACACTCATTTAATGATACTTACGCTCTTTTGAAATTTTGTGAAGTTTCATGAAGAATTGATAAAGTTAAAAGGCTAAAAATCATAAAAACGTAAGGAAGAAGAGACCTGCTACCTTTTGAATCGATTTGGTAGGAAAATAGATTCAGCCTCATGGGCAAAACGATTCGGCTGTCCAGATTTGGCCAACTTTGCCTTTTAAATGATATTTCCCCTTAAGATAAATTATAGGGAACTTGGGGGTTAATCTTGTAATTAATTAAAGTCTTAGAGGAAGACAATAGGTATATGTTTAAGACTTGGTTTGATATTAATGTGGGTAAGATTGGAACTTTAAACTGACGAGAGTAAATAGAGTGAATTACAAATTGGGAATTTGGAATTTGGACTTGGGGAAGAGTAGACCATGACCTAATGCTATAACCATTAGGGTATGAGTGTAATAACTGCTGAATTAACTTAAGGAGTAACTATGGTCCCTTAAAGTGGAAAATAATACTCGAGATTATACGATAGTGGGTTAATATTGTTAATTAATAATTTGACAAGTATTAGAGAGATAAATTCTATGTATGGATTATTATTATATGTCGAGTGTTTAACTATATGGGTAATATTTATAGGTTAAGTGTATACCTATACGAACTATATTATAGGTTGAGAGTATACCTACAGGGATTCTATTTGTAAGTTGATTGTATTCTTATGCAGATGACATTTATAGGTCGTGTGTATACGTATATGGATTTTAATATAGGTTGAGTGTATACCTACGAACTTTATTTATAGGTTGGGTGTAAACCTATATAAAATATATGGATAGGGTGTGTGTATGCCTATTACGTGCTTTCTTATATATGTGAACATACCTGCATTCCTTGCTATCATGGGAGGTTCCATCTTGTTTACAGTCTTATCCGATGAGCCTATTGGGGGGATTTTAGACTTGTGCCTCAGAACGTTAGAAGTTAGGGATTGAGCACTACTTGTGTGTATGATAGTGTGATCGGTCATTTGGGTGTGTTAGGTGTCTACATAGCCCAAAAGATTAGAACTATATTCGCGTCCAATACGTGTTAATTTTATTTATGGTTCGAGGCTGATACCCGAACCGATAGTCTTTGATTTAGTATGAGAGGTAGATGGACTTGATAGCAGAGTATGCATATTCGCATCGCGATTCTTAGCTCGGGGATGCTAGAGACGTATATATATATATATATATATATATATGAATTTAACCTACTTGTGTGTAATGTAGGGAGGATAGATAATGTATATCTAAATCTTATTTAAATATGAGATAATCTAGTTAGTGTGATATAGTAGTAAATTTAGATAGTGTATATCTAGAAGTAATATAATTGTGAGATAGCCTACTTAGCGGGATATGGTAGTAAACTTAGATAGTGTATATGTAATAATGAATTAAGTAGAGAAACTTAATGAAATAATTTAGTGATAACATATGCCAAATGTTAACTAAATGGCTGAATAATAACATACAATAAATATTAATTATTAGTTAGTGGATAGCGTGTAGTTGAGTGAAAGAGAAATTTAACTAAGGACTAAATGAGAACTAAGGGTATACTATAGCGTACTGTATGGGCGATGTGGGTGAGATAAAACTAATATGGTTAATTAGTTATTGATGAGATCTAGTTGGGCTATGTCTTATAGCTAGGTAGGAGACATTGGGTGTGCACTATAGATCAGAGCTGAGAAACTGAAGAGAGTGTACATGGGCAAACATGTGAATCAATAACTGTTTTTAAACTGTGATAAATACTTGCTAAATATTTTCAAAATACATTGGTCTCTTACCCGTCATGTAAAATATATTCAAAACCTTTTAGGTGTCCAACAACAAGGTCGACGAGATTAATATATATTCCATGGATGCGTAGATTTTGAAAAATAACCTTAATATTAAAAGTATTTTGTTTACTAGATTAATAATAAATAGTTATAAGTTGAGTAAACTCCGAACAAACCTATTGGGAAAAACACTAGATGTGTTGTAAAATCTTTTTTCTGAATGTATGGATAAAATTCGATAGTTGATTACCTTAAGTTTATTTTTTAATAACATATACTATCTTTACCATGCAGTCCCAATCACAATAACAATTAAGAACATTCACATAAATAGACACATGAATTTTTAACCTGGTAAAACCCTTAAATAAGGGAAACATCCACGGTGCCCTCTACGGTACAAAATAAAAAACCCACAAGAATAAAATCAGGTTATAACACTTAAGAAAACCATAAAGATCCTATCCTAAGTTTAGAATGTACCTACACGAGATTCTCCACTCCAAAGGTATTTTAACTGTGACATTTATCCTTTCTTGCTGCTTCTTTGTATTTTCCTTGATTTCCATCTCTTTGAATTAAGATTCCAGTACCTCTTTCAAGTAGAAGATTCTTAGACAAAATCACAGTGTCTAAGTCTTCGTGTGAGATAGTGTTTATGATGTGTTACTACATGCAAACATGCAACTCACCCTCTCAAAATTTATACAAACTTTCCTAACAAATTACAAAAGTTTTATATGAAAGTTATTTCGAAATCTTGATTTCTCAAGCAAAGATTTCTTAATCTTTTATATAACCATAGATCTTAAGGATACCTTATTTGGAAGACGGTTCAAGGTCTTATACCATTTCTGGTTTTTGAAAATATTTTTGAAATTGTAAACCTCCAATTGCAGTTCCAACTAGACTAGAAGTCTACATTATCAAATCAGATTCAGACTTAACATGCCAGGACTTGTTCAACAAATTTTGATCTAAAACTTTATTTTTCAGATCTGAACCCTATAAAACTTTAGCACGAGTTCGTTTATGTTCCTGTTATTTTTGTACCCCAGTATTTAATAAAATATGAAATAAAAACATGGAAACTTACAGAACTCCCTAGATCTGAAAATTATTTTTGAAACAAAAAATTTTATTTCAAAAACTAGTTGAAACAGATTAGATCTAAGAAATGAGATCTAAAAAAAGAAAACAAAAAATATACGTGAGATTTTCTCTTTTAGAAAAACTCAGTTTCAATAATGAAACTTAAATCTTCCTTAAAGATGAGTTTTGAGAGAATCAACGTATTTGAAGAGGTCTTCAAACAAATAACACAAAACCAACAACACAGAAATCCTATAAAGATCTAACTCTCAAAAGGTGAGTTTTCTAATGTATGGGACTTTTAGGTTTTAGTGTTTGGGTTAGGGAGAAATCTCACAGAGGTTTGGATCTACGAAGAAACTTGGGTTTCCTCTCTTTTTTATCTATTCTCCCTTCTCTCTCTTCTCTCTTCTCTCTCTTTTCTCTCAGGTTTAATGAATTAGAAAAAGTCTCAAAATGGTGAGGCTTGGTCTCCTTTTATACTGAGCGAAGAAGGATCGAGAACATTAGCATAAATCCAATTGCTGGGATCATGTTTAACTGAGTTGACTTTGATTCAATGGTTCATCACAATCGGTGGTTTAAACTAACACTGATTGGTTGAGGCTTGGGTCACACGGATTGACTCTAAACTCATGCAGAGCGTTGATGAAGTTGATCCAAGGGTAGAGATTGAATAAGCATTTTGTGTCTAAGAGAAAACACACATTGTATCATTGGAAAGACAACACATGTACACATCAGATGAAATAACAAACGCATGTTGAAACTAACTACAAGGCACACCTCCAACTCTCTAGACCTTTCGGATTCTACCCAAGAAAGCAATCAACAAAGAATTCAAGTTTTTGAAATTCTATTTTAATCCACAAAACTTTTAAAACCAATTTTTAATTAATTCAAAAATCATTTAAAAATTGTTTAAAATAATATAAAATGATTTTTTTGGAAATAAATTGATTTTTAAAATGATTTCAAAAGTTAATAAACCATTCAAGCACATATATAATATGTAGGATGCTGTGCAAGTGCCCTATTTGTGGTTTTAGAGTTAATTTCCCTTTGAAGATTCTCTTGGACATGGATTTCTTCATGTAGCATCTACCTTTGAGGAGATGGAGTTCTCAAACTATACTAACCTATTTTGTCTAAATATCCAAACTAGTTGGAACTCCTATATATGCAGACTCAAGTGAGTTTATATATGGTGTGTTCTCAATCTCCCCCTTTGGAAATTAGAGACAAAATTCCCTTGAGTATTTTGTACTCTTGGATCAAAAATAAAAATAAATCCTATGTGTCCTATACAAAAATTCTAACTACCCATCCCATCCTAGAATCGAAAATAAGGTAAAGAAAATACATTACTTAACTACATACAAACCAATACCCTACAAAGTATAAACAAGATGTACAAAGGGTCTGAAATGCCTGTAAAAAGATAAACACTAAAATTGGCATATTGGTTGAGTTAGAATAGCAATAGATAGTAAAAAGGCTACGCAATACTCAAGATCTTCTCCCCCAATTTTTCTCAAACATACAAGGGGTATAAATCACAAAAACTTAGAGATTAATTGAGAGTAATCATGCCTATAGCAGTATGCAAATACTGAAAACAAATGTTATCTAATGGTTTTATAAAGATATCTGCGAGCTATTTTTGAGTGTTCCAATATTCAATAATGATTTCTTGGGATTCAACAAGGTCACGGATAAAGTGATATCTAATCTTAATATGCTTAGTTTGTGAATACAAAACATGATTTTTGGAAATATTAATAGCACTTTGATTATCACAAAACATGGTTAATTGTTTTTCCATGAGACCGTAATCACTAAGCATTTGTCTAATCCAGAGTAATTGAGCACAAAAACTACTAGATGCTATATATTCTGATGAAGCACTAGATAATGAAATGAAATTATGTGTCTTACACGACCAACCAACAAGATTATTTCATATATAGTAGCAAGCACCAGAACTGCTCTTACTGTCATCAGAACAACTGGCCCAATCGGAATCAGTGTATCCAATAATAGAACTAGTTGTATCTTTTGTGTACCAAATACAAAATTTTAGAGCGTTATTAACATATTTAATAATACTTAATAAGTTATATTCTTTAGGGTTACTTTGATATCTAGAAGAGATACAGACGACAAAAGATATATCAGGTTGAGATGTGGTAAGATACAACAAACTCCCAATCATACTTCTTTAAAGAGTGGGGTATACATTTTTCCCATTATCATCCTTGGATAGTTTTGCTGAAGTACTCATGGGGGTTCTAGAAGGTTTAGCATTATCTATGCCGAATTATTTAACTAAGTCTGCAGCATACTTGGATTGAGATATAAAAATACAATCACTGCATTATTTTACTTGTAATCCCAAACAAATATTGTAGTTCACCCATTAGAGACATCTGAAATTCGGTAAGCATGATATCAGAAAATTTCTCTACTTGTTTATGACAGGTGGAACCGAAACTAATATCGTCCACATATACTTACGCGATTAAGACATGTTTATTTTCCTTTCTAACAAATAATGTTTGATCATTTCCGCCATAAAAAAATTGTGAGACACTAAGAAGGTCGATAATTTCTCAAACCAAGCTCTAGGAGCTTGTTTCAAATCGTATAAAGATTTCTTAAGCTTAAAGACGTGGTCCGGTGTACAGGATCAACAAATCCTTTAGGTGGCTCTACGTAAACGTTTTCAGAAAAAAATCCATTTTAAAAAGTGGATTTAACATCCTTACTGAATAACTTGAACTGTATATAACACGAAATTGCTAGAAGGAGGCGAACTGATTTTAGACGAGTAACAGGTGCAAAGGTTTCGTAAAAATCAATTCCTTAAATCTGAGAGTAGCCTTGTCCAACCAACCAAGACTTATTTATAATGACCCCCCATTTTCATCAGTCTTGTTTTTAAAAATCCATCTTGTGCCAATAACCTTCGAATCTTTAGGTATATGAACCAGATTCCAAACATCATGACTCTTAAATTGGATTAGATTTTCTTGCATAGCATTGATGCAAAATGAGTCATTAAGGTCATCATTAACATTTTTAGGTTCCTCAAGAGAAACAAAATAATAATATTGTGCCACTTGACAAAGTTAGGATTTAGTTTGAACTGGTTTCGAAGGGTTACCAACAATGGTTTCAATGGGATGATCTTTTGAAACCCAGGTGGGTACAGAGGGATCCTCGGGTGGCAGTGAATTAGTATCATCTTGAGGATCAAGGGGTAAAACAAGATTATCCTCATCAAATGTCACTGGTTGACTGTCACTACTCCTAACACTTGTGTCATCTACAATTACATTAATTGATTCCATAATAGGTTTGGTTCTATGATTCAAACCAGGAAAATCCCTACTATCTTGGGAATATCCAAGAAAATTTCCTTTTCTCCTCGGGTATGAAATTTTGAAATATGATCTCTATCTTTGTAGATATAGAAGATACTACCGAAGGTTTTAAAATATTTTATAATAGGCCTTTTGTGGAATCATAACTCATAGGATGTTTCTTTGGAATTTTTTCTGAGGTAGATACGATTGATAATGTGACACGCGGTTTGGACAACTTTTACCCAAAAATATCTAGGGAGATTCTTAGCACGTAACATAACCCTATCCATTTCTTATAAAGTCCTATTCTTACGTTCATCTATACCATTGTGTTGCGGAGTTTTGGGAGATCAAAACTCATGTTTATAGCCATTAGCAACACAATACTAAGAAATTCTAGAGTCTTTAAACTCTCCACCTCTATCACTCCTAATATGACATACGTCGGTATCCTTCTCATTTTTAATTTTCAAGAAGATTCTTAAGAACTCATTGAAGGTTTCTGATTTATGCTTCATAAAAGCTACCCTTAAGTATCTCATATAGTTATCTACTATAACTAGGATGTATGAGTTTCCATAGAAAATAACAGTTCTAGAGGGACTCATGAGGTCCATGTGGATAAGTTCTAGGGGCTTAGTGGTAAGGACATCTTTAACTTTCTTATGTGGGGATTTACTTATTTTTCCTTCTTGACAAGGTCCACATACATGATTAAAAGAAGTTTTAATTTTTGGTAAGCCTATAACTATCTCTTGGGAGCTCAATCTTCTAATGTTATCATAATTTATGTGTCCCAATCTATTGTGCCAAAGATTAGAATCCTCTAATATGAAAATTTTGCAAGACTCGAAATTAGGAATTACTGTGTAACAGTTTTCCAGGGTTCTGTTTCATGTCAAAATACAATTTCCCTTTTCATCTATAATTTTCCAATCACTTTTAGAAAAGGTAACTGAGTGATTAGAGTCACAAAATTGTGATATACTTAAGAGATTAGCTTTAAGGCCTTTAACTAATAAAACATCATTTAGTTCAAAAAGCCCTTGCTCACTCAATGTTCCCTTACCTATGATCTGAGAAGAAATGCCATCTCTAAACATGACACTACCTCTAAGGAAGACTATCTTATTTTTCAATTTTGTTTCATCCCCGGATCATATGTTTCGAACATCCGGAGTCTAAATACCATCAGGTTGAAGTGGTTTGTTCCTTTAAAGCATAAATGACAATGTTGCACTTGAGTTGGGGTAGTAAATCATCTTTTCTAATCCAAATAGGCTTAGTTTTCAAATTTTTGTTGCCTTTTGACTTTGAAAATATTTGAGGGGTCTTTCTAAATGATTTATTCTTACTATTGGACCCTCCCTTTTTCTTTTTAGAGTTAGAGTTGTTTGTGGTATGTCTAAGAAGTATATAAGTATTTCTGAATTTCCTAGAGTAGTTAAAGTTCTGGTAGGTAGGAGTATATGTCCTTTTCTGGAAACATTCATCTAAAGTATGTCCAAAAATATCACAATAGGAACAGTACTAATGGGTATAGGACTTGACTTTCTTATTAAAGTCTTTGAAAATAGGCTTGGATCTATTGGGTACAATAGTCCATTCATCACTAGATTTAGGTTTCTATCTTTGGTCTTTGGCAAAAGGATAAACATATTTGGTTTGACAGTTTGGTTTCAACTATTGATTGTAATGACTATGTGTTGTTAGAGAGACAATGGGACTAAGTTAACCTTTTTGAACAATTTAAGAACTTTGGCCTTGTTTTACAAACACAAAATTTTCAAGAGAAACTTTGGTCTTACTTGTGTGCACTGTTTCTCCAAAACCTAGGCCAGACTTATCTTCAGAGTCAAATTTACTCCCGGTAACAATTTTTTTATAAGTCTGGTTTGTGTTTCAAAATGTTGACATTTTTTAAAAACATTTGAAACCTTTTTCTTTGACTCTTCTAGTTCAATAAGGGTTGCCATGTATTTTTGTTCAAATTCATGGTTCTTTTCAATCAAAGAGTTTACTTTCAAGTTGTAATTCTCAATCTCAATCTTATGAGCAACACATTGGGTAGTATATTCTTTAATGTTCTTCCTAATGGTTTCGTTAAGCAATTTGATACGCTCACTTAAGGTTTTTATCATTTTATCTAGGCGAGAACTCATCTTAACCGTTTTAGTGTACAATTCAAGTAGACCATGCAGGTCATCATCAGACTCACTATGTGCATCATGTGAATTGTCCCCTATGATATGTTTAGGTTCTTTACTCACACACACGTTCAATTCGTCATAAAAATTATCACTTTGACTCACACACAATCTTTCAAAAGTAATTCGAACAAAATTATCATCAATATCATTAACAACATCAACAGGCATGGTAGGTTCATGAACTAATAAGCATGCATCATCATTATATATTATCTTAGCAAAGAAAGACATGAAGTCATCATTCATCTGGGTTGACTCAGTTTCATCGTCATCATAATCACTAGAGTCATCCCATGTCTTACACATATTGGCCTTGTTGTTGTTATTAAAACTAGCTAGACATTTACTAGCATAGTGACCAAGTTTACCACACTGATGACATTTAACATCTTTTGTGTCAGGTTTAGGTCTATTGGGTTCATAGTTCCTCCTATTGTCATAAGTGTGTTTGGTATTGTCTTTGTCATGAGGTCTGTGAGATTGATTACCTTGATAATTTGATTTGCCTTGTTTAGAGGCTACAACATTTCTTAATTTCAAAATCTTTTTGAAATGCTTACCCATAAGAGTTATTTCATTGTCAAGGTTTTCAATATCACTGTTTTCAAGATAGTTAGTGTCAAAGTCTATTGAGTTCAATTTAGGCACTGGTAATTTAGATGAAAACACAACATTAGAACTATAGGCTCTACTGGTCTATCTGGTCAATTTCTTTTTAAAGTCCAGTTCAAATTCAACAGTCCTAAATTTACTACTAAGTAGTTCAAGAGTCATATTAGGGTCGTTCATTTCCTCAATAGCACATCTCATGTTGTCAAATTTAGATGGAAATGACCTAAGAATCTTTGACACAATTTCCTTTCTACTATAGGTTATACCATTTGCATGAAGTTTTATAAAAATGCCAGTTAACCTTATGTAGAAATCCTCAAAGGATTCATTATCATTCATAATCAAGGTGTTATATTACTGAATAAGCATTTGGGTTTTTCCAGCTTTGAAACTTCCATGACCCTCGTGAGCAATGATTAAGGTGTCCCATGCCTCTTTAGAAGTAGAACAAATGGATATTCTTTTGAATTCATGTTCATTAATGGACGTAAAGAGGGCATTCTTTCCTTTGTTATTATCAAGAGACAATTTTTTCTCTTCGTTAGTAAATTCTTTGAGAAGTTTCTTAATCCTTATTGGATCAGTGGCAGATGTAAGTTTAGTTGGATGTTCATACCCAGTTTCAATCATTTCCTAGACTTCATCTCCCAGGGTTCCTTGAATGAAAGCAATCATTCACACTTTCCCGTATAAAAAATTGTTTCCATTAAAGAGTAGTGGTCTGGATAGGTTACCTAACTTCTCAAAATTTTCTTCTATACTCAGAGCTTTTTAGAAATAAATTTCGAAAATAATTTCAAAAATAATTTCAGGATCACAAAAGGTGTTCCCTCTCTGATACCAGCTGAAAAACAACCATAATACTAGAAGACTTTTGTTTACTAGATTAATAACAAACAATTATAAGTTGAGTAAACTCCGAAAAAACTTATTGGGTAAAACTCTTTTCGAAAAACATAAGATGTGTTGTAAAATCTTTTTTTGAATGTATGGATTAAATTCGATAGTTCATTACCTTAAGTTTATTTTTTAATAAACATCTATTACCTTTACAACGCAGTCCCAATCATAATAATAATTAAGAACATTCACATAAATAGACATAAGAATTTTTAACGTGGTAAAACCCTTAAATAAGGGAAACATCCACGGTGCCCTCTACGACACAAAACAAAAAATCCATTAGAATAAAATCAGGTTATAACACTTAAGAAAACCACAAAGATCCTAACCTTAATTAAGAATGTACCTACACAAGATTTTCCACTCCAAAGGTATTTTGACGACTTGATCCTTTTTTTCCGTTTCATTATCTTTTCCTTGGTGTCCTTCTCTTTGAATTAAGATTCCAGCAACTCTTTCAAGTACAAGATTCTCAGAAAAAACCACAGTGTCTAAGTGTTCATGTGAGATAGTGTTTGTGATGTGTTACTACATGCAAACATGCAACTCACCCTCTCAATATTTTTACAAAATTTTCTAACAAATTACAATAGTTATAATATGAAAGTTATTTCTGAACTTGATTTTGTCAAGCAAAGACTTATTGATCTTTTATATAACCACAGATCTCAAGGATACCTTGCTCGAAACACGGTACAATTTTTGGGTTTCGAAAATATTTTTGAAATTATAAACCTCCAATTGCAGATCCAACTAGACTAAAAGTCTACTTGGTCAAATCAAATTCAGACTTAATTGGAAAGGACTGGTTCAATAAGATTTAATATAAAACTTTATTTTTCAAATATGAAAGCTATAAAACTTTAGCACGAGTTCTTTTATGTTCCTTCTAATTTTGTATCATAGTATTTCATAAAATATGAAATAAAAACTTTGAACCATACACAACTCACTAGATCTGAAAATTATTTTTGAAATAAAAAAATTTATTTCAAAAACTAGTTGAAATATATTAGATCTAAGAAAACATATCAAAAAAAGAAAACAAAAAATATACATCAGATGTTCTCTTTTAGAAAGACTCAATTTTAATAATGAAACTTAAATCTTCCTTAGAGATGAGTTCTGAGAGAATCAACGTATTTGAAGAAGTCTTCAAACGAATAACACAAAACCAACAACACATAAACCCTATAAAGATCTAACTTTCAAAACGTGGGTTTTATGATGTATGGGACTTTTAGGTTTTGGGGTTTTCTTAGGGAGAAATCTCACAGAGGTTTGGATCTACGAAGAAACTGGGGTTTCCTCTCTCTTTTCTCTCTTCTCATTTCTCTCTCTTCTCTCTCTTCTCTTAGGTTTAATTAATTGGAAAAAGTCGACTTGTTCTCCTTTTATACTGAGCGAAGAAGGATCGAGAACATTAGCATCAATCCAATGGATGAGATCAAGTCTAAGTAGATTGACTTCGATCCAATGGTTCATCATAATCGGTGGTCTAACGAACACTAATTGGATAAGGTTTGGGTCACACATAGTCACTATAAATGCATGTAGAGCATTTATGAAGTTGATCCAAGGGAAGAGATTGAATAAGAATTTTATGTCTAAGAGAAAACACACATCGCGTCGTTGGAAAGACAACACGTGTACGGATCAGATGAAATAACAAATGCGTATTGAAACAATTGCAAGGCACGCCTCCAACTCCCTAGCGCTTTCGAATTCTACCCCGAGAAACAATCAACAAATAATTCAAGTTTCTGAAATTCTATTTTAATCCACAAAACGTTTTTAACCAATTTTTAATTAAATTCAAAAATCATTTAAATTTTTGTAAAATATTATAAAATTATTTGTTTGGAAAGAAATTGATTTTAAAATGATTTCAATAGTTGATGAACCTTTGAAGCACATATGTAATATGTTGGATGCTGTGCAAGTGGCCTATTTGTGGTTTTAGAGTTAACTTCCCCTTGACGATTCTCCTGGACTTGGATTTCTTCATGTAGCACGTACCTTTGAGGAGAAGGAGTTCTCAAACTATACTAACCTATTTTGTCTATATATCCAAACTAATTGGAAATCCACATCCAGGAAATTGAAGAAAAGGTTGAGAACCTGCTGCAGATGTTGGTGTTTTGTCTGACGAGCTTCATACTTATTTGGGCAGACTTGATGAGGATGTCGGGTTGCTGAAAAAGGCGTGGCTCAACACTGGTAGGAATGAAACTAGTGGTGTTGGTGTGAAGAAGTATAAAATTCCAGAACCGAAGGCGTTTGCAGGTGCAAGGTCGGTGAAGGAATTGGAGAATTTTGTATATGATATGGAATAGTATTTTCAGACTGCTCATCTCAAAGAAATGGAAAAGGTTGCAATCACCATAATGTACTTATGTGATGATGCAAAACTTTGGTGCAAAAATCGGACCGAAGACAAGAGCAGGTCTGAGATCAGTTCGTGAAGTGAACTAAAGAAGGAATTGAGGAATTAATTTTTTCTAGCAAATTCAAGTTGGCAGGCGAGGGAGGCATTGCGATGCGTGAAGCACGACAAGACGGTGTGGGATTACGTGAAAGAGTTCACATCGATGATTCTAGACATTCAGGGAATGTCCGAGGAAGACGAGGTCTTCAATTTCATTTCCAATCTTCAGCCATGGGCGCAGGTTGAATTGAGGAGACAAGGTGCGCATGATTTTCAGCAAGTAGTGACAGCAGTGGATAACCTAGTGCATCTCAAACTTTACCGGTCAGATGTTATTTTATCTAAGTCCAAAGGTAAAGACAAGGTCATCTCAGAATCGGGCAAAGATGGAGGGATAGAAAATGACGAGGGAAAACAAAGGCAAAGGTAGCTATTCTGGGTGTTTCATTTGCAAGGGTTCACATTGGGTAAAGGATTGTCCAATGCAGGAAATGCGTGTTGAAATTCAATTAGAAGAGTCAAGAGATGGCTCAAATTCAGGTGCGGGAGATGGTGGTGTCAACTCCTTGGTTATGCTGGGCGGACTCCAAGCAATGGAGTTCGGATAAATAGGCGATTGAAGCCTTTGTATGCGCGGGTTACAGGAACCTCACATTACCAAGAAACACTTTTGCATTAGGTGGGAAAAACATGGAGGTTATGGTCCAGTAGGAAGGAATTGAACCAAAAGGAGTTTGGTTTTGTGTTACACTTGGGTTGAATCGAAGACTTGGTTTTTTCTCGGTGAAGTCTAAGTTGTTATTGGGAAATTTTCAGTGGATTTGGAATTTTCTTGATATCGACGAGGTTGTCGAATTCTTTTGGTGTGTGTGTGTGTGTGTGGGGGGGGGGGGTTGTCACACCCTAAAACTCTCATCATGAAGTTATGGGGTTCATCATGAAGTTTGGGTATGGGCAAACCTTGAAACTAAAGGAAAATGTGTTAGTTCACTTTCACTAAGGCATTCATCTAGAACAAAGTAGTTATGCAATTCAAAGTTGTAAGATTGTGGGGAGCTGGGTTCTTTCGATCATTTGGTAGTTGATGTCTACTTCTACCACAATGGATTTTTCATTAAGAACATATATAAGGAGGGGGTACCTCCAAGGCAAAACTCGGTATTTGGCCATGAGCACTCCTAAGCTCAAGGCAACTTCGTGGGCGTGTTTGGGTTATCCATATACCGAATGTGGGATTGGTAGTGCATGGATTTTGGGTTGTGATCGGAAAATTCATCGATCACACCTCTTATGCACCATCGGGTTGCATCAGTGGGATGGGTTGCTTATAATTTTGAGGTGGAATTATCATAATTTATGGGTTGTTGCTAGTTGACTTCAAAGAGCAGTTGCGCTTATCCGAAAAATGGATTTTGGTATTTTTCATGGGAGTTTCTGGGCTCGATAGGTGTAAAAATGGGATTGCACCAATGTGGCACATGTGGATCATGGGATAACTCCTTGGACACCTGTTGCGATACTGATGCAACATTTTTAGAGTAGTTCCATGCCAGTTACGGGGTGGAACATATATAAAAATATGATTGCATCAGTTGGGCACTTGGAGACCATGGGATAACTCTCTAGACACCTATTGGAAGGATAATATAGCAGTTTTGAAGACAGTTTCATGGAGAAACCTGTATCATGTAATTAAGACACATGTCCTAGCAGTTGGGGATGTCAATTGCATTTTTGTACTCTATTTATAAGAATTTTCCCCTTTTATTTTAAGGAGGAAGCCTTACTCCGAAATTGAGTGTTCTTTTGTAATCGTTGAGTGATTAACAAAGGTTGGGAGTTTAGTTTCTATAATTTCGTTTCTTGTGTGCATGTGCCTCATATATTATAACTTGGTTTGCTATTTTTCTTGCCATAATTGTGTTAAAAGGAGGTCGTGTTAGTGAACCTCGTGTATTGGTTGGCTGATAAGGTTTTGTGGGAAAAACTTGGTGCCTGACCATTCAATATTATCTTATTCAGTATTTATCTTATTCTGGATTTATACTACTACTGTGTGGATGGTTTGGTGATTGTATTTATTTTTTCACACGTTGTTATTTAATGAAACATAAAATTTTGCAACAATTGATTTAATATGTAGGTAGTTAGTAATTTAAAAAGGTTTTCGACAGTGACACTAAGAATGAACTGAATGAGATTCCTATTTTATTTTTATGAAGGGCTGGTCATTCGATATTTAAATAGATGGGGTGTTACGATAAAAATCCAAAAGAAACCCAAACGGACTCGTAATAGACACAAACACCTCGCACGAGACCAATATGATAAGTAGGAACTGACCACATAGTCATGGGGATCCTAATTCAAGAATATCATGAAAATTTGTAAATATATATAGAGATGTTGTTAGAGGGAAAACCCCCAAATGGCCTCGTAAGAGGCACAAAAACCTCGTACGGGACAATTATAAATCATAGGAATTGACCACGTAATAATGGGACTCCCCATTTAAGAATATGGGACAATTATGAATATCTAGACTTAGGCTTTAAAACATGACGCTAGAGGGCGAAAACCCAAAATAGCCTCCAAAAGGCCATATTAGAGGCATGAACCCCTCGTAGGGAACCAATGTAACTCGTCGAAACTGACCACGTAGTCATAAGACTCCCAGTTTGAGAATACGACAAAATTTTGGAAATACCTGAACTGTCTTAAAACATATCGCAAGAGGGTGAAATTCAAAAACAACCCTCAAACGTCCCCGTAAGAGGCATGAACACCTCGTACAGGACCAATGTAATTGGTTGGTACTGGTCATGATACTACCTATTTGTGAATATGATAAAAATTTGAAAATATATAAACTTAGGCTTGAAAAATCTCGCACGGGAATAATGTAACTCCTCTCATGGGACCAACCTAAAATAGCCCCATAAGAGGCACAAACCCCTCACACGGGATCAATGTAACTCAAAGGCACTAACCATGTAGTCAAGGGATGTAATGCCCTCGCCCAAATTTCAGGGTTACCTGTGATCAACCTGGTTCGACCCGAGTGTTAGGTGTGAAGTGCAATGAAACAACCAACATAATATTGCTAGCCCATTTATATTTCATTAAAATTTCACTTGTTTGGCATGCGGTTTCCATTTCAAATCAAGATACGTGAGGTGCGTCTCTAGTGCGTGATAATATCGGTTTAAGTGTAAACCTATCGCGTACATAACAATCAGAGTAAGTTGGGTATCAAACTTAGGGAATAGGATAAATAACATGAGGATAAATAGGAAATACAAATAAGCTCATGATTAACTTAAGGAAATTAAGGAAATTATTATTATTTTGGGGAAAATCCTATCAACTAATAAAAATAATTAAGATCATGAACTAACTATGGATGAAATAATAACTATTTGATTTTAAAATCGATGAGATAAAACTAGCATTGGAATACACTCTCCCGAACCGTCGATAATTACTTAGTACATAAAACCTTTAAGAACCTAATTCGTAATTCAAAGAAAGATTAAATACTTTCTAAGCATTCGACATATGCAGATTTTACTCCTCACAACATCAAGTCAAAAATAATATTTAACAAGAATGATAGATTATCAAAACTCGTATCATATCCTCAAAACATTCCAGTTACCTAGGGCAAATGGAAGTAAAATACCTATAATGTTCGTTTCAATGACATTTCAAAGCATTTAATTAGTAATTAGATTTTTTCCACTTTTAAGTCCATTCATAATACCTAGGTTGGGTTCATGTACCCCAACCTTCTAAGAACCTAGCCGGATATGATGTAGTTACAATTTAGCTAGGGTTCTACATTGCATGAATTCATTATTACGTAAATATTGTAACAAAACATACATAAACGAGTTCGAGTAATAAAGTAACAAAGAATGATCTAGCATTAATATCAAATCTTGAAAGCAGTGGAAGAAATACTTATATTGAACAACACCACATGAAATGATGAAGAATTTGTTGATTTTCTGATAAATCTTGCTCTCAAAACTAGGTTAAAACTTGATGAACTAACTCGTAGAATAATGAATGAATAATACTTCACATTTTTATAAGTGTTTTAATGAAAACAAAGTCTAAATAATAAGGTTGATAAACTTGTAATTTCATGCATCAGATAATTGAACCGATTCTACTTTCGAAGCGAATCAGTTCTATTTTCCAATGTGGCCAAGGCTTTTAGTAGATGGATCTACTCTGGAATGGAAGCGTAATTACCCTTAATTTTTTTTAGCTTTGGCTCTTTGACTATTATAATTTTCTCGTGCTCATATATTTTCAACCATAGCTCGGATTTGGCTGTCTTTTATTCCTATGTACTCGTGAATTCATATATTTGAATTCTCTTTAGGTTTTACATCTGGATTTCGAATATATAATTATGCATTTGCACTTGAATTTCCTACTTTTCTTTTTGGTTATAATTTCGATTTCTCTCTTGCTTTCACCTGCATGAAACACGTGTAAAATATACAACAAATACACAAAACACAATGTCCTTACACAAAGAGATTAGTAGAAATAATATGAGATAAAATCATCGAATTAACATCACACAGGATAACAAAAGTAGCTAAATTACGAGTATAAAAATGCAGAATTTATGCCTAATCAATTCCCCCTAACTTAGAACTTTGATCATCCCGAGCAATGTAAAATAATATTATTACGGTCTAAACACTTGGAAAATATTTTATTGGGGTAAAATGTATCTTTTATGGACAAGATATTTCATTTAGCATATGCAACAATACATTCAACCCCTAGGTTACCCTAGTAGGATGAGTGGTGTCTCTTGAGGGTGTGGAGTAAAAATATTCACAAAAATCGATTTAAGACTCAAAGAAAGATTAGAATACTTAACAATTGTACAATCCGTACTCCCAAAAAATAGTCACTGTAAATTCATAGTCAAGAGTCTCAATTTGTATTTTTCTGTGTGCGGAGCCGATAATTAAATCGCTAATTTTCACCAACTGATCGGTATGTTACTTTCTGAAAATTTGTTTTGATTCAATTCTCATGGGATACTCTCACAAACTAATCGCTTGGAGTGTTGCTAGTTATCTTTATGTGCGTGATATTAAGAGTAAATATAATGGAACACAAATTCATGCACACATATTTGAAAGATGCAATTTTTATGGTGAAAAGTCTTATCATAAAAAAACGATCGTTGGAAAACTGGAAACAACATCTTTTGATACTCACCAATTACTCTCTGTTATTCTCTTTTCTTGTCTTAACTCTCCTCGCGATAATAAATTTTTTATTCAGACTCGGTTAGAACTTCATAGGTTTTTGGTATATTGGGTAATATGCGAATGGTTGGGAAATTAGGAGTTAGAAATTTTTTCTTATGATGTACTTTGGAAATTTTTCGGGCATTTGGTATTCTTGTTTTCTTTTTCGACATTTTTTCATGATTTTCTCATTTTTTTTATATTTCTCGTTTCTTTTTTCTTTCTTTCTATTTTTGTTTGACCATTTTTCTCTTCTTGCCCCTTTTTATTGCACCATTTGGACTTTGTTGATTAATTTTTCGATTTCATACCTCCGGGCCAAATGGGCTTTTCGGGTTAATAACGAAAAGGGATATCATTTTCGGCTCAGATTGATTTGCAAAAGGATATTTTTCATAACTTTTTATAGATAATATTTTTTTGTTATAACGATGGCCTAACGTCATTTATCCGAATTATTAATTACATTACCATATGCGTCTCGAGATTCAATTTATTTTGAGATATTTTAGGGTGTTTAAGACCCATCTTACTCGTTTCCCATAACCAATCAAAACAAAGGAATATAGATCCTAAATGACTTAGCTACATCTAAATTGAACTTTCCTCACACATGATAGGCTCGAAATCTCACTAGGTCAATTAATCTCTAGAGTTATTAGTAAAGTAATCAATTTTCACTCAATTTCCGTTTAGGTCATTTTTGGCTTTGTGCATGTGATTTTTACAATTTGAGATTTCAAACATAATTTTAGTGGTATTTTTAAAGAGTTGAAATTCCAATTTTCATTTATGTCGAACAAAAGTATTTTTTTCCTTTTAAAATTTTTTTTAATCTATTTTGAAATTTTGTTGAAATTTTCTAACTTTTTTGAACTCTTGGCATTTTGCAATTTGTGAACTTTAGAAATGCATTAATGATACCAGATACAGTATGAACAAGGAAAATAGTATGAAATCATTCCAGAACAACCTTAGAAGTACAATAATGGTTTTAAACAGGAGTATAAGTAAAAAAAAAGATGAGGCAAATGAGGAGGGAGACTATAATTTAAGTGGTTTATCCATTTGGCCTACTGCATTGTGCAGGTGAGTACGAACTTCACTATGAAAATGGGCTTTAATGGCCTCAATGATACAATACACACTACTTTCTCTCTATAATAAAAACCCATTCTTCTTTCTCCCACCATCATTCAAGCTTTTTTCGATAAGGTTATTAGGGTTTCTTTTCTCCTTCAGGTGTATTCTTCTTCCTAGTTTCCATTTTTTCTCCTTTCTCCCATTCATTTGAAGATTTTTCTACCATTTAAGTTTTTTTTTTAGCTTTAATACTTTTCGATCACCTCCATTGGAGGTTCTAAGGTTGCCTTTAGGTGGTTTGCTTGTGGTTTTGAGAGTTGGTTAGTAAATCTTAGGTTTTCCAACCATTCTTTGCCTTTTTAGCCTTCTAATCCGCCACTGGAGTCGTGTCTATCTTCCTCTTTGGTGATCATTCTTCATGAAAAACGATTAAATACCCCATTTTGATCTTAGGTCAACTTAGGTAAAACTTAAAACTAATTGTTCCTTTTATTCCTTTTTTTTTGTCTTAAACCTTGACCACTTGAATGTTAGGGATCCTGTATGAGTTAGCATACCAATACCCCACACTTAGAGAGAGGTATTTTTAGGAGATACGTAGGATTGAGACTGAGTTTGAGCGCGTCATAAAGTCGGGGATGACCCCACTCATCCAATCTTTCCCATTCCCTAAAAAGTCATCCGACCAACTCGAGTTGAGGTTAGTGAGGATGAGATGTCTGACTTGTCCTCTGCCCAAGCCAATGGTAGTTATTATTTTGACAAGGAGATGATATTTTCACCCACAAATCCTCAAGGGTTTGAGGAAGTCGAGATCTCATCTCGATCTTCATCTTCCTATCAAGCCGAGGCATTTAGTCAGGATAACTCTTCGGTTAAAATTATGTCTGATAATGACGAGTCGAGGGTAAATGTGGCCATTCCTATAACAACTGTACCCCTATCTACTATGACTTAGAGAGATTTCTAAGAAAGATTCCCCAAAGGACCCCCAACTTTTAAGGATCTTATTGATGATAATGATTTCGAGGTCGAGGAACTAGTTGATTATTCGTATGATGAGACCTTTCAATCAACCGTTAGAGATTCTGACCTTCACTTTTGGAGGTATTTATATGGCATCGAGTTTGATATTATTATGTGTGTCCCGGATGAGGACATGAGGGTGTTTGACAGTCGAGAAAGTGAAGTTTTCATATATGAGGAAAGGTTTAAATTCGTCATTCGTCTCCCTTTCCATCCCTCCACATGCGCTATTTTTTCCATCTTAGGACTTGTTTCCTCCGAAGTAGCCCCAAATTCATGGTGAATTATACTCGACTATGTATCCATCTGGATGAACAAATACGAGGATGAGCCTTTTGTTATGTTGTTCAAATCTTGTTATAATATCTCATCTTCAAGGACTCAACCCAGTTATTACAACTTAGGGGCCACAAATCCCAACGAAAAGATTATCCATATCAATCAAACATCAAATCACCACTATGAACAAAGGTTCTTTTTTTATTCTTTGGAGCCTAGTAATTCATGTCCAATGCTCATCGATCTGAGGATGAGCCAAGAGTTCCCTGTAGTGGGAAAACCCTTCCATATCAGCTAAGCTTGATCCCGGCCTCAGTACTACCGATAGGGGGAGAGTTAATTTTTTGAGAGATCAAGGGAAGAAAGGCGCCCTTCCAGCATTTTAAGACACGATATCTCTCGACTTTTTAGAGGTTGACCACTAAACGACTTGTGTGAGTTATTAAACTTTTCTGCTCATGAATTTACTCATATTTTGGCTTCATTACTAATCATTTTTGTTTCCTCTTTATTTACCATCCACCTTATATTTTAGACGGGCTTTGGAATATGATGATCCTAAGACCTTGAAATGCTTTTATAAATATGGGCAGCAAGCAAACCGCCAAGAAGATAACTGCTAGTGGGCCGACTCAATCTAAGGTTAGCCAAAAATAAAGGACCCAACCTCTCCTTTGGACACTCATTATGATTGTGAAACGAGACTGAGAGTAGTTCCACCACCAGAGTTTTTGTTGAGCTCTTGTTGGATGAATTTATCTTCACAGGACACATTTGAGACCTTCTCAGCAGCCAATATTTCCCAACTTAAGGCATGCCCTGATTCCATTATTCCTTAAGCACCAAGATTAAAGGATTTTATGTTTTTTTCCCTTCAAATAAAGTATATGAGTTCATGGGGAAGATATACCCCCTGAAGACCTATGACTTCGGTCTTCATTATTTGGCGTAGGTATCTACTTCGTTCTTAATTTGAACCTTGTGGCATTTAAATTATTACTCTGTCTTACTCTAATATTTGCACATTTTATTTTTATGCAGTTTATCTGTGCATTTACCTCAACTACAAAATGGGTCACTGAGAATGTTTATAAAATTCAAAATTCCAAGAAAGATTTCTTGTACGTGGATGACCTCAAGAAGAAGTTGAAGGACCATAAGTACGAATACAAGAAGGCCATGTACAAGTTGAAGTTGGACCATGAAAATGCCTTAAAGTCTAAGGATATGGCATTTAATTCCCAAGAAACTAAGTAAGCGATCGACCTTGCTGTAGTCGTCCAGAAGCCAAAGGGCGAGGCCCTTTCTATTGAGGAAATATGAAAGATTCATGACAAATCCATTGTGGCTTATAAAGCGTCCGACGAGTTCGGAATCTTTGGCATTGAGTACCTTGGAGTAAGTTGAATTAATATCCTTGTCTGAGGGAGAAGGTGCTACGACTGAGGTCCCAATTGAAGCTGATATTAATAACACTTATGCCAAGAATATTTAGGCCGATGTTGGTGCTGATGGGTCAGTCGTCAAAGTTGAACCAACTTTGTAGGGTGGATGTCTATATCCAGTACCCATCTTCTTATAATTTTTTTTTGAACACTTAATCATTTTTAATATTCTGTATTCAATTAAATGTTATTTCTTGCTTGATTAAAGTGTTGCCTCGTACTTGAGCCTTCATTTTTTTTCCTGAATGTATAATGGTTTTGCCAAGTTTATTTCTTGTCTTGACTTACATGATTGAGATATTCCTCATCTTAATACGGGGTCTAATAACCAAATCATTAGTTTTTTTAAATAGGATGCCACCATGTTAATGATGTTTAAAGGAACCATAATTAAATCATTTTCAAATTTTAATGCACCAAATTGATGGTGTTTAATTACATGTCCCCTCTCATCGTTTTGAGAGTGTATAAATGAGTTTTGTTTTGTACAACACTATCATCTTTCCAAGAGAGTTTAGCTCACATACCACCAAATTAATGATTTTTAAAGGAACCATATTTAAATTTGAACGAACCAAATTAATTGTGTTTAATCGCAAGTCCCCTCTCGTCGTTTTGAGAGTGTATGGATGATTGTCGTCTCGTCCTACACTATCGTCTCACCGAGAGAGTTTGACGCTCATCGAACCAAGTTAATGATGTTTAAAGGAACAATAATTAAATGATTTTTAAATTTGAATGCACCAAATTAGTGCAGTTTTATTGTAAGTCCCTTCTTGTCCTTTTGTGAGTGTATGGATGAGTGTTGTCTCGTCCTACACTATCCTCTCGTCGAGATAATTTGACTCTGATACCAGCAAGTTAATGACGCTTAAAGGATCCATAAATATATGATTCTCAAATTTTCTTATTGTTTTCCACCACCTTAGCAATGTTATTACACTCCCTCCTCTCGATGTTATTAAGGACCCATGGTCAAGGTGAGCCTCGCTTGGATTCTCCTGTCACCGAGAGTGAGTTAATACTAATTCAACGTATGAATGATGTCTTTTAGCTTAGGAAGACCTTAAACATGAAATTTGATCAATTCATATAGCAAATATATAGGAGGTAACACTTCAATATTTTTCATTCATCACATTTTAGTGCACCTCTCATACAACGATAAAACAAAATTTTTACAAAAACCTATTGATAGTATTTCTTCAAGTGATCAGCATTCCATGGGTTTGAGAATGGCTCTCCCTCAAAATTCTCAAGTCTATAAGTGCTAAGAATAACTTCTTCAGTAACTCTATAGGTACTATGCCAATTTACATGAAGTTTATTTGGATTTTTCCAAGATTTCATCAGAACTAGATCTCCAATGACTATCGGCCTAGACTTAACCCTCTTGTTGTAGAATTTTTCACTCATTTGTTGATAAGTAGTCTGACTTACCTCTGCATATTCTAATCTTTCCTCAATGAGGTATATGTATAATCTTTACTCTTCCGTGTTTGCCTCTAGGATATGTGTTTGAAGCTTGTGACTTGGTAGGCAGATTTTAGTGGGTATCACTGCCTTTAGGATGTAGGCAAGAATAAAAGGGGTCTCCCATGTTAGTGTCCTCTCCATTATCTTATATGCACACAACACATCATGTACCTCTTTCATCTAAAGACCTTTGGTGTCTTCTAATTTTTTCTCAAACTCTACCCATACCGTATGGCTCCTGTAAAGGTGAGGGAGTAAAGGGATCAGATAAAGAAGATTTTAGGATAGGGGTTTATCCGTAGGACTACCTCGCCTTGGGGTGACCCTGTTTTATTTGTAAAGAAGTGAGATGGTTCTTTTCGGCTGTGCGTGGATTATCGAGAATTAAATAAAGTCACAATATGAAACAAATATTTGTTACCTTGAATTAATGACCTATTTGATCAATTGAGAGGAACAACATACTTCTCTAAAATAGACTTAAGATCTGGTTATCATCAGCTAAGTATTTGGAAGAAGGATGTTTCTAAGACTACGTTCCTGACCAGATATGAATTCTATGACTTTTAAGTTATGCCATTTGTGTTGACCAATGTGCTAGTAATATTCATGGACTTAGTGAATAGGGTGTCTAGAGAATTCATAGATCAGTTTATCATTGTCTTTATTGATGACATCCTGACTTATTTCCAGGTAGAGGAGGATCATGCCGAGCATTTACGGTGGGTCCTACAGATACTATGCGAGCATTAGTTCTACAGTAAATATGAGAAGTGTGGATTCTGGCTCCTAGAGGTGCAGTTTCTAGGGCAAGTTGTGTGTGAGTCAGCAATATCAGTGGATCCTAGAAAAGTATCACCGGTGAGGGAGTGGAGATAGCCCATAATACCTACGGAGGTGCATAGTTTCTTGGGTTTTGCCGATTATTATAGATAGTTCATCCAAAATTTGTCGAAGATTGTGGGTTCGATGACAAATCTAACCAGTAAGGGCATGCCAAGTATTTGGAATTTTTCCTATTCATGAATTATAGGTCACTACAGTAGTTGTTCACTCAATGAGAGTTGAACATGTGCTAGCATAGGTGGTTTTAATTCGTGAAAGATTATCAGTTTAATATATATTATCACTCTAAAAGGCCAATCTGGTAGCATACGCATTGAGTAGAAGGCCAATAGAGGAGTTAGCCGCGATGTGGAAGGAAATGGGACATCAAGATACAGTGGCCATATCATTTATGTCAGTTATGACTATTACACCTTAGATTGTGATGAGGGTGGTACAAGCTCAGGCAACAGATTCCTATTATTAGGAGAAAATTTGATAGCTTTTGGCCGAGGGAGCAGAGGCTGACTCAGTGAGTTCTAGAGGAGGCTTGCACTTAAACCATAGACTGGTAATTCTAGAAAGAGTGTATTTGTGACATGCAATGATGACTAAGTCACATGAGTCCTATTTTGCAATACATCCCGATGCAGATAAGATGCAGAAGGATATGAAGCACAGTATTGGTGGAGTGGGATGAAGAGAGACATTTCTAAATTCATCTCTAAGCGTGGCACTTGTCAGTTATTTATGGTGGATCATCAAAATCTAGTTGGGTTACTTCAGCTATTAGAGATCCCAATGTGGAAATGGGAGAGCATTTCCATGGACTTCATCACAGGCTTACCTACTACTCAGCTAGGTCACGATTCGATATGGATGATTGTGTATCGATTCACTATGATATCTTACTTTTTTCCAGTTCAAAGTGATTAGTCTATGGGACAGTTCGCCCATATTTTTATAGTCGAGATAGTGCGATTACATGGTGTACCGCTCAATATTGTGTCCGACTGGGGCAAGATTTTTTATGTCCCAATTTTGGGAGAGTTTTTATGAAGCTATGGGTACTGAGGTGCAACTGAGTACGTCTTATCAGTCATAAACTGATGGGAAAACTGAGCATACTAACGAGATGCTAGAGGATATGTTACGTATGTGTATCCTGGATTTTCAGGGAGGTTGGGAGAAGTACCATCATGTCAAGGAGTTTGCATATAATAACTCCTACCAGTTCACCATCGGTATGGCCCCATTTGAGGCTTTATATGGTATACCTTGTCGTTCTCCTACAAGTTGGTTCGAGGTGGTATAAAACACGCTACTTGGTCTAGAGGTGATACAGGATATGTCTGCCAGGATTGAGATGATTCCTTATCGCATTCAGATAGCTCAGGACCGACAAGAAGGAGTTCAGTGTGGGGCACCAGGCTCTTTCGTGGGCCTCTCCAACGAAGGGGATAATTCTATTTTGAAATAAAGGGAAATTGGCACCGAGATATGTAAGACCATTTCTTATTATCGAGAGAGTTGGATAGGTAACATACAGACTGGGGTTGCTGGGGCCCTTTCATCTTATCCATGACGTGTTCCATATTTCTTCCCTGAAGCAATATCATCGTGATGAGTTGTCTCGCACTTATGTTGCATTAGAGGATATTGGATTTGCAGTGTAATAGTTCTTACGAGGAGATACCGGTGGCGATCTTAGACTATAGAGAGAGGCGGTTGAGATTGAAAGTAGTTGAGGTCATGCGTGTCTAGTGGGTGCACCATAATATTGGGGAGTCTACCTAGGAGCACGAGGATAAGATGCCTGACAGATACCCTGAGTTGTTTATACTACGTATGCTTTTATTTTCAAATTTCGGGACAATATTTTATTATAAGGGGGGGGGGGATGTAATGCCTCGTAATTTTAATGACTTTTAATATGAGATTAATTGAAAGAAAAATGGGGATTAATTGGAATTAACTATGAATAATAATTGGAATTAATCTGTATTACTTAGTGATTAAAAGTAACATATGATTATATGGTCGCGAGTGAATTATTTGCAAATTATTGAAATTAATTCAGGGTGCGCATGTGAGTCATGTCGGGACTAAATTGAAAGGTCTAAAAGGAAAATTATTTTAAAGTCATTCGAGTGGTCATTTCAAGTGTACCGTTCCGTTCAGAAGGGATAAATAGATAAAAAAGTCTACTCGGGGGTTTGATTTAGGGCTCGGGTCAATTAGAAACCAAAAGCACACCCTTGAGGGTTATTTTGGTCATTTTAATTAGGAAGTGACTAGTAACCATCAAAATTTGGGTTTTATCATTTAAGTGAGGAGATGAGAGAACGTAGGTTCACTTACCCAAAAACAAAGGAAATGCCTTGGAGGAGAGTGAGAGGTTTTCTAAGGAGAGGAAGAGGCTTTGAGAGCAAACCAAAGGATGACCACCTTTCACCACCACCGGAAAAGAGGAGGGAAAATCCTACACTTATTTTCTCCAAAGGATCATACCAACACCTTAAGGCAAGGGTAATTGTTCTTCCAAATAGTGAGTATAATATCCATGTTAGAATAGGATTAGTATTTACCCATGTGAATTATGAAATTAGGCATGAAGTGATGGATAAATAAATTAATGTGATAGGTATTGCATGTAGTTGAGAAATCCACATGTTGAGATTCTCAGATTGATTATTTGAATTGTAAATCATGAAATTATATTACGAGTTTTAATGATATTAGGATTATTGGGATTCTTTAGAATATATTCCATGTGAGTTTGGGTGTAAGAAAATGGAGAAAACTGCAGAGAGTTGTGGTTGGGGATGAACTGTTGAAAACGTCGAACGAAATGGGATGTCGTTTGAAGTCGTTTGAACAAGACATGATGTCATTTGAACGAGATGCCATCCCGTTCTAACGAGAATTCTGGGACTTCTAACAGGATTTCAGAAATCCTACTTTAGCCCATAAAAGTTTAGAAATTTTTATTTTTGCCCAAAATAGGTTTTGAATAATTTTGGTACGTTAACAAAGAGTGAGAGACTTGGGTTAATGTTGGGAAATTATATATTAAATTAAGAAAGTAATTATGTGAATAATACAATAAAGAGATTTAATCATAATTAACAACTATGGGTAGAGTTCGAGAAATACAACGGGTACTTGGGGTACGATGAATTCCTAATATGAGACATAGGTCGTGTGTACCTATTATTATATAGTTTCAGTATATACCTATTGTTTGTTGATTTATGTGTATGGCATACCTAACCTACTTTCTATCGACGATAGGTTTGCGCATTGAGGGCAGTCATATCCTGATGAGCCTTATGGGGGATTTTTGACTTGTTGCCTCAAAACATAGGACTTAAGTTAGGTTGACATTAGTGACAACAATGGTATTGAATGTTAATTTGGGTGCGTAGGTATGTGCGTAGTCCAAAGGCTTAGGACTATGTTCACATCCACTACTTGTGTTTTGATATTTGTTGTTCGAGGTATATACTGAACCAATAGTCCTTTATACAATGACGAGATGTACTGAGACTAGATAGTAGAGTTTGCATGCACTACAACTGTGTCTCGGGGTGTAGTATTGTATATATATATATAATAGAGTGAATGTATATAAGTAAGATTCTAGATAGCAAAATATGAAATTAATTAAGTTTGAGTACACTTAATTATACTGAGAATTGAACTAATATACATTTATTTATTCCATGTGTTGCGACAAAAATACGTGGGGAGGATAAGGATTATGGATAGTTAACACAATGATATAATCAAGCATAAGTGGGAATAATAACTAGAATAACTTGGAGATACGTTAGGCATGCACATTAGATGAGATGTGAGAGTCTCAAGAGAGAGTCCTAGAACTAACATGTATGTGATAATTGCTAATTGTAGAATTTATTCACTTGCTATTTTTAAAATCTTTTACAATCGGGCTCTGACCCGTTTTCTCTTGGATATTCTCTTCCCTTTTATATATACTATATTAGGTGTCTAGTCACAGGGACGTCCAACATAGAGGATTGGATATTTACTTTCTATGGATATTATGGAGATGTTTAATTTGCATTATACGGATCATTTTATTGATTCATGTACTCCATAGTCATTTGTTTTGTGGCATATTGCCAAAGGATTCATGTCATTTCCGTTCTATCTCAGTCAGTATTTTTATTTGTGTTAGTGTTGGATACATTAGGTTTTATTTTGTTTATTGTATTGGGATGTTTGAAACTGAAAAGTTTATTCTAGTTACCTTTATTAAGTTGTGATGATACTTATTCATTATTCATTTTTGTGGGATGGTTTATATTATAACTTGATGGTATTGTTGAAAAAGGATTTTATGAAAAATTAATGAAAGAAATTTTAACACTAGCTTAATTGATTACTAGGTGGTTATTAAAGAAATAAAATTGTTTTTAATATTGATGCTAAGAATGAGCCAACTTAATAATTCGAGTTAATTAGGTAAAGGATTGGCCACCCGGTATTTAATTAATGGTGTTGTTACATATTTACCATTAAACTATTGAGATTCACAAACTATGGCCTCGAAAGTGCCATCTGAAGGAATGTCTTAATGGGAAGATTCATTGTTAATGTTCATAAGACTTTCCAAGAACGTGGTGAAGTTGCGCTCAATGGGGGAATAAGGTCCTTCTTTCGATTCACTATCACTAAGGGTGGAATTATATGAAATCGGTTGCTTTCCCTCCTTCTTTATTTTAGTGTGACACTCGAATTCCCTATGGCCATAACCCTTAGAACCATAACACCTATATAACCCGTCCATATTAAGATTTTCATTATGATTTTTAGGGAATCTCTTGGTTTTAATATGCTTAGGTTTCTCTTACTTCTTAAAATCATTTTTAAGTTTCTTTTTATTAGTCTTGAGAAATTTTATAAACTTCCTAGCAAACAAAGCCATATCTTCTAAGTCAATCTAAAACTCATAATCCAAAATCGGTGTTTCCTCCTTTCGGGATTTCAAAGCTATGCCCTAATCTTCTTATTCTCATCCTTGAAGGGAAACATGTCAAGTTCATAGGTTTGTAAGTCAATTACAAGCTCTTCAAGTTTCGTAGAGTCTAAAGTGCCTAAAGAATTTAAAACAATCACCTTTGGAATAAATCTGTTGGGTAATGACCTCAAAATTTTCTTCACGACATGGTTGTCATGTTTTTGTCTCTCGAATTAGAACATGAATTCACGATATCTGATAATCTCGCATAGAACTCACCAAAAGTCTCACTTCCCAACATCTTAATGGTTTCTAATTGAGCGGAGAGGTTTTGGAGTTTCGAAGCTTTCACGATACTTGTTCTCTCATGGGTGAGTTGGAGTATATACCATGCCTCCTTAGACGTTTCACACATCATAATCCGACGAAACTCATTCGGTGTGACCGCAATAAAAAGGACATTTAAACTACGATAATTAAAAATTAGCTAACTTAAGTTCAGTCTCACTCCATATTTTTATGGGTTTAAGTAGACGAAACTCTCCTTCTAGGCATGTTGGTGGAGTCCATCGGTAGACACCCCATTCTAGCACCCCCCTAACCTCTCCTTAGGTCCCTATCACCTCCATTCATGACTACAAACCTAAGTCATACCCCGGGTACAGACCTAGAGGCCTTCAGACACTCACAGGCTCCATTTCACCAAAAGTCAAAGTTTTCATCTCGAACAAGACTAAATGAATCCTCGAAGAGAAATAAAAACCCTTTCCAATAGTCTTCCCCATGCGATATTATAACTTACAGTGAGAACAGATGGCTCATTTTCCCCCGAAACTTGATTAGGAGGTCACCAGATGCTTCTAGGCTCCACTGACCAAAGTCCACTCTTTAGCTCGACCGAGACTGAATGAATCTTCCAAGGGCACTGAAACCCATTTCCAATGGTTCTCCCCATGTGCGATTCTAACTTATAGAATGCACGAACGATCCGTTTTACTCCAAAAGGTCACCGAAAGCTCTCAGGCCCCAGTTGACTAAATTCAACTCCCCGAACTGAGTCAAACTCTTTGGAATTTAAATTTACATGACATAAACTTTCCAATGGTCTGCCCCATGTGAGATTATGACTTACCATGCAAATGAACGATCCATTTGCGTCTAATAATCCCCCGTCCAAAGGACCGATGAGCGCTTCCAAGCCATATTTCACCCAAAGTTAACTCTCGCACCCGGGAGAAGTCCTAAGGACTTTCGAAGGTCTATGAAACACATTTTGAGTAGTTCAGCCTATGCACAATTTGGATCAACGATTTGCGTTTTACGACCATTTTTTGAAGGAATCTGAAAGAGATTGCCAAACGACAGGTTCCAAATCCTGCCTATCGCCAGTGTGCCTAAAACACCAGTCAATTGGCAGGACCAAACCTATGCCAATCATCAATGACCTAGGCATATAAAAATGAGGGCCTGACCTCATTGCAAAGGGACCCAAGATCTGAAATCCATCACTTTCAACGAACTCAGAAAACCTCTCTCAAAGTCAGCATGATTTCCAAATCCAAATACCCTTCCAACCTTCACTTTTCATCACCTTCTTCACCATACATGGTGAATGAACTACTCTTCATCACCATCTAAGTGTAAGGGATGCTCTCTAACATTCAAGATCAAGTTCAAGATCTTTAAGAAGGTCCGATATTCTCAACTCTCTCTTCCAATTCTCCTAAATTCGCATTAACTTATTTTTATTACTTAGAACTTTTATTCTATCCATCTCACATATAATAATATACTTTTAATTTAGTATTATTGCACATCCCTTGTTTTCATATAAATAAAACCCGAAAAAAAGAAAAATAAGGTGCTCATAAATTCCAAACGGGAATTTTCACACTTTTCTCACAACTAAAACACCTTTTTACATGCACACATACATAGGAGAAGTCCCCTATTGGATTAATGGGATAACCCCCACCCCTCATTTTGTATACGAACTATGTGGAGTTTGATGCCTCTATAGGCTACGTAGGCGTCTCGGGGTAAAACCCGAGATTCGAGTCCTACTTTTCTTCCACTTTCTATTTTTCTAACTCCTTAACTTAATTATCTTAGATGATATATATTTTTATATACATATATTTGTTCTTAGTGGCGTATTATTCCATATGCATTATCGTTCCATTATAACGATCAACGCTAGGATAATCGCATAAATCCTATTTTCTAATATTACTTTTTAGGAACATTCATGTGGATTACTCGTTTTATCTCTTCCATGATACAGGTCGATGATTCCTATCTCCACTACATATACACATGCACACATACCACGAAAATCCATGACAGACCGCATGGGTGGAATGGGTGCATAACACCTTCCCATTTCACTACTTAGCCATCGAACCTTTTTTGAATCAATTTTGGTTTCGTATGTATCAGTATGTTGTCCTTTGGGATGGATCCATCTTCTTTTGTCTGTTTTGAGTAAAATAGATTGGCGACTCCATCTCTCTACATTTTTCACCTCACACATCATCGACGATGGCCGAAGCGCTCTCGAGAGGGATGCACGGGACCAAGATCCTCTCACCGCATGAGATGAACCCTCCTCTCTCTCTCCCAGAGTATCGGGGATGGACACAGTGGAGACTTTGACGGGGACATTTTTATATGAGGGTTAGACTCTATTTACATGGGTGTTTTATTTCTTATATACTCCCCTACTTTGCATGTTCCCCTTTTTCATGTGTACCTCAGGCTTATGCTTATGTTCACACACTTGTAGACGATTTTCCATGCACACTTCGCCCCACGTGCATGAGGGATCACATATATCCACACATTACATGCATCACCAATCCATACTTGGTATACCCTTAGTACTTGGACTTTGATCCCTGTTTGGCATGACCAAGAAAGACACTCTCATTATAAGATACTAATAAGAGAATCTTGCATGATTCACACGATATCACCAAAGGGCGTTGTTATTTACCAAATTTTGTTGAGTAACTAGAGGGTCACTTCGTGATGGGTTATGCTCTGACAAGGCGCAATTACCCTAAGCGATATGATACTCACCTTCCATTGGCCAAGTACCTTCGACGTATATCGAACGGTTCCCCTGCATCGTACCGCTTGACCGAAGTCATGACGGGAGGTATATAGCAGGGAACTCATTCACGTATGCTGAGTGTATCGAATTCGCTCTCACACGTACTGCCCCCAGGAGGTATATAGTGAGAAAATTCACGTACACTCAGATATATCAAATGGCTTTTCCACACGTATCGATTGCCCTCAAAAGCAAGACGTATATCGTGGAAGTCACGCCCAATAGTGGAACCCTTTCTAATTCACCCAACCAACTTCATACCCACATATAGGTGTCAATCCTAGGACACTCATGTTAGACTATTGATTTTGACCTGAAACTCTGCCAAAATTTTGGGTCGGCCTGCTGCCAAAATTTTTGCGCATTTTTAAAATGGGACTCTGCCTGTGAGCCTGGTCACAAGTTCAACCATATCTTTGCATCTATTATAAACCTAACTTTTCTAGGCTCGGGTCTCGTCTGGCATTTCATTTTTCATTTAGGAGAATTTAATACAAGTGAGAATATAATAATTATAATAATCATGCTGAGACCCGTCACCTAAAAATATTTCTCCATTCTTTATAAAAAAATCCAAAAACATTTCTCCTTCCTTTATCAAAAATCCAAAAACATTTTTCCTTTGTTTATCAAAAATTTTAAAATATTTTGTCTTTCAATGTCAAAAAAAATGTTAAATATATTTTCATGCTTCTTTTTTCTAAAATAAATCCCATTTTATGCCTTCTCAGATCGATTGCACACCCTTTGCCTGGCTCCTTATTAGCTTCAGTCTGCAGCCAAATCACCCTAGAATTTCGTATGTTCCCATGTTACTTCTTTCGAGTTCGGAACCCATCCTCTTTCCATGGAGAACACATATCAGGTACTAGTTGTGTAGCCAGATCTGATGGCAGTCTTAGCTCAGCTCGTGTCCAAAATTGACAACTTCTAGAATGAGGTCCGAGAGATGCAATGAAATCACGTTCTTATTCCTCAAGAGACTGAGGCCCTATTTCCTCGCGCTATGGGTCCACTCGAGCCTATATGGGTTCCCGAAGAGTATTAACACACTCCACGTTCCCCTCCTGCTAATGGACCGCTGCCTGCCCAGCTTCCTATGCTAAACCTTGCCCAACCTGGGGCTAACTTGCCTATGATCAATGACAAAAAAGATGAAGAGCTGAACAAGGTCAAAGAATATCTTGAGATTCTAACTACGAAGTTCGACCAAGTCAAAATCTATAGAAATTACATGGACTACACCCACACGTCTCCTTATCCTTAGGTGAGGTTACTCGAGAAGTTTAAGATGCCAAATATCAAGAAATTTAGAGGAAGTAGACCCCTTATTGTTTATCTTCGTAGTTATCACCGTTCTATGACTCTCTTAGGGACTTCTGAAGAAGTGATGGCCCAATTATTTCAGCAAACTTTGAAGGCTAGGGCCCTCCGATGCTTTTTGTCTCTCGAGAAGTCCAGTATCCGTAGCTGGGAGGATATTGCCCGAGAATTCATGTCTCTATACAAATACAATGAAGATCTTAAGGTCACCCATCGTGATTTAGAAATACTCAAATAGAACTCTGGGGAATCAGTGAGTAACTTCATAGCCCGATGGAGGGAAAAAGTAGCCAACATGACCAATCGACCATCTGAGGAAAAAAAAGTCAACATAGTAAAGAAGAAATTCTGACCCATGTCCGAGCAATAATGGGAGGACAATATTATTCCCACTTCTAAGCCCTCAAAGAAGCAGGATTAGAAATGGAGGAAGGTCTTGCTTAAACATAGGTTGAACCAAAGAAAGTTTCCGGAAAATTGGCTCCGAGAAAATGAGATAAACATGTCAATGCTGCAGTCTCAACCATCAACAACATCTCTTAACCAACCACCTCGTGGGCACCAGAAAGCCTCCCTGTCCCAGTTCGAAAGGAATACACTAAGCTCCATGCCCCCATCTCCAAAGTTCATCAAGCCTTGTTAAGCCGAAACCTTATCAAACCCATGTATCCTCGTCATTTTCCAAATCTACTTCGAAGAAAATTCTAGGCAGATGCCCATTGCGCCTTTCACCAAACTATTGGCCATACCACGGACCAATGCTTTTACCTTCGAAACATAATCCAAGGTCTAATTGACAGTGGTACCATTGCCCCACCATTTAATTATTAGCCAAACACTGTTGACAACCCACTCCCAAATCATGCCAAGGCCATCTTCTTAGAAGAGAACCCAGAATTTGATCTCTTAACTCAAATCACACCCATATACTCTCCTAAACCAGTCCAAACTTTCCCATATTTCCTCCTACACCCTGTTAGCCTCGCTGATCAAGCACTATCACTCCATACCAAAGCATGCATCGTTGTCCGTACCCATTCTGAAAATGGAATTATGGAATTATGAAAAGTATTAAACCAACTACTAGAGTTTGAGATGAAATTTATCTCGCAGATGATCATTGATTGCCATAGATTCACTATGCTATTCTTAAAAGCGCAAAAATGGGCCCAAGAGTCATACAGTTGGGTAGTACCGATCGATGATGTTAGCCTAGATGACGTTGTCCAAATCATGGAAGAATTATCCAAGAAAACCAATCATATTTGTAGTATGACTTAGTTACTCGATACTCTACCGCTACAAGGGCGCCTAGTCCCTTCACCCTTATATATCCCCACATAATGGGAGGAACTATATGAAGAAGCCATTAAAGTTGTGGAATGCATCGACTTTACATGGAAAAACAAAATTGTTGCCACCGAATGGGGGGAAGAATTTGAAGATTCAAATGAAGAGAAAGTTTTCGATAAAATTGGCCCAGTAGCTGACATGTGTGGGATAATATAATTTCAAGAACAAATCGGAGAAATAAATAAGGTGGCAGAACAACCTGAGATTGACAAGGAAATAGGGTTCATGTTCTTCCCTTGTTCAGTAAATCACATGACCAGATCAGGGAGGCATTACCACATCCCAAGCTTACCACCAGCCAATGACAAAGGGAAGAGCGTCAAAAGCCTTCCTATGCCATAGATGACCCTTGACGAAAGAAAGATCCTCGATCAACTGAAGAAAACTAAAGTTAATATCACTCTATGGGGGATATTCATATCTTCCCAGCGGCACATAAATGCTTTGATCAAGTTTCTCACTAGACCCACGGTTCCTCCTTCTACCACACCAGAAGAATCAGTAAATGAAGTCGAGTCCTTGACCTCTACTAGAATGTTATCCTTTTCCAAAGAAGAAATCCCCAGAATTGGGCCAAACCATAATCATGCTCTCAACATCTCCGTCGAAGTTATGGGGAAGATAATACCACTCTCTCTTATCGATAATGGATCCGCCTTGAATGTCTGCCCATTAAAAACTTTCAAATGTTTAGGATTGAAGGAAATTGACTTCGTTCCAACCTTCATTGTTGTACCTGCCTACGATAATACCCGTCGAGAGGTGATGGGATCCATAAAACTTGTAATAGGGGTTCTCCCTATAAACCCCATCATGGAATTACAAGTTATTGACATCCCAGCTTATTTCAACTTGTTGCTTAGACGACCTTGGCTCCACAGTATCAAGGGTGTGTCTTCCTTGCTCCGTCAGAAATTGAAGTTCTTCGCCGACAGACGAGTCATCACCATTTTGGGCGAAGAAGACAATACCGAGGGTGCAAGTACCAATAATCTAATCCTTGAGATACAACATGGGTCAAATTATATGCTCTTATTAGGATTTCGAATTGAGCCACTTTTACTCCCGACAGGGGACGATTTTAAAGAAAGGGTTTGTCCAGAATACGACCCTCTTGGCAACGTCAATGTGATTCAAATGTTCAAAAACATGCACTTCATGCCCGGACTGGGTTTCGAACAAAGACAACAAGGGATAATTGAGCCCATCGTACTGAAAAAATATTTCCCTCCCTTTGTTTTGGGGCATCAACCATCAGAATAGAAGCTCAGAATGATCCTCCAGTCTCGACTAAAGATAAGACTAGGCTGCATCCAGACTATCCCAAGTGACTCCTTGAATGGGCGATTCATTAAAGAGGGCGAAGACTTCCCCTTTTGTGTCTGTTTGGAACTAGGGTATGACCATAAAGACAAGAAGATAAATCCTGGAATAGAGATCTTTTTCCAAGATATCTAACCAGGGCTCTAAAGTTCTCAACACCATGTAGATCCATTCATCAAACATACCAAAGAGACTGAGGAAGGTAAATCTGAGGATTCGTTTAACTTACAGACATTGGGGTTGGCACTCTGCATGGTTCATTTAAGCACTACATCACTAGATCCATCCCGCCTGATTAAAGTTGTTAATGCACCTCTCCTCAACTAGCATGCTGCGCCAATTCTACTTGTTGAAATCCTTCCTAACCCAAATGTTCACCCCATCTCTTCTTTGGTTGTCCATTATTTCTCAAATGTAATCGATACCTCCTTTGATGAGGTTCTCAATGTTGTTTTCCTATAAATGAAATAAATGGAGATTTTGGGTATCTTGTCGTGCCTTACATTAATTGTTTAGATTTTAATCAAACTTTTGATGATGATGATTTTGCAAATGAACAATTCTTAACCAATCAAAATAAGTTTAATAACAAACAACATAACCGCATTCAATTTAATGAAGAAGAAACTGATATTATTAACCTAGGTCCTAGTATCCAATTACGCGAGATTAGGATAGGGGATACCGTCGATAAGCATCATCGCGTACAACTCAAAGAATTGCTGAAGGAATTCCTAGATGTCTTCGTGTGGTCCTATGATGCTATGCCCGACATTGATCCTAAAATAGCTCAACATGAGATTCCCACTCTCCCAGACTACAAGTCGAACAAATAAAAATTTAGAAAGCTCTGCACCGAATGGTAACTCAAAGTGAAAAAATAAGTGGTCAAATAGTTAAACATGGGCTTCATTTGGGTGATCCAATATTCCACATGGCTAGCAAACATAGTGCCTATGCCAAAATCAGGAGGGAAAGTTCGGATGTGTGTAGACTACCGGGACTTGAGCAAAGCTTCTCCAAAGGATGATTATCCGTTACCCAATATCGACATGATCGTGGATAACACAACCAGTTATGCTCTCAAGTCATTCGTCGACGAGTTTGCCAAATACAACAAAATCAAAATTCATGCATATCACCAAGAAAAAACTGTGTTCATCACATCGTGGGGAACCATTTGCTACACTGTTATGCCATTTGGTGTCAAGAAGGCTGGGGCTACCTAATAGAGGGCTTCCACAACCATCTTGCATAATCCGATTAATAAAGAAGTCAAGGTCTATGTGGATGATATAATTATCAAATCCAAAACTAGAGAAGGTCATGTTCCCTCTCTCTGAAATTTCATCGAACAACTGTGATGGTATCAGATGAAACTCAATCCACAGAAATTTGTCTTCGGCGTTACAAAGGGAAAACACTTGGTATTCATGGTCAGTGAGAAAGGGATAGAAGCAAATCCTGCCAAGATGAAAGCCATACTTGAGATGCCACCTCCCCTAATGAAGAAAGAAGTCCGAGGTTTCCTTGGGAAATTAGAATACATCATCTGGATCATCAGCCAACTAACATCCATCTGTGAACTTATTTTCAAACTCCTTCGAAAGGATTAAACTAAGGTTTGGAACAAGGTCTGCCAAGAAGATTTTGATCGAATCAAACAATATCTGACCCAACCTCTAGTACTCATGCCACCACAACCTGGGCTCCCCTTATTCCTACACCTAACCATATCCGATACTGTAGTTGGGGATTTTCTAGCCCAATACCTTCAAGAATCCTAAAAAGAAAGAGCCATCTATTATGCCCATCACAAATTGGTCGGATACGAAGTCAACTACTTTGCTTTGGAAAAATCATGCGTCGCGCTTGTTTGGGTCACCCAAAAGTTGTGACACCACATGCTCTCCTTCACCATAAAACTTATATCCTGAATGGACCCCATCAAGTACCTACCTAAGAAACCTACCTTATCCAGTTGAATGGACCAATGGTTGATGCTCCTAGACGAGTTTGATATCCTGTACATCACGCAGAAAGCCATGAAAGGAAGATCCATCTTTGACTACCTCGCTGACTACCCCATGGAAGAAGCTGATGTTTGGATCTCCGAATTCCAAGATTAAAACATCCTTTGTGCCTCTCAAAATGACCTTCGATGGCAAATGTTCTTCGTGGCACTGCCAATAAAAAGGGATATGGCATTGGAATACTTTTGATCGCCCCAAATGACTCCCACACTTCCATCGTTATCAAATGGGATTTCCCCTGCACCAACAACATGACTGAATAAGAGGCATGTACGGTAGGCCTGAATGTTTCTCTCAAGAAAGGAAATCAATGCCAAGATATATATGGGGATTCCTCCCTCATCATCGATCAAGTTCTTAGAAAATGGAAAGTCCAGGACGAGAAACTCCAACCCTTCCATGCCAACTTAGAAGAACTAGCCTCCCAATTCCCAGATATCACCCTCCACTACTTACCTCGAGCAAAGAATAACCTAGCCAATGACCTTGATACCTTGGCCTCTATGGTTAACATGACCGAGGGAATAACAATGGCCCCCTTCCTAGTACAAAAGAAAGATAAACCAACCCACTGCTACTATATTGAGTTCATCACGAAAGAAGATACCGATCTAGAAAATTATTGGTATGATGATATCTGGCATCTTCTCAAGCATGGTAGGTACCCCAAAGGTTCTAACAAAAAAGACCGAGCAACCCTCTGAAAACGGGCCGCCCAGTACATCATCTGTCAGAAAGCACTGTTCAAAAGAAACTACGATGGAACCCCATCTACACTGCATTGCAGGGGTTGACATTGTTGAGATAATGCTAAAAATCCACATCGGGGAATGTGGGCCCCACATGAATGGTCACTTGCTTGCCAAAAATATTAGTCGACAAGGTTACTACTAGACCACCATGGTACATGATTGCACCGCCTATGTTCGAAGATGCCTCAAATGCGAAAAATTTTCCAACCTTCAACGCCTGCCTCCGTGAGAATTATACAACATGACTTTTCCCTGGTTGTTCTCCACATGGGGCATCAACATCATAGGTAAGGTTAGACCCAAGGCTTCTAACGGACATGAATTCATCCTAGTTGCCATTGATTACTTCACCAAATGGGTTGAAGCAAAGTCATACATAGTTCTGAACACCAAGAAAGTGGCCAAATTCATTAGGAAGAACATCATCTGCCGATATGGGGTCCCGCACGAACTAGTGTCAGATAACGGGTTACACTTTGAGGCAGAAGTCACAGAAGTGGTCAATGAGAATGGGATTCAGAGACACAAATATTCTCCCTACCGACCTCAGACCAATGGTGCAGTTAAAGTACCCATTAAGAATCTCAAAGCCATCATCAGTAAGATGATCGAAAGCTGTTAAGATTTGGCTAACCGAATCCCTTACGCCCTTTGAGGCTATCGAACCTCAATCTGAACCTCTATTGGGGATACCCCTTACTCTATAATCTATGGAATGGAAATAGTCCTACCCATGGAGCTGTAAATACCCTCGTTATGCGTTGTGCTTAAAAGAAATGTCAGTGAAGAAGACTGGTACCAAAGCCGTCTTGACGAGCTGACCCTCCTAGATTAAAGGAGATTGAAACATCTATATCACATACAAGGGTACCATCGCCATATAAAACAATCATCCAATAAGAGAGTTAGGGACTGCGGTGTTCGAGAGTGGGATTTATCCCTCAAAGAAATTGTAGAGCCCATCTGGGACCTCTGGGTCACCCCAGAGGAAAATTCAATCCCAATTGGAGCGGCCCATACATTGTGAAGAAGATCTTGTCAGGAGGTGTCCCCATGCTCATTTACCTTGATGGAAAAGAGATGGCTTGTCCGATCAACCTAGACCATCTAAAGAAATTCTACCCCAAGTCCAAAATTTCAGTGCACTACGAATCTTCTCATCTCCCTTATATTCTAAAAAAAATCTTTATTTCCCTCTACCTAGAACTACGTGTGCCTGATCCTCTACAAAAACAATTTTTATAAAAATTAAAACTTTTCAAGACCCCCAGAGGTACATAGGCAGCTCACATGTCTTATATAAGCATGGCCCTTTCTTTTTCACAAAAAGCTATTCTTTTCTTATCTCCAAGATTGACAGTTCATTCTAACATATACTTGAACAAAAGGATTATGCATGCCTTAGCGATCGGTATAGAAAATTCAGAAATACAAAATTCATCAAAAGGCACAACTGGATGATCAAAACCTATTTATTTCACTAATGAGAAATTGCAGTGCAATTACATAAGAAAAGGAACGGATAACTCCCTTCCCCCTACCTTCGTAAAAAACTAATAAAATTCTTGAATTTATTCCCCATTACAAAACAAACTCTCCAAGAATCTTACCCACAGTTACCAAAGGTACTCGCTCCATCATCATCATCATCATCTATGTCCTGGGGTCCCCAAGATCTAATGCCTAAATAGAGTGTCGCAGATGCTCCATAGACCGATAAGCTCTAACTAGCCTTGAAAAAACCAAAACACCTCCCTCCATGGTACCAGATCAGACAATCCACCTTTGCCCAATCTCCATTACCAATATCTTGCTAACTAATCTTCTCCAAAACCACTTTATATAATCCCCGGGTATGCTCCAGACTCTCCCAACGAACTTAGAAGGATGGGTCGGTGAATGCCAACTCTCCCATAAAGGGCCAAGCAAACGCTCCGTCAGATATTCTACCGAAAATAAGTCTAGTGTACAAGGTGGAACGACCTTATCCCAACTAAATTAGTGTAGAAGTCGCCAAGGGAAATAGAAAGATGTCTGTCTGAGACCAAATAGTGGACGTACGCATATTCCCCCAGCTCCAGAATAGGTAGCAACTATTCCCACCAAGGCACTGACTAGTGCAAATTTAGATCCCCATACTCCACAAACCAGTTCTCCTAGCTCTCGATATCTTGGCCAACACTAATGAAATGGCGTAAAAAGAAGTTGTGCATAATCGATAAAGGATATTCTGTAGGAGTCACTAGGAGGAATCTTTTAGACAACCACATGAACAGCATCATAGGGCTAGCCCTCAGAAAGTCTGAACGACCTTCTCTCCAGGCATCCAGCTCATTCAAAGTCTCCTCCAGTATCACCTCCGCAGGATTACGATGGTATGACATCCACGAAGTAATGGATGCAAGTTTTGGGTCCTCCGGCAGTTTCCTAGTCACCAGTAGCAATTTCAAAATCAAACCCAAAACGACGGGTCCGAAATATCCAGCATCACCAACCTCATTCAAATGCACAAACCACAGCACCATCGAAGGGGAAATCATTTATCCCGTAACCAAAGGTCTACCCACTGAAGGTGAGATGTGTAGAAGTCCAACCAACACCTCCCAAGGAGACTGGGAAAACTCAGGCATAGTAGCCACCACACTAGGATTTACCCCAAACATGGCATAAAATTCCTCATAAGTTGGACATACTTATTCTAAGCCAAAGAAGAATACATGGTCCTCAAGCTACCAAAATTGTTCCGCCGTCATCAGCATGTTCCACTCTATGGGCTGTTTACGCCATAAAGAGACTCGACGCATGATGAAAGCATCGTAGTCGACGTTGTAGGAGCACATCATCTCCAAAGCCTCGAGGTAGTTGGAAAACTCAACACTACCAGGAAGAGAAATCTCACATAATAAGAAAGTTAAAATGGGAAGGTGTGATGAAAATACTCCACCCTTACCCCTTTTATACTTGAAAACCCTCACAAAAGACACAACCCTAAAAAAATTGGAGGGAATCCTGCCCCGTAAGGTAACAAAGGCTAAAGAGAGTACCCATCAGAGCCTTGATTGATGAGACTGGACTGACCTACCGATAGGCAGGACAAGGGGCTTGCCGATCGACAACCCCCTATTTTTTGGAAACTTACTTTTTTTCTCTATTGCCAAAAAAATCAAAAAAATCAATAAACTGATATTCTCAACAGAATTTCAAAATCCCCTTCCATCTTTACATAATTTCTCATTTTAAACTTTCCTTCAAAATTCCAAAAATATTTCTTGTTACGGTCTCAGATTCAAAGTAAAAAGCACATATGCATTCATTCATTCGTTACTAATAGAAGATAATAAAAAACTCCATTGCTTTGCATAGATATTCTTCTGTTACATCAGTTTTGCAGGAATAAGAGGAAAAGCAGAAAAATAATGGGACTCAACCCGAACCCACGTTCTCTCTCTCTCTCACCTACCCTTCCCCCCTTTCTCTAAGAGCTTTCATCCATGAGACGCGCTCTCTTTACCCTGCGACGAGATGACGCACCATCGCTACTCAAACTAGACTCCTCCTCAAATGAGGCAGACGGAACCATGCAAGAAGGAACAGGAATCGCGTCCTGAATATGGGTAGTCACGAAAGATATCCAGTCCCTTATCCAAGTGGTGGACACCGAAACATACTGCAAGAAAAGGCAGAATTAGTATCATGCAAAGGAGATTAATAGAATACAGAAAAGAAATAAGAAAAGACCAGAAAGGTTTACCGCAAGAAAAAGGACCTCCTTTGTCAAGACTAACTCCTTCGGGTCCATTGCATGAGGACAATCCTATATAGGCACCATCCTTCCTTCAGCCCGCCGAATGTTGTATGAAGGGGTATGCAATCGCACAAAGGGAACCTCTGAAGTCATCACCGTTGAAGATGTCAACTGGACCACCATTATTGTGGAAAGACCCCAATGACCGACTCGACCAGCCTAAAGGAAGGGCAGGGCATCATATATGCTAGGTGAAATCATCTAGCTCATCACGAAGTCCATATAATCGTACGGCACAACTGTGTTGGTACACAATAGATAGGACTCGCCAATCATCACCGCGATCCTCACATCCTTTGGCAGATCAGCTCTTACCTCATAGACATAGGGGGCCTCGTAAGTGGCACCATCACCTCCTCTTTAGCAATCTATCGGACCATCATCTCCCCAAGATACCAGGAGTGGCCAAACTCATGTGCCAGCAAACGCCTCATCTGCACCCCAGTCGACCCCGTGTCCAGAATAGACATCCCCCAAGGGTAAAAGGTCACCTCAAAAATCCCCAGCAGATATAAGTAAATATGGAATTAGAGCACACAATGACCAAGACTGAAGAAGGAAAAATTCTTACGCTATCACTGGTCAGGCCATTCAAGACCTGACGTACCGCCTACAGGGAAGGAGACTTCCTTGATTGTCGATTTGCCTTCCTCCGTTGGTACAAATGACAAAAGTCCCCAATAATACCGTCTTTTAAAGTAATCATCTGGGTATTACACCCAATGACCTCATAGAACCACGGTTTCCAAAGATAAGAATCTGGGGTAAAAAAAAGATGCACAAGGAAAATGTGAATGCATGAAAGGAAAGTACGCAAACTAAAGAATACCTCAAGAAGATACGTGGCTCCAGTAAAAATCTGCCAGCAGCACCGGCTAAATTCACCCAGAGATAAATAAAGGGTCGCCAAATTCAGGCTCCCCCAATCATAGAGAGGGATGTTTGAAAACATCCTTAAGTATGGAAAAAACCATAAGTGGACAATGTCACCGCTCAACGCCACGAGAAATCCCCCCAACACCAACAAGATAAATAATCGGTCCATCTTCCTCACCTGCAACCCGTCCTCCACATCAATCACCCTACTCAGTAAAACATCCCTCAACAGCGACAAATAGATGAAGTCTCCAGATACTATCCTTCCCAGATCACCTAGCGTCGCCAGCACCGCCTCTGGCCTCACCCGTAAAGAACGATTCACCTCTATCTTCTTTCCATCATAATCCAGCCCCAGTAACTACTGCAGATCTATGGGAGTCACGGTCATCTCCCCAAAGCCAAAATGGAAGGTGTGGGAAGTATCGCACCACCTCTCCCCCAAAGTTCATAGGATCGCCGTCGAATGAGGCGTCTCATCCAGCATAGACGCCAGCCTCCCAAAGCCTGCTGATGATACTACCCAATGCACCAGTGGTGGAAGGTTCTCCCAGACATCCTCAAGCCTCATTGGCCCACGGGCACGCATAGTTGACAAAGAAACATTAGACTGTCAAAGAAAAATCCTTGTCAAAATCAAAGAAAAAAAGAAAATCACTAGAAAAGAACGCCAAAAGTCATTTTGTACTTTCATATTTATTAGGGTTCACCACCTTAAAAGAGCGATGATGCGATGGCTCCCACAGTAAAGTCCGCTCATCCCCCACTAGCTCAAATGGATCAAAAGAGTTAACACTCCCCAAAGCAAGAGGAGCCATGACTCTCCACTCCACATTCGCCCAGTCATCAATAGCCAACCACCCTCTGTGTACCGCAGTGCTCACAAAAATGTCCCTTTTTTAGGTTGTTAAATGTTAGAACGATTCGCAGAAAGAGAGAAGGCAAGAAGCTGTGAAAAATGAGGGGTACCCACCCCTTTTATAAGAAGCCAAGGGTCATGCCGATCGGCAATGACCTTCCACCTTCTCGAGGCAGTCCAAAAGTCTGTTCCACTACCGAATGGCACCCTCCACACCATGCTGATCGGCACCCCCCTTAATTTTTTGTACATAAACTCCCAGGAAATCCCTGAAAACCCTGAAAAATCCTCGAAGAATTCCTAAAAATCTCGGGGGGGGGGGGGGGGGGGGGGAGGGACGATTTAGAACATTTTCACCAAAATTAATTTCACACTCCCTCAAGCGAAAACCCTATTTTCCCACCGAAAATCCCAAAATCCAAGAAAATGTCCCCCCAGCAACATTCCCTGAGTACCCTTAAAGTATCCTAAACCTCAGGTTATCTCCTATTCACCAAAAGTCTTAAATTTCCCTGAGCAAAATGTCCAAACCCTGGACCACATAATCACTTCCCCAGTGGGATTTACAACATCTAGTTGGATATTCCCCTACAAAGTCTCCGGAAGACACAAAAGTTTTCCCAACCATCAGCTCCCCATCTCATATCAAAATCACGAGGTAATTTCACTAGTAGAGTTCCCTGAGAACATCTCAATTTAAACCCTCAAAATTGGCTTCGACCCGGAGAATTGGTCATCACAATTTAAGACCTCAAAATTGGCTTTGACTAGCAGAATTGGTCATCTCATGCATTGCTTTAGGTCCTCGAAATTGACCTCAATCTTTGGTCATCACTTCCTTTTTTACTATCCCTAGTATCCCCCATTAGGTCCTCCGAATCAGTCTCGACCCTCTGAATCGGTCATCCTCATCCTTAGGTCCTCAGAATCGGCCTCAACCCTCTAGTCATCTTCTTTCAAAGTCATCATGTGGTGTTTATTAAATGGCTATCATTTATTCCAAACTCATACGTATAGGGGCTTTGTGGACACCCCATACGTATAGGGGCTCTCTTTAGGTCCTTAGCACCTGCCTTCATCACTACAAACCTAAGTCACACCCTGGGTACTAACCTAGAGGCCATCAAACACTCTCAGGCTCTGTCTGAACTAAATTCAAACTCTTCAACTCGACTGAGACTGAATGAATCCTCTAAGGGCACTAAAACCCCATTCTAACGGTCCACCCCGTGCACGATTCTAATTTACGAAACGGACGACCAACTTGTTTTCCCTCAAAACTTGATCAGGAGGTTAACGGACGCTCCTGGGCTCTGTCTGACCAAAGTCAACTCTTTAAATGGACCGAGACTGAATGAATCTTCAAAGGGCACTGAAATCCCTTTCCAACGGTCCACCCCCGTGTGCGATTCGGACTTACGGAACGGACGAACGATCTGTTTTACTCCAAAGGTTCATCGAATGCTCCGAGGCCCCGATTGACCAAAGTCAACACCCGAAGTGAGTCAAACTCTTTGGAATGTCTAATTACCTCTCATAACCTTTCCAACAGTCCACCCCGTGCCTGATTCATACTTACCATGCGGACAAACGATCCATTTGCGTCTGATAATCCCCTATCCAAAGGACTGATGAGTGTTTCCGAGCCACATTTGATCCAAGGTTAACTCCCGGACTCGGGAGCAGTCCTAAGGACTTTAGATGGTATTTGAAATACCTTTCCATTGGTTCACCCCGTGCGTGATTCAGATCAACGATTTTCATTTTACGACTATTTTTCGAAAGAACCTGAAAGAGACTGCCAAACAGAAGATTCCAAATCCTGTCGATCGGCAGTGTGCCTAAAAACACCAGCCGATTGGCATGACTATACCTATGTCAATCAACAATGCCTTGGTTCAATAAAAAGGAGGGCCCGACCTCATTACAAAGGGACCCAATATCTGAAATTCATCACTCTCAGCGAACTCAGAAAACCACTCTCAAAGTCAGCGTGATTTCCTCATCCAAATCCTCTTCCAACCTTCACTTTTCATCACTGATTCAGCATAAATTCTTCATATTTATCCCCTTAATTTCGGTATTTTTATGATCCCGTGCGGTATAAATAACTTGAATTTGTCTCATATTTATGCTAGTAACCCTTTTTGGCAAGTATTTCGTATTTTGTGTATCTCTTATGTGTTTTACAAGTATTTCATGCAAGAAAGATGGAAAAGAGAACTCAAAATTGTGAAAGAAACCAAGAATCGGGGAGTTGAAGGGCATTTTTGTAATTACAAGAATCAGAGGTGGGTCCAACTGTAAAGTTGAAGAGATTTCAATTACAAGAACACTAGAAAAAATGGCACCTCAATCCGAGCTACGGTGAAGAAGTTATGCCAATTTGAAGTTGAGAAAAAATCCAAGAAAAAAAGCTGTCAAACCCTGGGACCGGTCCGCCCAGAAATTAAATGAACCAGTCCCTCCTGGGACCGGTCTGCCCAAAAATTAAAAGAATCGAGCAGCCATGGGACCGGTCTGCCCCTACCCCAGACCGGTTCGCTTTTCCAAACTCCAGAAGACCCCGGATTGGCAAACCGAAGAAGGCTAAAATAAAAAGAACCGCTCCGCCATGGGACCGGTCCGCCAAGAAATTAAAAGAACCGTTCCTCCCTAGGACCGGTCCGGGGAAGGAGGGCGACCGGTCCGCCTGTCGCAGTTTTAATCTTCTAATTTTCCTCTAATAGAGAGTCCTAGTGCTGCTAAAATTCTCGGAGTCTTGTAGGGTATATAAACCCATTTTATTATCATTCTTAGAATGTAGATTAGAGGAGATTTTAGATAGTTTTTCTTTTCTTTCCAAAAACCCTAGTTTTAGATACAATTTCATGTTTTATTCAAGGATTGAAGATTTATTAATAGTTTGTGTGATTACCAATTTTATTTATTGCTACTATTATTCCTTGGGTAATTTTAGTAAGTTGTTTCTTCTTTATGATTCTATTCTACATTATTCCATCAATTGTCCTTAGATTAATCATGAACACTTGCATATTAAACACTGTTTTCATCACTTTCATCATGTTAGGCTAGATTTTCTAAGGCCGGGGTACATGAACCTAGCCTGATGTGTTAATTATAGGCATATAACATTAATCCTATGAATTTAGTGATTGAATGCGACCATATCACGTAGGAACATAACAATTGTAGGTCTTTATATCTCGTTTGCCTTTGGGTAACCGTGATGATTTAGAATACAATTCGAGTGTTATTATGGCGATACTGATTTACTCGTCCTCAGATTAAGTATGATGCGGGCTTGAACCTCGTATACGTAATGCTTGGGAGTACTAAATTTCGGGTCAATTTAATCATTGAAATTCATGATTAGTATTATAGCTGCGATTCACTAGGGTTGTGCGATTGTATTCCCGTCCTGTTTTTCCCATCACTTAGTCAAAAGCTTCAAATCATCTTTCATTCATATTTTAGGTAGTTTAGTATTGTTGCATTTCTTCATAATTTCAAAATTGAATTTAGCATAATCATTCTCAAAAACCAAATCAATTTTCCTTTTTCTTTAGAGTTAGAGTTAGGATTTCTCTGTCTATCCAACGTCATCACGTTCACTCGTCCTAATTCCCTGAGGATTCGATACCCAAACTAGCCACTATATTCCGCAAGAGTGTAGTTACAGTTTAGGTTTTTGTATTGTGGTTGGAAACTGATAACAACGACTAGCGTATTTACACGGACGCTCGTTTTTCCACTCGATCAAAATAGCGTCGTTGCTGGGGAATTAGGTAGACTTAGGATTAGATTGAGTCAATCCAAAGCTTTGACCAAAAATTCCAAAAATCCAAAAACATAAAAAATTCAAAAAGCACAAAAATGATCCACCACCATCTCTTATAAGCCATTAATGAAAAATTCTAAACTCACTCCCACACCCCATAATACTCCAACCAGCATTCGTAAAAATCCAATTGTTCAGTACAACCCCGATAGCCCTCACACTCCTAACGCTCCACAGTTCTGGATTCCACCTCCCACACCGTCACACTCAATCTCAAACAACACTCCATTTTCCTTCTTAGGACACACCTCCGAGCACACCTCGAGCACACCAAGTGAGAGCACCGAGTCGTTAATAGAGAGAGAGATGTCTCAACACGGTAGTGCAGCAGCCGGTGAGGAGGAGGCCCCATACCGCCCAATGAGAGAATTCTTATATCCCGAGTGCACTGTCACTCCGAGATGAATTATACTCTCGTATAATGTCCGGCAATTTTGTTTCAAAAATGGGATGATCCAGATGTTACCCCATTATCATGGTATGGATTCTGAAAAGCCATATCTCCACATTAGGGAATTCGAGGATGTGTGCGATACACTCAATGATCAAACCTGCACACAAGAGGTGATCCACCTCAAACTCTTCCCTTTCTCGCTTAAAGATAAATCTAAGACCTGGCTATGGTCTTTACCTCCGAGCTCGATTCCATCATGGAACGAGTTGCAATCTAGATTTCTCAAGAAATTATTCTCACTACATCGAACAATTTCCATAAAGGCTCAAATCCAAGTGTTCAGACAATCTGAAAGTCTGCCATTTCATCGATGTTACGAGCGTTTCAATGAGTTAGTTACTTCATGCCACCATCATGGATTTGATGCAATGCAAATCATTTCTTTTATCTATAATGGGCTGAATCTTAACTCCAAGCAACTTGTTGAAACCATGGGAAGTGGTCCCTTTGTCGACTTAGACGCCCATGATGCTGAGCTCCACTTGAGGTATATCGCCGAGACTACCCAATCCTGGGATAATTCTGATCCTAACGCTCAAAATCACAATCGACAAATGACCACCACTCCGTCGGCGCCCGACCTATTCAACGTATATAAGAATTCTATGATGGACAGTCGATTGGACACCCTTGAGAAAGGATTTCGAGACCTATGCGAGATATATGGAAAAGGACCAGCTGGATCCATACCAAACCCCGTCGAGAAAGTCTGTGCGATTTGTGAGGCAGGACATTCAACTGAGGAATGCCCGACCATACCCGCCTACAAAGTAATGGTTCAGGAGCAAGTTAGTGGTATAGGAGGATTTAAGGGTAATTTCGGTGCACCGCACGGGAATTCATACAACCCTTCCTGAAAAAACCATCCTGGTTTTAGCTATGGGTAACAACATGCTGTGATGAACCCTACTTCCCATGTTGCCCCTCCTCCACCACAGCACTTTCAACAAGCTCCACACATGCAAGGACATGTGCAAGAACCACCACCTCAAGGATCATACATCCCTCCGCCATGGAGAAGTCTTGAGGATACTATTAACCACTTTATTAATACCCAGACTGCAACAAATGATAGGCATGAGAGAATGATGAATGACATGAATGCGAACATTTCACAGTTGCAATCATCGTTGAGTGTTCAAGAGAAGGGAAAGTTTCCTGCCCAAGGCCAAAGACCTCTCTAAGGTCAAACTAGTGTTAGCTCGACACCCCATGACCATCCTGAGCAATGTAGCGTAATTACCACTCTACGTAGTGGGAGAGTAGTTGACTTGTCACCTCTTCCACATGACGTACCTAAAGACAAGGAGATTTTTCCCAGAACGAAAGAGGCCGAAGATGCCCCCTTGAATGAGAGTGATAAAGACGACAGTAGTGAGCTCGAGGTAGTAGTGAAACCACCCTCCGCGGCACCGTTTCCTCCAAGTCTAATTCATTCCCATAAAGGAAACCCACGTGATGACGTGCTAGACGTGATAAAACAAGTTAAGCTCAATTTACCTTTCCTCGATGCCATTAAGCAAATTCCAGCTTATGGAAAAGTCATTAAAGACTTGTTGACGGTAAAGAGAAAGATGAAGGTAAAGAAAAATGTCTTTCTAGCACAGAATGTGAGCTCCATTCTACTCAATGATATCCCACCTAAATTCAAAGATCCCGGTGCACCCACCATTTCCTGCATCATTGGAGAAAACAAAATCGAAAAATCCTTACTTGATTTGGGAGCAAGTGTCAATATCCTCCCTTACTCCATCTATAGGCAACTTGACTTGGGCGACCTCAAGCCCACAAAGGTCACTCTCCAATTATCGGATCGAACCGTGAAGATCCCAAGAGGCATAGTCGAGGACGTGATCGTCCAAGTTGACACTTTCTACTTCCCGATAGACTTTGTCATTTGGGACACGGAGCCCTCCTTTAACTCGAGCAACCATGTTCCCATCATCCTTGGGCGCCGTTTCTTAGCCACGGATAACGCAATCATCAATACTCAGAATGGGCAAAAGAAACTCACCTTTGGGAACATGACCTTAGAGACCAACATCTTCCGTGTCACCCAACATATGGGGGAAGAAGATGACCTTCATGCGGTGAGCTTCATAGACGAGATTGTAGGGGAGTACTTTGAGGAAAATGATTGTGGAGATGCCCTAGAGTCCTGCTTAGTGTCGAGCCATGAGAATGAGGGGTCCCACAGGAGAGATCCGTTAGGGGTGTGCCCTATTTCATCAAGTAATAGTGGTAGTTGTGACAATGAGAGAAAAGTGGGGGAGAGGTGTGTAGTGGCCGCAATTGAAAGAGAGAGAGAGGGGGTAGAAGAGAGAAAACTGATGGAGTTGGAGATCGAGCAAGTAAGAGAGGACGTAGGCACTACTCGAGAGAGAGAACTAGGAGAGATGAGCATGGAAGAATTTGAAAGAGAATTCGGGCAGGTGGATGAAAGTATTACTATTGAAGGACAATCCTTATTGGATTCATGTAGTCACTTAGACGAAAGTGAATTGAAAGAAAAAATTGATGAATTCCTTCGTTGTGACAATCCACCCACAACACTAGAGGCCCCGAAGGCAAGTGAGGAGAAAAGTTATGGTTCATCTGACTTAGAGCCCAACCCATGCATCATAAAAATTGAACGAAACCTAGGTGTTCCCTCCGTGTCAGCGCACGCAGAACACACTTTGAGCCAGCATCACTAGGATCCCTTTCCAATTAGTCACGATGAGTCTCCCGGTCTATCCTTTATCTATAGGCGAGGTCCAAATTTGTTTCGATTGTTGGATTATAATCCTAGGACGGGAGAAACGAGGAGAGCATCGAACCCAGCGAGTGGGGTCGGGTGAGTTCGTGGAGAGATGAGAGGTCGTCGCACCTCCAACACGTATGGGGTGATTGTTAGTGTATTTTTGAGTCATACATGAGTGTCATATAGTGTCTTGCTGCATTTTTCCCATTTGTTTGTTTTATGTATCGCACTCATTATTTTGACTTATTTAGATTTTAGTCCTTTTTGCTTGAGGACAATGCAAAAATCTAAGTTAGGGGGGTCACAAGTGCGTATTTCTAAAACTTCACAAATTTTCAAAAATGCCCAGAAATTTCCAAAAAAATCATAAAATTTTGAAAAACCCAAAAAATATTTTTGTTCAAAATAAATAAAAATTTGAATTCAAATTTATCAAAAATATCATTAATAGTCGGTTTAAAGTCTCAAGTTGTAAAAATTCAACATACACAAAGTCGAAATTGACTAAAGATGGAAATTGAGCGAAAATTGACGACTTAACGAATAAGTGTGGAGATTAACAAACGCGGTGAGATTCGTGCCTGTCACTTTTTACGAGTTTTTAAATAAATCCGAGTTAATTGTTAACTCAAAGTTCTTTTCAGCGCCTAAAAAGTAGTCAAGGATCTCAATCCATCTATTTTGATCCGTTATGAAAAACGTGTGTGATATTGCTTTGAAAAATGTGCCAAAATTGATCTCTAAACTTAAATTCATCTCAAAACGCATATGGTAACGCAATTGGTATTTTGGACTATGTAGTAGGCCCTCGTTTGCCACCCAAAAATATTGGCCAGAAAAAGTAGCGAAAAATTATCCCTTTTGTAACCCAATTTGATCAAAACAAATTGTCCATTTCGTTTGATAACCCAAAAAAACCAAATAGCCGGAATTGTGAAAAATGAGAAAATTCAGAATTTAAGTCCGGAAAGTGCATAAAAAGGGGCAAGAAAAAAATAAATATGCTCAACAAATATAGCAATAAAAGAAAAGAAATGAAAAGGAAAAAAAAATTAGAGAAAAAGAAGAATTTTTTTTTTGAGCAATAGCCCTGAAAAAGCGCAAATGGACATCATTAATGACTTTTCCAATTCCAACCTTTTCGACAGTTATCATTTTACCCCATATACCTTAAAACCCAAAAAAGTCCTAACCGAGTCTAAATTGCGAAATCGGTTACCGCGTGGAGAGCTAATACACCAAAAGATAATATAAGAGATTGAATGCACGAAAAAGAGGCAATGTTCCCGTTTTTAAAACCGTAACCCATTGATGAGATCCTATCATTCTGAAATTTCTGTCATTCTACTTGTATGCATGACTTTGCATCCATTATATTTACTCTTTATATCACGCATACCGAGAGAATAGCCATAATTCGAGAGATTTGATTGTGAGAGCATTCCGTGAGAAATTGAAATCAAAACGAATTTTCAGATAAGTAACGTAATGATCAATCGGTGGAAATTGACGGTTATATTTTTGGCTTCGCACACACGCACTATGATTTGAGACTTGTACATATGACTTGATGATGACTATCTTCTGAAAAAGTTTGAATTGCACAATTTTTGCATATTTTGAATTTTCTTTTTGTCAATAACGAATTTTGTGGGTATATTCACTGCAAACCCTCACGAGACACAACTCGTCCTACTAGGGTGACCTAGGGGTTTAAAGGCTTGTTGCATATGCTAAATGCAATCGCTTTCCCCCGAAAAAGGTATTCTATCCCAATAAAATGTGATTTTCAAGAGTTAAGCCTTTCTAGGATTCTTTTACATTGCTCGGGATGCGCAAAGTTCTAAGTTAGGGGGGTTTGATTCGGCATAAATTCTTCATATTTATCCCCTTAATTTTGGTATTTTTATGATCCCGTGCGGTATAAATAACTTGTATTTGTCTCATATTTATGATATTAACCCTTTTTGGCAAGTATTTCGTATCTTGTGTATCTCTTATGTGTTTTACAGGTATTTCATTCAAGAAAGATGGAAAAGAGAACTCAAAATTGTGAAAGAAACCAAGAATCGGGGAGTTGAAGGGCATTTTTGTAATTTTTTAACCTTAGTCTGGATGTGGGTCCAATTGGAAAGTTGAATAGCTTCCAATTACAAGAACACTGGAAAAAACGGCACCTCAATCCGAGCTAAAATGAAGAAGTTATGCCAATTTGAAGTTGAGAAAAAATCCAAGAAAAAAAGCTGTCAAACCCTGGGACCGGTCCGCCCAGAAATTAAAAGAACCGGTCCGCCCTGGGACCGGTCCGCCCAAAAATTAAAAGAAATGGTCCACCATGGGACCGGTCCACCCCTACCCCAGACCGGTCCGCCTTTCTAAACTCCAGAAGACCCCGGATCACAAGCAAACCGAAGAAGGCAAAAATAAAAAGAACCGGTCGGCCATGGGACCGGTCCGCCAAGAAATTAAAAGAACCGGTCCGCCCTGGGACCGGTCCGGGGGAGGAGGGGGACCGGTCCGCCTGTCGCAGTTTTAATCTTCTAATTTTTCTCTAATAGAGAGTCCTAGTGCTGCTAAAATTCTTGGAGTCTTGTAGGGTATATAAACCCATTTTATTATCATTCTTAGCACGTAGATTAGAGGAGATTTTAGATAGTTTTTCTTTTCTTTCCAAAAACCCTAGTTTTGGATACAATTTCCTGTTTTATTCAAGGATTGAAGATTTATTCATAGTTTGTGTGATTACCACTTTTATTTATTGCTGCGATTATTCCTTGGGTAATTTTAGTAAGTTGTTTCTTCTTTGTGATTCTATTCTACATTATTCCATCAATTGTCCTTAGATTAATCATGAACACTTGCATATTAAACACTGTTTTCATCACTTTCATCATGTTAGGCTAGATTTTCTAAGCCGGGGTACATGAACCTAGCCTGATGTATTAATTGTAGGCATATAACATTAATCCTCTGAATTTAGTGATTGAATGCGACCGTATCATGTAGGAACATAACAATTGTAGGTCTTTATATCTCGTTTGCCTCTGGATAACCGTGATGATTTAGAATACAATTCGAGTGTTATTATGGCGATACTGATTTACTCATCCTCAGATTAAGTATGATGCGGGCTTGAACCTCGTATACATAATGCTTGGGAGTACTAAATTCCGGTTCAATTTAATCATTTAAATTCATGATTAGTATTATAGCTGCGATTCACTAGGGTTGGGGGATTGTGTTCCCGTCCTGTTTTTCCCATCACTTGGTCAAAAGCTTCAAATCATCTTTCATTCATATTTAGGTAGTTTAGTATAGTTGCATTTCTTCATAATTTCAAAATTGAATTTAGCATAATTATTCTCAAAAACCAAATCAATTTTCCTTTTTCTTTAGAGTTAGAGTTAGGATTTCTCTGTCTATCCAACGTCATCACGTTCACTCGTCCTAGTTCCCTGAGGATTCGATACCCAGACTAGCCACTATATTCTGCAAGAGTGTAGTTATGGTTTAGGTTTTTGTATTGTGGTTGGAATCCGATAACAATGACCGGCGTATTTACATGTACGCTCGGTTTTCCACTCGATCAATCACCTTTTTTACCAAACCTGGAGAATTAACTACCCTTCATCACCATCTAAGTTCAAGGGCTTCTCTCCAGCATTCAAGATCAAGTTTAAGATCTTCAAGAAGGTCTAACTTCCTCAACTCTCTCTTCAAATTCTACTAAATTCGCATTAACTTATTTTTATTACATAACACTTTTATTCTATCCGTGTCACATATCCTAATATACTTTTTATTTAGTATTATTTCACATCCCTTATTTTCATATAAATAAAACTCGAAAAATAAGAAAAAGAGGGTTTGCCCATAAATTCCAAACGGGAATTCTCACTTTTTTCTCACAACTAAAACACCTTTTTACACACACACATAGATAAGAGAAGTCCCTGATTGGATTTATGGGATAAACCCCACCCCTCATTTTGTATACGAACTATGTAGACTTTGTTGCCTCTATAGGCTACGTGGTAAAACCCGAGATTCGAGTCCTACTTTTCTCCTAGTTTCTATTTTTATAATTCTTTAACTTAATTTTCATAGATTATATATATTTTCATATACATATATTTGTTCTTAGTGGCGTATTATTCCATATGCATTATCGTTCCAATATAAAGATCAACGCTAGGACAATCGCATTAATCCTATTTTCTAATATTATTTTTTAGGAACATTCCTTTGGATGACTCATTTTATCTCTTCCATGATACAAGTCAATGATTCCTATCTCCACTACATATACACATGCACAAATACCACGGGGAAATAAAGGAAAATAACAACAAATCAATGAGAGACCGTAAGGGCGGAATGGATGCCTAACACCTTCCCATTTCGTAACTTAGCCTCTGAACCTTTTTCGAATCAATTTTTGTTTCGTATGAATCAGTATGTCTTCGGATGCTGTCCTTCGGGAAGGGTCCACCTTCTTTTGTCTATTTTGAATAAAATGGACTAGCGACACCATCTCTCTACATTTTTCACCTCACACATCGCCGACGAAGGCCGAAGTGCTCCCAAGAGGGATGCACGGGACCAAGATCCTCTTACCGCGTGAGATGTACCCTCTTCCTCTCTCTCCGCGAGGATCGGGGATGACCACATTTAAGTTCTGACCTCGTATGCAATTTCCAACACGTGTAGTTAGAACCATTAAAAACAAGAATTTTTTACAAGGAAAACTTTCAATTTTTAACACAATTAAACAAAGGATGTTGACACACTAATTTAGTGTTCCCACTCTGATACCTCTTGAAAGGCTAAAAAATACTCTGATACCATTTGAAAAGGGGTATAAATTATAGGATATGCTCTAATACCACTTGTAAAGGGGTGATGGTCCCCGAAATATCCCAAATTTTAAATTCTAAACAAAGTTTTTAATTTCTTTCAAAATTAAATTAAACTAAACAAATAATTAAATTTCCACGTAAACCAAATTAATTCAATTCAAGCTGTAGATTAGGCTAAACAGACTAAAGCACACATTTTACCAATGTAAATATTGCAACTTGAATTAAATTAAAATTACCCAAACTTAATTTAGCACCAAAATTACACCATTGTTATGTTTAAACCAATTTTTATCTTTTTAGACCTAAACATGCATCTAAATGAATTTAGAAAGGTAAAAATAGAAACAATCACACAACGTCACGATGTACGAGGAAAACCCACAACGGTAAAAATCTCGAACGTCCTAGCTAACAAATATACTAGGTTTGGTTTTACATAAACAAGACAAAATACTTACTTCCTCAACTTGCCTTCTAAGACTTGATGCTTTTTCTTACTTCCACCTCTACCTAATTGATAAACTCAAAATCCACCGCAGTCTCGGAATCCACAGATGGGGCTCAGTTATCATCAAACACACAAATCCGTTGAAGTTATGGAATGCATTGACCTTACAAGGGAAAATAGAATTGTTGCCACCGGGTGGGGGAAAGAATACAAAAATTTGAATGAAGAGCAAGCTTCAGGAAGAATTGGCCCAGTAACCGACTTATGTGGGATGATATCATTTTGAAGAACTCCTCGGAGAAATAAATAGGGTGGCAGAGTAGCCTGAGATGGATGAAGAAACGGGATTCATGTTTTTCTCTTCTTCAATAAATCACATGACCAGATCAGGGAGACATTACCAGATTTTGAGCTCACTACCAGCAAATGACAAGGGGAAGGGCGTTGAAAACCTTACTATTCCAGAAATGACCATCGAGGAGAGCAAGATCCTCGATCAACTAAAGAAAACTCAAGCTAACATCACTCTCTGGGGGCTTTTCATATCTTCCCAGCTGCACGAAAATTCTCTAATCAAGTTACTCACAGGACCCACAGTTCCTCCTTTTACCACACCAGAAGAGGCAGTAAATTTGGTTGGATCCTTGACCTCCACCCGCATGCTATCATTTTCTGAAGAAGAAATCCCTAGAAATGGGACGAATTACAATCATGCACTCAACATCTTCGTGGAAGTTATGGGAAAGGCCGTGCCACTATCTCTTGTCGATAACGGATCCGCCTTGAATGTTTTCTCGTTGAGAACCTTCAAATGTTTAGGTCTGAAAAAAAATGACCTTGCTCCAACCTCCACCGCTATGTGTGCCTATGATAACACTCGTCGTGAGGTGATGGGATCCATAAAACTTGCAATAGGGGTTGGACCTATAAACCCTGTCATCGAATTCCAAGTCAATTATATCCCGACCTATTTCAACCTGTTGATCGGACAATGTTGGCTCCATAGTATAAAAGGTGTCTCTTCCTCATTCCATCAGAAATTGAAGTTCTTCGCCGATGGGCGAGTCATCACCATTTTGGGTGACGACGACAATGCTGAGGTGCAAGAACCAGCAGTCCAATTCTTGAGATACAGCATGGGTCAAATGATATGCTCCTGTCAGGATTTTGAGTCGAGCCATCCTTACTCTCGGCAGGGGACGGTTTCAAAGAAAGATTTTGTACAGAATATGACTCTCATGGCAATGTCAATGTGATTCAGATGTTCAGAAACATGCACTTCATGTCCAGACTAGGGTTAGGGCGAAGGCAGCAAGGGATACTTGAGCCCATCGAACTGAAGAAAGATTTCCCTCCTTGCGGCTTGGGGTATCAACCATCAGAACAAGAGCTCAGAATGATCCACCAGACTCGATCGAAAATAGGGTTAGACTGTGTCCGAACCATCTCAGGAAATTCCTTAAATGGACGATTCATTAAAGAAGGCGAGGATTTCCCCTTTTGCGGTTTTCCAGAACCATGGTACGACCACACAGACAAGAAGATAAAGCTTAGAATGGAGATCTTTTTCCAAGATAGCTACCCATGGGCCAAAAGTTCCCCAAACCGCGTACAACCGCTCATCAAAGATACCAAAAAGACTGAGGAAAGTGATCCCGAAGATTCCTCCAACTTGCAGACACTGGGGCGGGCACTCTGCATGGTTCATTCAGGCACTACATCAAAGGACCCATCCCGTCTGATTAAAGCTTCTGATACATCTCTCCTCAACTGGCATGCTGCACCAGTTCTACCTCTTGAAATCTCCCCTAAACCCATTGTTTACCCTGTTTCTTCAACTATTGTCTATCCTTGCTCAAATGTAATCGAGACCTCTTTTGATGAGGTTCTCAATGTTGTTTTTCCTATTAATGAAATAAATGAATATTTTGAGTATCTTGTTGTGCCTTACATTAACTGTTTAAATTCTAATCGAACTTTTGATGATGATGATTTTGCAAATGAACAATTCTTAACTGATCTAAATAAGGTTAATAACAAACAACATAACCGCGTTCAAGTTAATAAAGAAGAGGCTGTTGTTATTAATCTCGATTCTAGTAGCCAACTGAGCGAGATTAGGATAGGGGCTATCCTTAACGAGCATGAGCGCGTATAACTTGAAGAATTGCTAAAGGAGTTCATGGATGTCTTTGCATGATCCTATGACAATATGCCTGGTATTGATCCTAAAATAGCTCAGCATGAGATCCCCACTCTCCCATATTACAAGCCAGTTAAACAAAAGTTGAGAAATTTCCGCACAGAATGGTCGCTCAAGGTCAAGGAAGAGGTGGTCAAACAGTTAAACATAGGCTTCATTCGAGTGATCGAATATTCCACATGGCTAGCTAACATATGTGCCGAAATCAGGAGGAAAGGTTCGAATGTGTGTGGATTACCGAGATTTAAACAAAGCCTCTCCGAAGGATGATTATCCACTACCCAATATCGACATGATCGTGGACAACATAGCCAGTCATGGTCTCAAGTCATTCGTCGACGGGTTTGCCGGATACAACCAAATCAAGATGCAACCAGACCACCAAGAAAAAACCGCATTCATCACCTCATGGGGAACCTTTTGCTACATCGTTATGCCATTTGGTCTCAAGAATGATGGGGCTACCTACCAAAGGGCTTCCACAACCATCCTGCATGATATAATCCATAAGGAGGTCGAGGTTTATGTGGATGATATGATTATTAAGTCCAAAAGTAAAGAAGGTCATGCTTCCGCTCTCCGAAAGTTCTTCGAACGACTGCGGAAGTATCAGATGAGACTCAATCCACAGAAATGCATCTTCGATGTTACAAAGGGAAAATTCTTAGGATTTATGGTCAGTGAGAAGGGGATAGAAGAATATCCCGCCAAGATAAAGGCCATACTTGAGATGCCACCTCCCCGAATTGATAAGGAAGTCCGAGGTTTCCTTGGGAAATTACAATATGTCAGCCGTTTCATCAGCCAGCTAACCTCCATCTGTGAGCCAATCGTAAAGCTCCTCCAAAAGGATTCAACCAAGGTTTAGAACGGGCCAGCCAAGAAGATTTTGGCTGAATCAAACAATATCTGACCCAACCTCCTGTTCTCATGCCACCACAGGCTGGTCTCCCTTTACTCCTATACCTAACCATAACCGACACTGCAGCCGGGGCTTTGCTATCCCAATAGCTTGAAGACTCCCATAAAGAAAGAGCCATCTATTATGCCTGTTGCAAATTGGTCCGGTACGAGGTCAACTACACTACTTTGGAAAAATCATGTGTCGCACTTGTCTGGGTCACCCAGAAGTTACGACACTACATGCTCGCATTCCCCATCAAACTCGTATCCCAAATGGATCTCATCAAATACCTGGTTTAGAAACCCGCATTATCCAGCTGAATGGCCTGATGGCTGATGATCATAACCGAGTTTGATATCATGTACGTCACACAAAAATTCGTTAAAGGAAGAGTCATTTCTGACTACCTCACAGATTACCCCGTAGAAGAAGCTAATGTCTGGATCTTCGAATTCCCAAATGAGAATATTCTTTGCACTGCCCAAGACAACCTCCGATGGCAAATGTTCTTTGACGGCGCTGCCAACAAAAAGGGATATGGCATTGGGATACTCCCGGTTGCCCCAGATGACTCTCATACTCCTATCACCATCAAATTGGATTTCCCATGCACCAATAACATGACGGAATACGAGGCATGCACAGTGGGCCTCAAGTTCGCTCTCAAGAAAGGTATTCAATACCTTGACGTATATGGGGATTCTTCCCTCATCATCGGTCAAGTGCTTAGAAAGTGGAAAGTCAAGGATGAAAAGCTCCAACCCTTTTAGAAGAGTTAGACTCCCAATTCCATGATATCACTTTCCATTACCTACCCCGATCAATGAATAACCTAGCCGATGATCTCGCTACCTTGGCCTCCATGGTTGACATGCCCGAGGGAATAACAATGACCCCCTTCCTAGTTCAAAAGCAAGGCAAACCAACCCACTGCTACCACATTGAGATCGTCACTACAGAAGATCTTGAGGTAGTCAACTATTGGTACTAGGATATTTGGTGCCTCCTCAAGTACGGTAGGTATCATGAGGGTTCCAACAAGAACGATCGAGCTACCCTCCGAAGGTTGGCTGCCCAGTACATCATCTGTCATAAAGCACTACTCAAGAGGAATTTCGATGGAACTCATTTTCATTGTATCGCAGGGGCTGACATTGAAAAGATAATGCAGAAAATCCACAGCGGGGAATGTGGGGCCCACATGAATGGTCACATACTCGCCAAAAAGGTCATCCGACAGGGCAACTACTGGACCACCATGGCCAAGGATTGCACCGCCTATGTTCGGAGATGCCCTAAATGCCAACAGTTCTCCAATATTCAACACTTGCCACCATAAGAATTATACAACATGACCTCTCCCTGACCATTCTCCACTTGGGGTATCGACATCATAGGGAAGGTTACACCAAAAGCTTCAAACGGACATGAGTTCATCCTGGTTGCCACCGATTACTTCACTAAATGGGTCGAAGCTGAATCATATGCAGTATTGAATGCCAAGAAGGTGGCCAAATTCATCAAGAAAAATATCATCTGCCAATATGGAGTCCCGCATGAGCTAGTGTAAGATAATGGTTTGCACTTCAAGGCAGAAGTCAGAGAAGTAGTCAACGAGTATGGGATTCAGAGCCATAAATCTTCTCCCTACTGACCTCAGACCAATGGTGCAGTTGAGGCCACCAACAAAAATCTCAAAGCCATCATCAGCAAGATGACCAAACGTTGTAGGGATTGGGCCGATCGAATCTCGTATTCCCTCTAGGGCTATCGAACCTCAATCCGAACTTCTACTGGGGCTACCCCTTACTCTCTGGTCTACGGCATAGAAGAAGTCCTACATGTGGAGCTGGAAATACCCTCGCTATGCGTCATGCTCGAAGGCAAGGTTAGTGAAGAAGACTTGTGCCAAATCCGTCTTGACCAGCTGACCCTCCTGGACGAAAGGAGATTGAAGGCTCTATACCACATAAAAGGGTACCATCGCCGAATAGCGCGATCATGCAACAAGAGAGTCAAAGACCGTGGTGTCCGGGAGGGGGATTTATCCCTCAAGAAGATAATAGAACCCATCTGCGACCGCAGAGGAAAATTCAAGCCCAATTGGAGCGGCCCTTACATTGTGAAGAAAATCTTGTCTGGCGGTGCCGACATGCTCATTGTCCTGGATTGGGAAGAGATGTCTCGTCCAGTCAATCTGGATCGTCTCAAGAAATTCTACCCCTAGTCCAAAATCTCGGCGCACTATGACTCTTCTCATCCCCCTTCTATTCTTAAAAAAAAAATGAAACTCTTCATTTCCCTCTACCCAGAACTACGTGGGACTGATCCTCTACAAAAAACTATTTTAAAATTTTTCAAAAACCCCGGAGGTACGTAAGCAGCTCATACATCTCACGTGAGCGCGACCCCTTCTTTTTCACAAAAATATATTCTTTTTGTATCACCGAGAACGATAGTTCATTCTAAACATCTACTTGAACAAAAGGATTATGTATGCCTTAGCGATCGGTATAGATAATTCAAAATACAAAATTCATCGAAAGCCACAGCTGGATGATGAGAAACTTGTTTATTTCATTAATAAGAAATTACAGTACGGATTACATATGAAAAATGAGCAGATAACTTCCTTCCCCCTATTACCATAAAAAGCCAGATAAAATCCCCCACATCTGTTACACAAATAAACTCCCCTAGGAGTCCTACCCACAGCTACCAGAAGAGCCTTCACCCTCATCATCTATATCCTGAGGACCCCAAGTTTCCCCTGCCTGAATAGAGTGTCGCAAACAATCCATGGATCGATGAGCCTTAACCATCTTCAAAAAGACCACAATACCCCCTTCTATAGAGTCAGATAAAATAAACCACCTTTGACCAGTCTCTACTGCCAACATCTTGCTGACTACTTTCCTCCACAACCACTTCATACAACCTTTGGATACATGTCAAACCTTCCCGACAGACTGAGAGGGACGGGTCGAGGACGCCGATTTTCCCACAGAGATCCAAGCAACAGACACAGACGCTCAGTCAAATCCCCTACTGGAAAGAAATTTGAGGTCCGAGGGGGCATGACCTGTACCCAGCCAAATTGGCGCAGAAGACGCCAAGGGAAATAAAAAGAGGTCTGGCTAAGACCAACCGGCCACACAATTTTGGAAATTTCCTCCTTTCCTCTTTTGTCAAATCAAAAAACTCAATGAAAATAAATTGATATTCTCAAAAGAATTTCAAGAATCCCATTTTCTCCTTATAGGATTCCAATTTTAAATAAAAGCTCTCCTTCGAAAATTCCAAAAATATTCCTGTTTTACGGTCTCAGTAGAAAAGTAAAAAGCGCATGTGCATGCATTCATTCATCATTAATAAAATATAATAATAAAAAAACTCCCATTGAATTGCATATATTTGTGTTCTGTGTTACATCAGTTTTGCAGGAAACAAGAAAAGAAAAGCCAAAAACAATGGGATTCAGCCCGAACCCACATTTCATTCCCTCTCTCTCTCTCAAGAGCTTCCACCCCCTCGACGCACTCTCTTCCCCCTATGGAGAGACGACGCACCACCACTACCCGAGCCTGAGTCCTCTCCGGATGAGGCTGACGACACGAAGTAAGAAGGAACAGGGATAGCATCCCGAATATGGACAGTCATCGATGATATCCAATCTCTAATGTCTCTCACCCAAGTGGTAACACCCGGACTTGTTACAAGGAAAAAGCAAAATCAGTATCAAGCAAAAGAAATAAAAAGAGGAAAAGGGAAAAAAGGTTTACCGCAGGACGAAGGACCTCCTCTGTTAAACCCAGCTCCTCCGGATCCATTGCAAGAGGACGGTGTAGCATCGACACTATCCCTCCATCATCCCGTCGGATGTTCTACGAAGGAGTGTGGAACCGCACGAAAGGAACTTCTAAAGTCATCGCCGCAGATGTCCATGGACCGCCGCCACAATAAGAGGACCCCACTGGTCGACTTGAACCCGCAGGAGGGAAAAGCAAGGCATCGTGTATGCTGGGCGCCATCAACCAGCTCATCACAAAGTCCATGTAGTCATACGGCGCAGCCGTATCAGTGTACAACGAGTAGGATTCTCCGATCATCGTTGCGATCCTCTCATCCTCCAACAGCTGTCTCTCCCGCCTCATAGACGTAGGAGGCTGCGCGGGTGGAACCACCACCTCGTCCTCAGTAATTTGGCGAACCACCCTCTCCCTGAGATACTAGGAATGGCCAAACTCATGTGCCAACAAACGCCTCATCTGCGCGTTCACCCCAGGCATCCCCATATCCTGAATGGTTGTTCCCCAAGGATAAAAGGTCACCTGAAAATCCCCAAGAAGGCATGAGTCAATACAAGATAAGAAGGTGCAAAAACCAAGACTAAAAAAGAAAGGACCTTACCCGACCAATGGTCAGGTCGTTCAAAACCCGACGCACCGCCTCCAGGGAGAGAGTTCCCTTCGACTGCCAATTGGCCTTATGCCATCGATACAAATGGCAGAAGTCCCCAACAGTGTCGTCCTTCAGAGAAATCAGCAGAGTGTTGCACCCGATTACCTCATAGAACCACGTCTGAATTCACAAGCAAAAAGTGACGCATAAGGAAAATGCAAATGCATGAAAGGATAATGCGAATGCATGAAATGAAAAAGCGCAAAGTAAAGAATACTTCAAGGAGATACGTGGCTCCAGTAAAAGTTTGTCGGCAGCACCGACTGAATGAATCCAAAGAAGAGTAAAGGGTCGCCAATGTCAGACTCCCCCAATTATAGAAAGGGATGTTCGAAAACATCCTCAGGTACGACAGAAACCACTAATGGACGACGTCGTCGCTTGACGCCATCATGAAACCTCCTAACACCAGCAAAATAAATAACCATGATATCTGCCTCACTTGCAGCCCGTCCTCCACATCAATCACTTTGCTCAACAGAACATCCTTCAGTAGGGACAGCCGGATAAAATCTCCAGAAACTATCCTCCTCACATCACCAAGTGCCGCATGCACCACCTCCGGCCTCACCCACAAGGAGCGATCCACCTCTATGTGCTCCCCATCACAATCCATCCCCAGTAGTTGCTTCACACCTATGGGAGTCACCGTCATCTCCCCGAAGCCAAATTGGAAGGTGTGGGTAGTGTCCCACCACCTCTCCCCCAAAGCACACAGGACCACTGTCGAACGAGGCATCTCATCCAGTGCAGCCGCCAACCTCCCAAAACCCACTGATGATACCATTCATCACACTACGGGTGGAAGATGCTCCCAAACATCCTTAAGCCCCGTCGTCTTGCAGGCACGCATGTTCCTCAAGGAAATATCAGACTGGCAAAAGGAAAAATCTCATCAAAAGTCGAGAAAGAAAGAAAAAATCACCCAAAAAGAAAGGAATGCCAAAGGTCAGGTTACTTACATAACCACTGGGAATCACTCTCGAAGAGCGATGATGCGATGGCTCCCGCAGCAAGGTCCGCTCATCCGCAACCGGCTCAAATGCATCGAAAGCATTCTCGTTCCCCAAAGAAAGGGGTACCCAGTCCCTCCAATCCATATTCGCCCAGTCATCAATGGTCAACCACTCCCGGTGGACAGTGGTGCTCACAAAGGCAGCCATTTCTTGAAGATCGGAACGTTAGAACAATTCACAGAGAGAAATCGCAGAAAGAGAGAAGGCAAGAAGGTGTGAAAAATGAAAGGGATTCGCCCCCTTTATATAGGAAGCCAAGCGCCATGCCGATCGGCACTTCTCCCTTCCATACCGATCGGCACTAACTCCTCACCTTCTCGAGGCAGTCCAAAAGTCCGTGCCACTACCAAATGACACACCTCAGTCTATGCCGGTCGGCACCCCCCTTAAAATTTCGTACATAAATTCTTCGAAAATGCCAGAAAACCCTAAAAAAATCCTCAGAAAATTCCTAAAAATCCCAAGAAGGATTTATAACGGTTTCATCAAGAAAATTTCGCACTCCTTCTGGTGAAAGCTCCTTTTCCCCAACGGAACACTCAAAATCCAAGTGAATGACCTCTCAAGCAATCACCTCCTCAACAGAGTTTATAACCTCAAATCGGTTATCTCCTCAACAATCACCTCCTCCGCTCGAATCAAGGACGCAAAGCCTCCCCACCCATCGGCTACCCAGTGCGAAACAATATCGCATGATATTTTTCCTGGCAGAATTTAGAAGAATCACTCACCTCAAGCGATCTCTCCCAAAGGATGATCCAAATATCCCCTAACTCAAACATCGTTCCCCAGCGGAACCTCAAATCCAATTCTTATCCCCAGCAGAGCCTCAAATCAAATTCTTAACTCTAGTGGAACTATCTTCTTTTCCGAAGGAAATCCAATCACTCTTGGGTCAGAATTGACCGCGATCTTAGATCGTCACCTGAGTTAGGTCAGAATTGACCTTGGTTCTCGGTCGTCACCACTCTTGGGTCAGAATTGACCCTGGTCTTAGATCGTCACCTGACTTAGGTTAGAATTGACCTCGGTCCTCGGTCGTCACCACTCTTGGGTCAGAATTGACCCCGGTCTTGGATCGTCACCTAAGTTAGGTCAGAATTGACCTCGGTCCTTAGTCGTCACCACTCTTGGGTCAGAATTGACCCCAGTCTTGGATCGTCACCTGAGTTATCGATCCTCGGTCGTCACCACTCTTAGGTTAGAATTGACCCCAATTTTGGATCATCACCTGAATTAGGTCAGAATTGACCTCGATCCTCGGTCATCACCACTCTTAGGACAGAATTGACCCCGGCCTTGGATCGTCACCTGAGTTAGGTCAGAATTGACCTCGCTCCTCAGTCGTCACCACTCTTGGGTCAGAATTGACCTCGGTCTTGGATCATCACCTGAGTTAGGTTAGAATTGACCTTGGTCCTCAATCGTCACCACTCTTGGGTTAAAATTGACCCCGATCTTGGATCGTCACCTAAGTTAGGTCAGAATTGACCTCGATCCTCGGTCGTCACCACTCTTGGGTCAAAATTGACCCCGGTCTTGGATTATCACCTGAATTAGGTCAGAATTGACCTCGGTCCTCGGTCGTCACCACTCTTGGGTCAGAATTGACCCCGGTCTTGGATTGTCACCTAAATTAGGTCATAATTGACCTCGGTCCTCGGTCGTCACCACTCTTTGGTCAGAATTGAACCCGGTCTTGGATCGTCACCTGAGTTAGGTCAGAATTTACCTCGGTCCTCGGTCATCACCACTCTTGGGTCAGAATTGACCCCGATCTTAGATCATCACCTGAGTTAGGTCAGAATTGAGCTCGATCCTCGGTCGTCACCAATCTGGGGTCAGAATTGACCCCGGTCTTAGATCGTCACCCGAGTTAGGTCAGAATTGACATCGGTCCTCGGTGGTCACCACTCTTGGGTCATAATTGACCCTGATCTTGGATCGTCACCTGAGTTAGGTCAGAATTGACCTCGGTCCTCGATCGTCACCACTATTGGGTCAGAATTGACCCCGATCTTCGATCGTCACCTGAGATAGGTAATAATTGACCTCAGTCCTCGGTCATCACCACTCTTGGGTCAGAATTGACCCCGGTCTTGGATCATCACCTGAGTTAGGTCAGAATTGACCTCGATCCTTGGTCATCACCACTTTTGGGTCAGAATTGACCCCGATCTTAGATCATCGCCTGAGTTAGGTCACAATTGAGCTCGATCCTCGGTCGTCACAAATCTTGGGTCAGAATTGACCCCGGTCTTAGATCGTCACCTGAATTAGGTCAGAATTGACCTCGGTCCTCGGTCGTCACCACTCTTGGGTTAGAATTTACCCCGGTCTTGGATTGTCACTCGAGTTATGTCAGAATTGACCTCGGTCCTCGATCGTCACCACTCTTAGGTTCATAGAATTGACCTCGACCCTTTGAATCGGTCATCATCGCTTCCTTAGGTCCTCAAAACTGACCTCGATCCTATGAATCAGTCATCCTCATTTCCTTAGGTCAGAATTGACCTCAGTCCTCCATCATCACCACTCTTATGTCCTCAGAACTGACCTCGACCCTCTGAATCGGTCATCCTCGCTTCCTTAGGTCCTCAGAACTGACCTCGACCCTCTAATTTGGTCACCCTCGTTTCCTTAGGTCCTCAAAACTGACCTCGACCCTCTGAATTAGTCGTCCTCCCTTCCTTAGGTCCTCATAATCGGCCTCGATCCTCTAAATTGGTCATACTCTATCGAAAGCATCATGTGGTGTCTAATCGATGGCTATCATTTGTTCTAAACTCACCCATCGAGGGGCTCTGTAGACACCTCATTCTGTTACCCCCTAACTCTCCTTAGGTCCCTAGTACCTCCACTCATCACCGCAAACCCAGATCATGTCCCGAGCACTGACTTGGAAGCCATCGGGCCCTCCCCAGCTCGGTTTGACCAAAATTCAAACTCTTCATCTCGACCGAGACTTAATGAATCTTCTAAGGGCACTAAATACCCTTTCCAACGGTCCATCCCGTGCATGATTCTGACTTACCATGCGGACGAATTGTCCATTTGCGTTTGAAACCCAACCTAGAGGCCATCGAGCGCTCTCGAACTTTGTTTAACCTAAATCAACTCTTTAGATCAACCGAGTCTGAATGAATCTTCGAAGGGCACTGAATACCCTCTCCAACGGTCCATCTCGTGCACAATTCTGACTTTCCATACGGACGAACAATCCGTTTGACTCTGAGAGGTCACCGAATGCTTCTCGATACCGATTGACCAAAGTCAACTCCCCAAATCGGGTTAAACTCCTTGGAATGTTGAAGTACATATCCTAACCTATCTAACGATCCGCCCCGTGCGCGATTCGGACATACCATGCGGACGAACGATCCATTTGCGTCTGAATGATTCCCGTCCAATGGACTGACAAATGCTTCCGAGCCATATTTAACCAAAAGTCAACTCCCAAACCTGGAACGGTCCAAAGGACTTTTGAAGGTCTTGGAATTACCTTTCCAACGGTATGCCTTGTGCGCAATTTTGACCAACAGTTTGCCCTTAGCAGCCGATTTTCCAAAAAAGCCTGAAACACACTACCAAACGGCAGGTCCCAGAACCTGCCTATCGGCACCTGCCTGCCGATCGGCAGGAAGGGCTCTATGCCGATTGGCAGGCCCCTGGGCTTATAAAAGGAGGCCTTGGCCTCATTTTTAAGGAGACCCCAGATCAGAAGGAAATCACTCTCAGCGAATCCTAAAAACCTCCCTCGAAGGCAGCGTGATTTCAACTTCCAAATCCTCCCTTTACCCCCACTTTTCTTCATACCTTTCATCAACATGATGAATTAACCACCCTCCATCATCATCCAAGTATAAGGGCTGCTTTTCAACATTCAAGATCATGCTCAAGATCTTCAAGAAGGTCCAACTTTCTCAAACTCTCTCTTAAATTCTCTTAAATTCCCAATAACTTGTTTCTTACTTAGCACTTTTATTATCTCATCTCACACATCCTAATATACTTTTAATTTATTATTATTGCACATCTCTTATTTTCATATAAATAAAAAACCCCAAAAAACAACAAAAAAAGGGTTTGCTCATAAATTCCAAGTAGGGATTCTCACACTTTTCTCACAACTAAAACACCTTTTCTACACACATATACACACCCACAAATAAGAGATCCTAATTTGGATTTATGGGATAAACCCCACCCCTCGTTTTGTATGCGAACTACATGGACTTTGATGCCTTTATAGGCTACGTAGGCATCTCGGGGTAAAACCCGAGGCTCGAGTCCTTTCTCTCCCTTTTCCTCTTATTTTCTATCTTCTCTAAATCCATTTTCCTTATATTCTATACACTTGCTCTTAGTGACGTATTACTTCATATGCGTTATTGTTCCGTTATAACGATCAACGTAAGGGTAATCTCGTAAATCCTATTATTCTAATATTATTCTTATACCTTCCTACGGATGACTCGCTTTATCCTTTCCATGATACAAGTCGAGGATTCATACCTCCATTTCTATATATACACATGTACACATATCACGGGGGGAAACATAAAGGAAAATAGGAAATATTCATGAGAGATCGAAAGGGCGGAATGGGTGCCTAAAACCTTCCCAGTTCATAACTAAGCCTCCGAACCCTTCTCGAATCATTTTGGTTTCTCACGCACCAGTGTGTCTTTGGATGCCATCCTTCGGGGTGGCTTCCCCTTTTTTCTTTTGTCTATTTTGAGTAAAATAGACTGGTGACTCTGAATCTTTATACATTTTCACACCTCACAAATCGAAGCCGGCTGAAGCGCTCTCTCGAGAGGGACGCGCGGGGCCCGAAGGATCCTTTTCCTTCGCGGCGGGGATCGGGGATGGCCACAGCTGCTATTCTCATCGACCAGTCACCTTGGACCATCTCAAGAAATTCTACACTTAGTCCAAAATCTCGACATGCTAAGACTCTTCTCATCTCCCTTTTATTGAAAAAATTCTTCATTTCCCTCTATTCAAAACTACATGGCTTCTGGTCCTCTAAAAATATTTTTTCTTTCAAAAATGAAACTCAAAAAATTATTAAAACCCCCAAAGGTACGTAGGTATCTCATACACTTTACATGAGAGTGACCCCCTTCTTTTTCATAAAATTCTATTTTTTTCTTATCCCTAAGAACGATAATTCATTTTGTCAGGTACATGAACAAAAGGATTATGCAAAATCTCATCAAGAGGCACAACAATTGAAATGCAAAAGATCATCAAAAGGCACAACAATATAATTAAAATTTTATTTATTCCATAAATGAAAAATTCTATTACAATTACATCAGCATATGGCGTCTAATAACTTCACTTTCCAACCTAACATTATTTTTCCTAAGAAAACCTTCCCAAATTTTCTCCAATGTATAACCAAGCACATTACAAAAGATTTACAAATAAACTCCCCAAGGATCCTATCCATAACTACTAGAAGAACCAGCCGCATCATATTCTACATCCTGGGGTCCGTAAAACTTATCCTGCTTGGATAGAAGCCGCTCCACGAAATGATAAGCCATCACCAGCCTAGGGAAAACAATAACACCTCCCTCTATGGTGTCAGACATGGTAAACCACCGCTACCTGGTCTCCACATCCAGCATCTTGGCAATAACCCTCTGCCATAACAACTTCATATAATCCCCCAAAACATGTCATACTTGACTAATAGACTAGATGGATGGGTCGACTCTCCCATAGAGAGGCTAGATACATGCGAAGATGCTCTGTCAGATCCTCCACTGGAAAAAAAAGTCTAGTCTCTGAGGTTGCACAATCTGCTCCCAGGTAAAGTAAAAAGAAGTCTATCCGAGGCCAACCAACTGGACGTCCAGTAATCCCCTAGTTCTAGTATGGGCTAAAACTCCCCCCACCAATGCACTAACCAATGCAAACCCTGAACCCCATGCTCCAAGAACCAATTATCACAGCTCTCGATATCCAGGACCATCTTGATAAATTAGTGAGTAAAAAAGTTTGGCACAACTTCCAAGGGATATTCAGGAGGGATCACCATACAAAATCTCTTTGATGACCACATGAACAGCATAATGGGGATACCCCTCAAGGAGTTAGAATGGACTTTTCACCAAGCATTTAGACCATTCATAGTTTCCTCCAGTATCACCACTATAGGATTACGACGGCACGACATCCATGAAGTGATGACTACAAGCTGTGGATCCGCAAGTAGTTCTCTATTCACCAACAGTAATTTTGAAGTCATAACGATAGCTCTGGCATAGCCCACATCACCAACATCCTGTAGATGCACATAATGTAACACAACTTGGAGAAATATCATTCTCCCATAACCAATAATCGAGCTACCCAGGGGAAAAATAATGAGATGTCCTGCTAACACCTCCTAAGGAGACCGATAAAATTCGGCCATGGCCACCATAAAACTAGGATTTACCCCCAGCATGGAAGAGAAAACTTCGTATGTTGGACAAACTTTGTCCAAAACAAAGAGAAAGACATGGTCCTCGAGGTACCAAAATTCTACCTTTGCCATTAGCATGTCCCATTCAATAGGCCAGTTGCACCATAATAAAACCCGACGAATGTTGAAAGCATCGTAGTCTACATTATATGAGCACACATCCTATTAGTTTTTGAGTTAAGAAGAAAATTCAACACTTTTAAGGAGAGCCATACCTCAAAATGACGAGACATCAAGAAACAAATGTGAAAACAAAAGGAAATGTGGATGGGTGAAGAAAATGCTACACCATTACAAAAATTTATACTTGGAAACTTAGCCAAAGATAAAAGTCCTACAAATCCCGAAGGAAAACCTGCCCCACTAAGGACCAAGTAAAAAATATACAATCAAATCCTTGGGATGATTCAATTGGACTGATCTACCATTAGGAAGGACAATGGGTATTCCGATCGATGACCTCCTGTTTTTGGAGAGTTTCCTTTTTCTTTTTTTCTCAAAAATCAAAAACTCAATAAAAATAATATTTATTCTAAGGAATTTAAAATTTCCATCTCCACATATTTTTTGTCATCCATTTTTAATTAAATTTTATCTCAAATCATTTTAAATCCTTTTTACGATCTCAACAATGAAGTAAAAAAATTCATATACATTAAGTCACTAAAGGAAAAAACTTAAAATCCCATTTCATTGCATATATATATTGCTTTATTACCTTTTGCCTTGCAGGAAAACACAAAAATAGCGAGAGTCAGTCCGACCACCCAAAATACTCGCTCTCTCTCACCTTCTACTACTCTCTCTATATTTTCTTTCTCTCTCTTATCTTTCTCTCTATCTCTCTCTAATATCCTTATTCCATGTGGTGTATGCGCTTTCCATGATGACGAGATGACGAGCCTCCACTCCTTGAACCAGACCTTTCCCCATATGAGGTAGATGACATCAAGCAAGATAGAACTGGGATCAACTCCCGAATATAAGCAACCACCAAAGACACCCAAGCCCGAATATCCCTCACGGATGACGACATCCGAATGTGCTTCAAGAAAAAGAAAATAAAAAATCAGTTAGTCTGAGGCAAAGAAATAAATCAAAAAATCAAAAGGAAAGTAAAAGAAAATGTATACCTAGGATTGAAGGACAACCTCTGTTATCCCTAGAATAGTCGGTTCCATCACGTTGGATCAATGTAGCATACTCACCGATCTTCCATCGGATTGTCTTATGTTGTAAGAGGGAGGATCTAGTCGCAACGTAACCTTTGATCTCATCATCGTTGCCAATGTTGATGCACCACCTACACTATTGGCAGACCTCATTGGTCAACTTGTGCCCCTACCATAGTCAGTAGGAGGAAGAGGCATAATGTCATATATGTTGGGTGGCATCAGCCAGCTTGACATGAAATCCAAGTAATCATAGGTCATCGTCGTGTCGATATACGATGAATAAAGCTCCCCGACCATCACCGCTACCTTCGCCTCCTCTAACATCTCCCACTCGTACCTCATATCTCTCGAGGGAATCACAGGTGGCACCATATCCTTGTCCTCGACCACCTGTTGGACTACTCTCTCCCCTAGGTACCAGCAATATCCAAACTCATACTCCAATAGACGGTGTAGTTGTGAGTTCCCCCTATCATCCCCATATGTTGGATGGTCGTCCCCTAGGGATACAAGGTCACCTACAAAATCCCCAGTAAAAACTTATTATATAAAAATATCATCAAGGAAAAATGGTCTCAGGGGGAAAGAAGAATTTTGTTGATCGCTTGTCAGTTGATTCAAGACCTGACGCGTCGCTAACAAAGAGAGAGACTCCCTAGACTGTCGATTGGACTTATGCCACATGTAGATACGATAGAAGCCCCCAGAAGACTCATCCTTCAAACCAACTAGTTACGCATTAAGCCCAATCACCTCGTAAAACCACTTCTGCAAAGGAAAAAGAGTTATCAATCAAAAGAATAAAATGCATAAAGAAAAATGCAAATGCATTAAGGAAAAATGCAAAAAGGAAAAATACCTTCGAAATGATATGTGGTGCTAGTAAAGGTTTGTCAAAAACACTGAATGAATGCATCCAAACAAGAATAAAGGTTCACCAAAGTGAGGCTCCCCCAGTCAAAGAAAGGGGTATTCAAAAATACCCTCGAATAAGGAAAAAATGACAAATGGATGACGTCGCCACTCGTCGCCACCAAAAACCCTCCCAGCAATAAAAGAATAAACAAAGAGTCCATCTTTCGCACTACAACCCATCAATCCCATCGATACGTAGATTAAATAATAGCTCATTTAAAAGAGACAGGTGGATGGATTCCCCAGATACTATCCTCCCCACATCACCCAATGCCACCTCCATTGCCATCGGCATCACCAGAAAGGTCCAGTTCACCTCTATCTGGGGCCCCCTCGTAGTCTAGCCCCAGCAGTTGATGCACATCTATGGGAGACACTTTTATCTCCCCAATGCCAAATGCATGGTGTGGGTGGTATTCCACCACCTCTCCCCTAAAGTGCATACAACATCCATCGAACGAGGCGTCTCATCCAATGCAGATGAAAAACTACCAAATTCAACTGATGAAAACACCCAGCGCACCACCAAAGAAAGGTGCTCCCAGACATCCTTAAACCCCATCATCCCCCAAGAACACATGTTCGATGTAGATATATCAGTCTGCCAAAGAAAAATGAAAAACCCTTGTCAAGATTTGGAAAAAATAAGAAAATAATGTCAAGTAAAAAGAAATAATAAATGACATTAACAATTACATAACCCCTAGGGTTCACCGCCCTAGAAGATTGATGGTGCACAGGCTCGCACAAAGGAGTTCGCTCGTCCACAACTGGCTTGAACGAGACATGGGCATTCTCACTACCCCGCGCCAAGGCCTCTATAGCCTGCCACTTCAAATGCACCCAGTAGTCAACATTTGACAACGCCATATCGACCACACTTCTTGAAAAATCCACCATTTCTTGGTTTTGGAACACTAGAACAGTTCGTAGAAAGGAAAGTCAGAAGTTAGGAGATCTGAAAGCTGGGTAAAATGAAGAAATTTCACCCCCCCCCCCCTTTTTAAGGAGGCTAAGGGCATGCTAATAGGTAGTCCCTAACCACATACCAATCGACACTATCCATGCACCTACCCAAGGAAGTGCAAAAGACTATGACACTGCTGTTTGGCACCCCCCACACCCTACCCGTTGACACACCCCTGAAATTTCGTACAAAAAGTTCGAAAAAATGCCAAACAATCCCTAAAAAAATCCTAAAATTACGAAATCAATTTTAGAACCTTTTTCACCAAGAAGACTTTTTTTAATACCACACTTACTTCCCCAGCATAATTCCCAAAAATCAATTGGATATCTCCCCAGTAACGTCTCCAAAGAACACCACTGAAATCGAGAAAATTCCCCAATAAGGATTCAACCAATCAATGAATTTATATTTTTTCCCTAGTGGAGTCTTCAAATTCCCCCAAGAAAACTACCAATTAAAGTCCTCAAAATTGTTCACCTCTACTTAAGCCCTTTGAATTGGCTTCGACCCTTAGTATTGGTCACTCCCACTTAAGCCCTCAGATTTGGCTTCGACCCTCAGAATTGGTCGCTACAACGTAAGCCATCAAAATTGGCTTCGACCTTCCGAATTAGTCACTAGAACTTAAAGCACTCAAAATTGTCTTCGACCCAAAAAATTTGTCTTTTCTATTTAAAACCCTCACAATTGTCTTCGACCCTCGGAATTGGTCGTTTCTACTTAAGCCCTCATAATTGGCTTCAACCCTCAAAATTGGTCGCTCCCACTTAGGTCCTCAGAATTGACCTCGACCTGCAGAATTGGTCGGTCCTACTTAACCACACTACACCAAAACGGTTGACTTGTCACGGTATTTAATCGTGACAAGTCCAACTTGTCAAGGTCTTTGACCGTGACAAGTCTGGGTTTGAAATTTCCTTTATCACGGACTTATCATGGTCAAACATCGTGACAAGCTCATTACATTTGTTATGGTGCTATCACGGTCTTTGACCTTGACAAGTTTTGTCACGGTCAAATACCGTGACAATCCCGTGACAAAACAAAAAATTATCATGGTAAAAAATCGTGTCAAGTTTCATTGTTACAGACTTGTCATGATTTTTGACCCGGACAATTCTATGCAGTAAAAAAAACTATTGGGCAGTATGGAGACAACCACTACCCAGCAGTATATTTGTACCTGTTATAGAAAAATTATACATGTCCAAACAACATATATCCAAATAAAACAAAAATAATATACCAAATCATGGAATATATATTCCTTATCCAGATAATATAGAAATGAAAATATCAATAACGAAACCAACAAGTACCAAAATTAAAAAATACAAATACAATCTAATATTCAAATATCCAAATAAAACGAGAGAAATATTGTCATGAAGTAGAAGCAAGTTGGGGGAGAAAGGAAGGCCACACGACATATGAACTGAGATGCCCCTCAATATACTGAATGCCCCATTGTTCGCACAACCACAAAGGTGAGTTCTCCTTTTCCTTCATCACAATGTGACGCGCACTCTTGCCTAAATGTCTCGGATGGTACGTACATCAACTAGCATACTTGGTAGGAAGCATGGATCCCTCACCCCCCTCGTTATCGGCTCCCCAAAATATATGCCTAGTAGATGCACAGTCAACCAACTGATTGTTGACATAGGTCGCTCGGTGCAAGTCATGATGGGAAATGGATTATCATATGGGGCTGAGTTCGTGGATATCGACAACGAAGCAGTGGCATCCTCGTCCTCATCCTTATCCTCGTTTACTTCTAACTCCTTATCCATCCCGTGTACCTTACCTTGACCTTGCCCAATTGGCGCTTAATCAAGCTGTACATATCTAGGAATGTCGTCTCCAACCTTGATAGCTTATCGTTATAGGTGTCTGCCTTATGTGACAACCCGGTGTTGCTAGTCTTCATTATGATGATCCTAGACTTTCCCACCCGTGAGCTCACCCCCTAGTTCTCACCTTGCTATCTATCCCGAGCACTTGGTTGAGTGAGTCTGTAGCCAAAGATGATTTGTTAACATGAGACTGCAACTCAAGCACTTCCTTAAGCTTTGCCTGAAAAGACAAAAAGTACATGATTAATTAATTACGTAAATAGAAAATTATATCATAATTAAAAAACATTAAACATTTAAAACTTACAATGGAGGTTTCTACGCATAGGGCCAACTCCTTGTCCTTGCCTTTTTTCGTCTAAATTTCCACATAGGCATCGAGCCTATGTGGCCTACCCCCAGGTCCACTCCCCTTTCCCTGAAATAAATAATACAAAATTAGTAAGTAACGTAAAGTAATGCTAAATTAGAATAACTAAAATTAAAGAAAAATAAAAACATACCATCATGTGCTCCACCTCGACATAAAACGTCCGCCTAGAGTAGTGCACGTCCGAATTTTTTCCTGGTTGGCCCTTCCCGATCGGTGATACGCCAATTTCCTCTCCTCGATCTAATTATCGATAAACTTTGCCACTGTGCCAATGAGATCATCTCGTTCGAAAGGATGGTTTCATGTAGTCTTAGAATGGACTTCCGGGTCTTCCCAAAGTATTGTGCCTGCAAATTCATCTTCCATGTCTTATATTGATCCCTCAATTATTCCAACGTGGAGTCATGGATATGTGGGGGTGGGCCGAATTGTTCTTGTCAAACAAATACAAAACAGAAATAAAGTAATAATTAATTTCTTGTAAATATAAATATAAATATAAATATAAATATAAATACACTACCTTAGTGCCCCCAGATATTCAACTTGAGGTCCATATACACGACCCTCTAGTCATGTACCTCGGGCTAACGATCGCCTTAATTAACTCTAGTGCTCTAGCCAATAATGTCGCCTCATTCTCGATGACGAACCCCAATTTGCCCCATTCTGGGAGCCTTCCAGCCGAGGAGCCCTCATCGCCTCGGCTACCATGCCCGGATGAAGTCAATTTATGCCAAACTTGTTTTTATTAGTACAAACATGCATATAGACTTTGAATTAATGCTCAAATACGATAATAACAAAACATACCAATACGAATATCAATTTATATCAATTTCAATTTGTACCAATACCAATTTTAATTTACACACACACACACACACTGCCCCCCGCCCCAAGCCCCACACATGCACACACACTCCTGGGTCATTGACTTTGCATTAAATGCTTAAATTGATTGAAATTCTAATTTACATATTCACTTTGTTATTACAAGAATTAAAGTGACCAAGTACAAAACTTATACCAATTTATACCAATATCAATATCAATACCAATTAGAATTCAATTTCAATTTAAAGAAACGGGTCATATAGAGTTACAATGTATACAAATTACAAAGGTTATTAATGTTTAGAGCATTTTATAATGATCTAAGGGGATGTTAACACTATGTGACTTCTCATGAAATATGACACTACATTAAAAGCATGTTAATTATATTAAAGGTATGAGTTGTCACACCTTACCATCACTAAACTTCGTGAGTGGAATGTCTAACCAAAGTGAAATCCAAATAATGACCCCCCTAGCGTGAGCGCGCATGATACCCTTTTGTTTAGAAAAGGTAGTTGATAAGACAATTTAATTGCAATTTAATATGAGAGAGTAAGGAAAGAATTTAAATATCTACGTGTGCAATTCAATTCAATTCAATATAACAATTTGAATTAAATGTAAATAGTCCAACTTAATTCAATTCAATTCAAGTCAAGTCAATATAAATTTTTTAATACCAATGCAATTCAATTCAATTAAGTATGCTTAATTTGTATGCCCTTTAAACATTTTTGAAAAATATATTCTCTTATTTGTATTTTAACTATCATATCTTAACATCATATCTTTATATGTTAAATCCGATCATTTGTATAAAGCAACTACTATTTGGGAAAAGTATAAAGTCCACAAACAACATTGACACTATTTTCGGAATCATATAGGCACATGTGACATTCCATATATTGATCCCCAAATTGAAAACAACACAGTAGAATCTCTTATTCCAAAACCAAACACAATCAATTCCTTATATCTCCCCATTTTCTCCCACCTCTGAACGCCAAAAAATGGATTCAAAACAACAACTCATTGATTGTCTAACCTCCCCCCCCCCCACCATCACTCCCCCTCCCCCCCCCCCTCACCCCCAACACTTCTAACCCCACCCCTACACACCTATACACCCACCCCTACCACCACTGCCCCACTCACTACCCCCCATCACTCCCCACTGCCCCCACCCCCTTCCCCCTAATTCCACCCCCACCCTACACCTACACCTACACACACACGCCATAGACCCACCCCCACTTACCCCCACCTCCACTTACCCTTCATCACTCCCCCTACCTCCCCTTGCCCCACCATTGCCAACCCCCCACCCCCACACATCTAAAAACACACATATGCAAACATACACACGAAGATAGACCTGCACACACACAAACACATATATACACATATACACGTATACAGACACACACATATACAAACGTAAGAGAGATAGAAAACAAACTCACCTGAAAACGTAGAGAGAGAGAGAGCCGCAGTGCGAGAGAAAGATAGAGAAAAGGGGGAAGTGAAAGCGGTGGGAAAAAAAGGTGGTAGTTTTTTTTAATGAGAAAGTTGTCACGGACCTATCAAGGTCTTTGATCGTGACAAGTTCATTACAAAAACACTTGTCACAGACTTGTCATGATCAATGACGGTGACAAACCATTGCCATGTAATTGTCACGGTTATTGACCGTGATAAAAAAAATGCATGTTTTTTTATCATGGTCAATGATCCTGACAAAGCTGACTGGCTCAAAGGTGACAATTTAGCCTTTTTGGTGTAGTGGCCCTCAGACTTGTCTTCGACCCTTAGAATTTTCCGCTCCCATCTTAAGCCCTCTGAATTGGCTTAGGCCCTCAAAATTGGCCTATTACACTTAAGCCCTTATAATTGGATTCGGCACTTAGAATTGGTTGTCTCTAATTAAATCCCTCATAATTGGCTTCGACCCTCAGAATTGGTCATTCTACTTCGACACGCAAAATTTTTCACCTCAACTTAATCCCTCAGAATTGGATTTGATCCTCGAATTGGTCTCTCCCACTTAGGTCCTCAGAATTGACCTTAACCCTTAGAATTGATTGCTCCCACTTAAGTCCTCAGAATTGACCTTCACCATTAGAATTGTTGGTTTCCACTTAGGATCCCCAGAATTAATCTCAACCCTTAGAATTGGTCGCTCCTACTTAAGGTCCCCAGATATTACATCGGCCCTCAGAAATTTCTTCTCCCATCGTAATCCCTCAAAATTGTCTTTAACCCTCATAATTGGTCTCTCCCTACCCTAGGTCCTCATAATTAACTACGGCCAATAGAATTGGCTATCCCCAACATTTCCTTAAGTCCCATAATTTTCCTCGATGCTCTGAATCACTTATCCTCGTACCTTAGGTCTAAAAAATTAACCTCTTTCCTAAACATCATGTGGTGTCTATTTGATGGCTTTTACTTGTCCCAAGCTCAATCATAAAGGTTCTCTATAGATACCATATTCTAGGACCACTTAAGTCTCTCTTTAGGTCCCTAACACCTCCCTATTTCACTACAAAACCTAAGTCATACTCTGAGTACTGATCTAGAGGCCATCGTGCACTCTCAGGACCCGTTTGACTCCAATCAACTCTATCATCAAAGAAAAATCTCATGAATCTTTGAAGGGATTTAAATCCCCTTTCCAACGATCTACCCTATGCGAGAATCATCGTGACGATTTGAACGAACAAATAATGGCCACCGGGCACTCCTGGTTCCCGATTTGACCTCAATCAACTTTATCATCAGAGCGAAATCTCTTTGAATCTTCAAATGGAGATAAAAACCCATTTCCATCGATCCACCCCGTGCATGAAACAGCATAACCATTCATACAAACTATCTATTGTCCCTCAAAAACTAATTCGGAGGCTAACGGGAGATCTCTATCTCCCTTTGACCAAGTTCAACTCTTAAGATCGAACGAGATTGAAAGAATCTTCAAAGATCACTGAATATTTTTTCCAACGGTTCATATGGTGCATGAATCAACTTTACAGTACGGACGAACAACCTGTTTTACATCGAAAGGTCACCGGGCAATCTTGGGCCCCGATTGACCACAGTCAACTTTTGGAGCCGACAAAATCTCTTTGGAATGTCGAAGTAATTAATGTAACATTTCCAATGGTCTACCCCGTACATGATTATGACTTATCGTTCGGACGAACGATCCATTTTCGTCCGACAATCTCCAATCCAATGGATCGATGAGCGCTTTTGAGCCACATTTGACCTAAAGTCAACTCCTAAATCAAGGAGAGACCCAAGTCCTATTGAAGGTGTATGAATTACCTTAAGAACGATATGCCCCATTCATAATTTGGATCAACAGATTGCATTTTACGACAATTTTTTTTTTTTGAAAAAATCTGCACGAGATAGAAAATTGGCGTGTCCATTTCTTTGCTTATCAGCATTGTGCCTAGGGTTATCTGGGGATTGACAGGGCTAAGGCTATGCCCATTGACACCCCTACCCTATAAATAGAGGTCATGGACTTACTCCCAAATCACACCTCAAATCCATTTATATCAGTGATCTCAGCTACATTCTCTCATACTGAACGATGTTTACTTATGTGAAATTCCTTTCCATCTTACATTCCCATCTTTCTCATAGCTAATTTGGAAAAATCTCATTCTCTCACATCCAACATTCATCTTAACATCCAAGGAAGATCATCAAAGATCAAGATCAAGATGAAGATTCAATTCTCCAAAGAAGGTCCAAAATGCTTCTTTCTCTCTTCAAATTTCTTATTTTTGCATAGATTAAATAAATTTATAATTTAACTTTTACTTAAATTCATACACATTAATATCTCACCTTTTTATTTGTTATATTGCACATACTTTATTTTCTATAAAAAATAAAACAAACAAAAAGAGGGTTACACCTATAAATTCCAATGGGATTACCCATCATAATTTCTCAAAACTAAAACACATTCCCCCCCCCCCCCCCCCCCCACACACACATAATAAATTACCATTCGAATCTATGGGATAAACTCCACCCTTGTGTCGCATATGAACTACTACGTAGGCGTTTCGGGCTAAAACTCCAGACTCGAGTCCAATTCTCTTTTTCACCTTTTCATATATATGTTATTTTAATATACATTATATTTGTTATCCTTATTGGCATTTTATCCCAACATATATTATTGTTTCATTATAATGATCAATATCTCCATAAATAAATAAATCATATTTTTTAAATATTATTTTGGGAACATTCCTATGGATGACCTCACTCTATCATTTCCATGATATGAGTTGGGCAATTCCAATCAACATTTATATATAAACGCGCACACACTTCATGGAGAAATTAAAGAAAATAGTAACACAAGTCCATGAGAGAACGAAACGAAAGAATGAGTGCCTAACACCTTCCCATTCCGTAACTTAGCCCACGAACCTTTAAACTATTGGTTTCGTAAGAATCACTTTGTCTTTAATGCCGTTCTCTCGAAGCGGCGACATGTTCTTTTGCCTGTTTTATGAAAAATAAGCCGGCGGCTCCATACCTTTACATTCTAAATAGCTAGGAGTTCTTCCATGGTTTTTGCAGGATCTTTGGCCAGTTTCTATTGGAACTTGCCCTTCTGCAATCTACCCATAAGGGCAGTCATAGGAATGCTTTGATCATAGACTTCTACCTCCAACTTTTATTTGTTAAAGTGGGTTATATAGTCTCTCAGAGACTTATTTTTTCCTTTCTTGACATACAACAAGTGTGTTGTATTCTTTCAAAGATTTACTGTGAAATAAAAATTATGGATGAACCCATCGGCCAGTTGTTTAAAATTCTCAATGGAGTTCTTTGGGACAGACGTGTACCATACACGCGCATCACTATTAAGGGTGATGGAAAAAGTCTAGGATATCATCTCATCAGAGACTGAATAGATGTCATCTTTCTATTGGTACATTTCCACATGATGTATTGGGTTTGTGCTCCCATCATACTTCGATGTCACCACTGACGGATTAAACTTGATTGGGTTGGGTAGATTACTATTCTTTAAATGAACAGGGACCCTTCCATGTAACCCCTCTTTAGGGGATCTCAACTCTTAAAAATGTTGCCAATTTTATCTTCAAGTCTCTGAGTACAACTATTTTACGCCTTGTTAGCTATGGCCATTGATGCATTGTCTCCCTCGACCGCTACAACATTGTCACCGACCCCTTCTTTATCGACGGATCATTGCACTGTCTCTCTTCCAGCCATCCCTTGATGACTATTCACTTATCTTTGCTCCTTGTCTCGACCACATGGAGGCTGACGGGTAGTACATATGCCATTTCTCCTAGAACCAGCAATACTATGGGACCTAAAGAGTTGATTACTCAAATCAACTATCGGGCTGAGTCTATTCAAGGTAGACCATCCACTATCAAACACTGAGGCATGAGGTCATCCTTCTTAGTTCGGCTTGCAACTGTTTACCTCACTGAATTGAATTGGATGAACGGTATCCCCACAGATATCATAGGGTTCCAAATATTCCACATCGTCATCATATGGCTCTTCCTCAAGTTGTTGGCCTTATTTTCAGAGGGATAATAGCCTAGGGTTGACCACATCCCTACTTCTCTACTACGGTGACATTTTCTTGTGTAGGGATGGGGCTGGTCCCCCTGTCACTTGACTACCACCCTCCCCGACAACTGAAGTTATCATCTCTACTACAACGCCAATGGGTTTAGTTAATATATTTTGAATAAAAGTCACGAGTTTCTCCTGAATCTTTTGTTAGATGGAGGCTAGTGAGCGTAGCACTGCCGTAACCTCAGCCATCTCTCACTGAGGTGGCCCCTAGATGGAACTAGCGCCAACGCCTTATGAAAAATCTGAATCCATTGAATCCGACGTACGAAAAAAATAAGAGGTTCAATGAATGAGCTTAATAAGCTGGAAAAAATCTTGGGTAATTCAAACAAAGTACTTTCAATGGTGATTAAAGTCTAGCCAAATATGGTGTTGGATCACCACTAAAGAATTTAGTGAAGAACAAGATATAAATAAGAGGAAGAAGATGAATTATGTCGCTTCCCACATATGGTGCAAAAATGATGATACCAGGTATAGTACCCACAAGTAAAAAAGTATGAGCTTAATCTAGAACAACCTTATAAATACAGCAATGGTGTTAAAATAGGAGTATAAGTAAATAAGGAGATGAGGCAATGAGGAGACAGACTATAATGTAAGTAGTTCAGTCATTTGACCTTCTCAACTGTGCAATTAAGTCTCAACTTCACTATGAAAATGGGCTCTAATGCCCTTAATGATACGGTACACACTACTTTCTCTCTTTATTGTGATAGTAACAAAGATTTAGCTAGTGATGAAGAAGATAAGTATATATGGTGACCTGGGGGTGTAATGTACCACCCAAGCATGTGTTTAATGTTCCTTCCAATAAGGTTTAGCCACCTATCACTGAACAGGGAGTTCATGATGATGAAACATTCCCTTACGTATGAGGGAGATCTTATTATAATGATTTTGTACATGTGGGATATGCAAGTCACAAGCACTCTTCCACACATGTCCTAATCCATGCGCTCTAGATGATGTCAATTGTCGATCATTTGACTAGACTGAGGTCGAGTTATCAAGTTGGATCCTCTAATGGTATGGTAACTATCACGCTGAGCTATCTCCATTCGGCCCTCGCACTCTAGGTGATGGACGAGGCCAAGGGAACGTGAGTCGTAAGATATTTACTATTGATATTGTTGACTATGTTATGAGATGAGTACGAGGCCTCTTGTGCGCATATACCCCCTAACTTAGGCTTTTTCATTGTCCTTAATGAAAAGGACAAAAATCAAAGATAAAATACAAGCGTGAAATAAAAAGCAACAAATGTCGAAATACAAATTTTTATTTCACTACAATTTATTATAATGCGCTAAAGGATAAATTACATAGTTCTTTAGTAAGATAAAAAAGTAAAGCATAAAATAACTCCATAATATAGGGGTCGCCAAAAACATCACAACATAAGATCTAAAGTGAGGGGAAAGGTGGGTCGAGATCATGAATGAATGGGGAATCTAGAATTTTGAATCGTATCTACTTCAATTATGAATCGGTTCTGATCTTTTTTTTTACTCTCTCAAAAGATCGAACTGGTTCGACCCTATGAGAATAAATAAGGCGAATTGTTTCGGATATTATCTAGCCCACACAGGAAAGAAGAACTGATTCTGCCCTAGACTATACCCAGGGCCAATCGATTTGGATCTCGAGTACTTTGCCTCTAAATTTAATCTTTTTTAACCTCTAAGAGTAGGTAAAAACTCTTCGAACTATGTTTGCACCTCGAGACCCCTCAAAATCTCACCATATTTCAACGTAAACTCTCTCATGTGTGTGCATAGGTGTTCCTGACCTTTCTAAATCTTAACTCATGGATCTCTACTAATCTAACCTAACATGACTCACTACGATACAACAAGAATCACCCCATACGTGTAGGGGATGCGTTGACCTCTCTCTTTATCCTCAAAACTCACTTGACTCCCTAAATGGGGTCCAATACTCTCCTCATCTCCATATTAATCACGTCATAAATCACTAATTAAAATAATTGGGGATCATCCCCCTAAGTATGTGGGACATCTCGAGGCTCGTGATGGATGAAGTGAAAAAAATTAGGGTGTCTAATCACCTCATAGCATATTTGTCCCGAACTTGAGGGATCATCTAGGTGAATATTGGGCGAGTATGCTAAGCCTATTTTTCACTTAGCTTCTGGACTACATGGTTCAGGCTCTAAATCGAATGAGACTCTAGTTCTTTTCTCGATCGCATCCGAGGACTCAAGTGAAATTGGTGGATGGTTACAAAGAACGAATCGATATATTCTATCTTTCCAGACGTCCTCCTCTATGTGAAAAAAATGTTTACTAATGATTGGACCTCAACACTGAAGATCGCATCTATTAGCCCGAATTCTTTTTTAAAATCTTCTGAATCGATATCTCCTAACTCTATCTCTTGATTAATCTTTGAATCATCTCCCTCATTCTAATCGATGTGATATCCCTCACTCTCAACATCAGTCACAAAAAATTCCTCCTCAACCTCTCACTCAGTATTAGAATTATCTCTCTCACTTGTTGTATACATACTCCTAATGTCTCTCACATGTGGTTCTTCTCAATGGGTTCGTGCATAGTCTCTTCTATAAGATCCATCTCACTAAATTCTCCCTCATCACCCTCACTCTTGGTGATGTTAAAAATCTTTATTTCAAGAGTCATGTTCCCGAATGTGAGTTGCATTTGCCCATTGTGTGTATTAATCAATGCAATAGGCGACTAAGAATCATGGGAACATGATTACTCAAGAGAGCAGATGGTTCCTCGTCCCAAATGACAAAATCTACCAGGAAATAGAAATTGTCAACTTGGATAATCATGTCCTCAACAACCCTAGGTATCTTCATGGAACGTTCCGCTAATTGGAGGATAATATTGGTGGGCTTAAGGTCCCCCAAGTCTAATTATTTATAGATGGATTAAGGGAGACTGTTCACACTCTCCCCTAGATTTATTAATGCTATCTCAATTCGGTTCTTCCCCATGATACACGAAATGGTAGGTGCACCCTAATCATTATATTTTTGTGGAAGGTCACTCAACAGTACTGAACTGATGTTTTGTGCTAAGAACACATTTTTCTTTACCCTTAGCCATTATTTCACCATGTGTAGGTCCTTAATAAACTTAGCATATGAGATAATTTTCTTTATGGTCTCGAAAAAAGGTAAATTAATCTTTACTTCATTAAGAAAATCTAAGACATCGTCATGGGAGGTCTCTTTGGCATGAGAGGCGAACCGTTGAGGGTATGGTGCAACAATGAGAGGCTTCATAACCACCTCGGGTCTGACTGTATCATTATTACAACTCTTTCTCAAGGTTACATCTTCGGTCTCTTTCATGTTGTGAAAAATCTCCTTGTCATTCTGCTCCTCGTGTGGGGGTGGTGACAAGCTAGCTACTCCCTCACTACGTAGAGTCGTAATTTCTATAAATTGTTCTTGATTTGTGTTGGAAGTAGAGATAACACTATTTTGACCTTGGGGAGGTCTTTGTCCTTGGGCCAAAACTTTCCCTTCTCTTACACACTTAGGGTGGATTGAAACTTGGACAACAACACCTTGAATTTGGCAAAACTTTGGGCGTTTTGAGCCTTGATCGCTGATTTTGTTTGCATAAATTGATTAAAGTGCGCTTGAGATTTCTACGTGGTGGGGTGATATAAGTAATCGTAGGTTGTTCTTTCATGGGTGGATCTTATTGAAAATGCAGGAGCGGTGGTGGATGAGGGACAACGTGTGAATTAGGATACATCGTTGCGTGTAGTTTCCTATAATTGAAATCGGGATGGTTCCACCATGAAGATTTATAATAATTTTCATGAGGGGCATTAAAATTACCCTTAAAGTTCCCTATTGCTTATACTTCCTCTTGAAGCATAACTTTGTCCGCGTGCATCATCGGACATTCTTTCATTGAATGTCCTACCTCGCAAATCGCACACACCTTCTCTCTCAATGCTCTCATGGAGTTGGATGTGTCCCTTCCTCTAAATTCGACTATGTCTTCCATCTTTCTGTAAAGTTGGTTGATTTGAAGTTTTAACTTGACTTCTTTGTCCAAATGACAGAGTTTGAACGTAAGAGGATCTGCGGACATTTGTCGAGCCCGAATTGGGTGTTTGGATGGGATGTGTCCCACGCTTGAGTAGGCTCGGTGACTTACATAAGGGGGTCCTCTACATCTTTTGCATCTAACGTTGGAAACTCCCCGGGGCACGTGGTTTCAATGAGTTTCTTGGAAATTAAGATTTGACCATGATGGAAAAAGGATATGAGTCTCCACTTCTCAAAATCGTTGTGCGGGAACATATTAAAAAACTCACTATAACGCTCCCAACATCTATCAAAAGTTTCATTTTCGAGTTGTCTAATGTTTGAATTTGATCTTAATGGAATTGGTTCGTTGTTGGGGAAAGAACTTTTGGAAAAAAATTTCTTGTATGTCCCTCCATGTTCCAATCCAGTTCGGTGCTAAGACAATATCCTTCATAGAGAAGGGAAAGAGTTTTGAGGCGAATGACATCTTTAATGCAAGCTTGGTCAGTGAAAATCGTGCATGCCTCGTTGAACTCTCTAATATGGAGATAGTTTTTTTCTGACTCTATACCATGGAATTGAGGGAGGATTTGAATCATCCCATTTAGAAAATTAAACTAACCCGCATTATACGGGAATATATTGCATCCCAGAGAGAGACGTCTCATATAGGGTGATATGACATCCCACCCTCACCGGCACAAAAACTACCTTGATCAGACATCACAATCACACTAATAGTGTCACTATACCCTATCGAAACTCTCTAGACGTGTGACTCATGATGGAGTTAGGTAGTGTAGGAGGTGGAATCCAAAATTGTGCAACACATGGAGTGTGTGGGATATCGAAATCAGACTCAACTATGGGATTTTCTTGAATACTAGGGAGTAGAATGAGGAGTTGGTTAAGTATTTTTGCATCCAAGGATTTGAGAGATTCTATTTCTTTTTTGAATTTTTTTTAGAATTTTAGATTTTCTGATTCTTTTTGACTTTTTAAGAATTAGAATCAAATTTTAAATTAACTCGACCCAAGATAAATGTGTACCTAGGTCCCGATAATGGTGCCAAAACTTGACGGGAATTTAAATGTGTCTCCACATAAGTATTAATCTGAGAAAGTCGTGTATCAAACTTAAGGAATAAGACCAATAACATGACGAAGAATTGGAAAGACGAATAACCTCACGATTGACTCAAGGAAAGAAAGGAAAAGATGATAATTTTTAGGAAAATTATATCAACTAATGAAAATTAATTAAGATTACGAACTAGGTACGCATGCAAGAATAACTATTTGATTTTAAATCGATGAGAGAAAATTAGAGTTGGAATACACTATCTCGAACCTTCGGTAATGAAAACCTTTAAGATCCTAATTCACACTTTAAAGAAATATTAAATACTTTCAAAGCATTCGACATATGAGAATTTTATTCCTCACAATATCAAATCAAAAATCATATTTAAAGGGAATGATAAATTATCAAAACTCATATCATATCTTTAAACATTCCAGTTACCTAGGGAAATTGGAATTAAAACACCTACAATGTTTGTTTCAATAATATTTCACACCTTCCAATTAGTTATTGGATTTTATCCACTTTTGAATTCATTCGTAATACCTAGGTTGGGTTCATCTACCGAAACTCTTTAGGAACTTAGCCGGACAAGATGTACTTTTAATTTAACATGGGTTCTACGTTGCATGAATTCATTATTACTTTAATATTGCAACTAAACATACATAAATGAGTTCCTGCAATAAAGTAAGGAAGAGTGATCAAGAATTAAGACAAATCTTGAATGCAATGGAAGAAAATACTTACATTGAATACACCACATGAAATAATGAAGAATTTGATGATTTTCTTGATAAATCTTGATCTAAGGTTTCTTGCCATCAAAACTAAGTTAAAACTTGACTAAATAACTCCTAGAATAATGATGAATAATACTCCACGTTTTTACAAGTGCTTTAACCAAAACAAACTCTAAAAAATAAGGTGGATAAACTTGTAATTTTTGTGCATTAGATAATCGAACCGGTTCTATTTTTTAGTGTGGACAAGGCTTTTACAAAATCGAATCATTCTACTCTATAACCGAACCGGTTCTACCCTCAAAATTTCTTAGCTTTCCCTCTTTGATTCTTCTAATCTTCGCTGCTTTTCTCTTTTCAATCGTAGCTCAGATTTGGTTGTCGTTTCTTCTTATGTACTAATGAACTCGATGTCTTCGAATTATCTTTAGGTTCCGCATCCAAATTTCGACTATACAATTACAAATTTTCTCTTGACTTTCCTTCCCTAATTTTTGGTTCTAATATTGGTTTCTCTCTTGCTTTCACATGCATGAAATACCTGTAAATAGAAGATAAATACACTAAACACAATGTACTTGCATGAAGAGGTTCTTAGTAATAATATGAGATAAAATCATCGAATTAACATCACAAGGGATAATAAAATTAACTAAATTACGGGGATAAATATGAAGAATTTATGTATAATCACTATCTAAAGCCAAAACCTGGGATTTCGCTCCACTTGTGTTACACTTTAGAAGCATCATTGCTTGTCCTTTTACTCTAACATTGATTTTATCCCCAAAATCATGTTCATTTAGGACCATTTTGTGTAACACCTTTTCCAACATTTTATTTCCTAAAAATGTTCGACATTACATAAAATTACCAATTTACCCATTTGTTTCCAAACTCGTCTTTTCCTCCATTTTCACAAGTGTTAATTCCTAAAACACCATTTAGTTAACCACACTAAATCATTAAGTGTTTTGAACACAATAATATTTTTTTAACACTTCGAAGTAACATATTATTAAGTTGGAAACACATTTATTTCATCACTTTTCTTTCTCTAAGAAATCGTTGGACAATTAATGACTACTTCATAACACGATACCATTTTTCTAATTTATTTATTTCATATTTAGACACAATAAAACCATCATTAATCTTGTTTAAATGTTCAAATTCAAAATACTACAAGTTTATAGGCATGAGAAGATGGATTTTAAGTCCAAAACTACTATTAAATAGGTCAACCATGTGATTTGCTCTAGAAATTTCATAATGTTTGTACAAACTTACTTTTCAAGACAAAAGACATTTTTGTTTCTTAAAAACTTGAATAAATATACATTTATATAAATTCCTAGATTTTAACAAGAAAACTTTGAAACATTTATTCATAAAATATTCACAATCAAAATAAGCACTCTTTCAACATTTTTATGCCATAAAAATGTTTAATACCAAGTTTTGTTCAAATATCTCATTTTTCTCAAAACCATTGAAACCCTTTATAAACCAATTTTTACAAATCATAAGAAATATGAGTCTTATGTCATAAATGCATCCTAGTCTTACAAATTTACCTGTAAGACCTCCAATATAAAAATAAGGTCTTAAAATAAGATTAGAGTTTTTCCAACCTTAAATGGAGCTCCAAAAATGGTGGATTAAGAAGAATATGATGGCAATCCCCCATTTCCTAAGGTGGATTCAAAGGAGATTGCCTAACATAATAAGCGTGCTCCGAGGAAGCTACAAGGACCCCCCCCCCCCCCCGAACACTTCAAACCTCCATTATTTTTACACTTCTTCTTATCCAAACCCCCCCAACAACACCTCCATAAATTTGTAGTTCTACCTAATAATGGAGGAAATGGGTATATTAGGCTTAAATATGGTGGAATACATCTAAAATGTGGTGGCATAAGGTTGAGACATAGTGGTATATGGTGGTTTACGGTGATGGGAGAGGGGAAAATCTCTCCAAAAGCTAAAGAGAGGAAATGTTAGAAATGGTGGGGAGACCCACCCCCGCTCTCTCTTCTTCAAAACCCCAAATAGCCCCAAACAAAGCCTTGTAAAAACTCACCCCAACTTTAAAAAACCATTTTTGACCATCTGGGTGCGGGTGCATCAGGAGATGACGCGTCATCGACCTAATGGTCCAGAATGTGACAACACACAAGGGCATCTCGATCTAAAATTTCATGAACAGGTAATTGAAATGAGAATGGGACCTCGTTCGAATGATATTGAGATCTCCTTCAATCTCCCTATAGAATGACCTTCAAACAAGGTGAGTCACCTATGTAGTGGTGGTTCGTTCGTTCGTCATTATATGTCTACTTCGAATGAATTAGGATTCGTTCGATCCATTAAAACCTCATTTGAACTAAATGACAATCTAGTTCGAATGACCTTTGAGCTCGTTGGATCTATCTAGGTTCCTTAAATCTCTAATTTTTACCCGTAAACTTCCAACAATTACCATCAAGGGCAAAGAGTAATCGTATGTAGATAAAAGCCCATATATTAATGATCCAAATTCCAAGGGCTTCATATGATCACAATTTACATAGGGAAAAATAGCGAAATATATGGCATAGGTATTACATTATTCCATCCTTAGGAAATTTTTTCCCCGAAATTATAAATCTATTGATTCCTTAAATTCATGGGACTTACCCATTCTTACTCTACGTCAAAGATTCCTTTAATATAAAATCATCAATGTCCTCAATAGCCAAGATGACATCACACGCCCTTGCATAGGAATTGTCACAAAAAGTTCAACATGCGACATGTTCTAACACTCACCTTTGTACTAACCATAAATGTTACACTACTATTTCCAAATATTCACTCACTTGGTGATCATGTTAAATCAAATCCCAAGACTGTCTTGCTAATACCCAAACCATAATAGTGTCCCTACTAGGAAACCCTATATATTGGTCCACTAAACTATGTATTAATTGTAATAGAAGAACACCAAATTCCACATCTAGAATCATCTCCAATAAAAGGAATTCACATTTTGAGTTTCCTGAATTTCTTAGGTCATCATGACCATATAATATCATATCACAATTCACTTGTCCCGTGGAGCGATACACCTACCAAGTCACAACTCATGTGCCCAACTGACGCCCTCCACAAGATCCTTCCATGAACCTATGATCACTCTAGGCATCAAACTACGAGACACACCTAAGTATTACCCCAATCCATTCAATTTGGAAAAATGACACTGAGTGCTAAGTTTACTCGAGTTCTAACACTATATAATGTCCTCAAGTCATCATATTTGTTTTTATAACCAGCCCCACTGACTGTTATGCTGGCCAATCATGAAGTTGCTAATTCTAAGGCAAATAGATACTATGAACAACTGTGTAGCTAAAAGAAAAACCACATATACATAGAAACTTTGTGCAATATCAAGGACTCATCATATAAGGGCGCACACAGTTACAAACCTATATTGATCATGCTTGATCCACTCTCACTTTACCAGGACAAACTGTGTCATTCCATGACATGGTACAAATTTGGGCTACCGCAGTCACAGAAACATAATTCTCGATTACCAAAATTGAAAGGAACAGAAGAATCGAAAATAATGAACAACCATTTTATAAAAATATCATTCGCACACAAAGAAATATGAGTTATAAAAGTCTAACCTTCGCTTCAAGCATTGAAGTTTACGACTCCCCCTAGACATTCTCACTAGGCACTGACCTAGCCACACGCCCTAGCTCTAGTCACCAATCGTGACAAATCATATCCGAACCATTAAACCATACTAGACGAAACCAATATACGAACCTTTTATTCTTTGGGAAGTCAAACACTAGATTCCCTCCTTAAGAGTAAGACGCCATCCTTACATCCTTAACGAAAGCAATACAGTCGACGAATGTTAATGCTTTTGTCCACGTTGACTATATCCATGTTTCAAGTGATGTTGTGACAAAACTAATACACCTAGTTCATTGTCAATATTATCATACCATGATCATATCCTAACGTATTCTTTGGGAGAACCCGTTAAGCGTAACATTCAACTTATGGTAACCTTTACATACACGAGGTCATCACTGAGATTATCTCTAGGTTCTACTCAAACTGAACTTACGTGATGGACACACCGTCTGCCATTGGGATTCTAAGGGTAATAAGTACCACATAGGGCTAAGTCTTTTAATCTGTGCCATCTTGGAAAGACATGCCAAGAACTAGTCCATACCTTGCTAGGGTTATCCTAACTTATGCTTCCGACATGCGCCAACACTCTAATCATGCTTCGATATAACCCTTGGGTGACATTCTTAAGTCTTTAGTATGATATCAACATTCCAGGTACCAATTTCATTTCTTAGCACCCAACAGAATTAAGCATTACACTTCTTACATTTTTTATCTTACGGCAAAGGCATTTTTTCCAACTACAGTACTAATCTTCAATTACCCTTAGAAGGTTATCACACATACTCATAACAAATTATACGACCTCAGTAAGGACTACACAATTCAATTTCTTTGAGTTTGACCAATATCCAGAGATCATCACCTAATTCTCAATATGATCATCACTAGGACACTAGCACTTCTTAATACTGAAGTCAACTGTTTCTCGAAGGACACCAAAAATACTCCACGTAAAAGTCCTCAAAACCCTATATGATTTCATTATCCGTGACTTTCTTATCATAGGTATGCTCAACAAACATCTCAATACCCAGATCGTAATTACTAGGTTCTCGTAAACACACTAGTCTACGAGCGTCTATAGATGGTGGACCTTAATCATTCAACGCCTTAAGACATCATAACAAGTCAATTTATATTTCCAATGATTTCACACACAATTAGTCCTACGAACATTCTAAATATTCCTTAAACCATACTCACACTAGAACTGCCTCATATATAGCCATCACTTAGGCTCCTAAGACGGGACCTAACACTTAGATGATAACCTTATCTCCCTTCCAAACATTTGTGTCCATAATCCACTTACAAACTAATATACTGACATCAATAAGGATTTTGACAGGATACAGAACACGTATAACCTATAAACCTCTAGGTCTACATCACCGACATCACTAAAGATCCTATCTCTTAAAATTACATCATATATTATAAAACCCTGGCATGGAAGACTATTTAGAGTTTACTCCTAAGTCTCTTTAACCATCATTATTGCATACACAACATACTAAAATTTTCATGTAACTGTCATCATACCTTGCGAGGTATAACTTTCAATTAGCATCCACTAAGACACTTACTAGAAATAATATTATCTTACCGACTCTGACGGAGTACACATCCCCAAGCATTGACGAACAAGGTTCCTTATGTTTAAAGAATCATTAATTATCTTATAACATGATACGAACAAAAGGATTGAATACTCCTAATTACATTATTATCTAACCGAGTGTACCTTACCCTGAAACTTAACGTATCCTCATTATAAATCAATATTTCTTAGGCATGATGCTCGAGTAGCCTAATCTCCACGATTGACTTTAAACAGTTCATGTATATAATTAAATGGACATCATTAATCTCTATCAACATCTCAACTGACCTCTCATATCATCAAGGTTTGACACACAAGCACCTCACACTAAAAATCATGGTGTCGCCATTATTAGCTCGCTTGTACAATCGTTAACCATTAACATATCCAAATTAAAAGAGAGAAAGAGATTAATTGCAAATAGTTTGAACGCATTCCACTTGGAAATGAATTACCTTGCGTGCTACTCTTTGAATTTGACATCGAGAATACGAAACGAAACCATCACCAATATAGCTGACCGACCCAAAACTAAGACCGATGTCAAAAGATCCACTACAGACCTCACCACATTAATGCCCCAACTTGAATTTATTGGTTAACCATGGTCATCTCGGTACACCTCGAGAGTAAGGTATGAATTCCAATGAAAGAACCTACTTAATGTTATTAGTCCAGTTTATTTAATCATTCACTCGTTTAGCATGTGATTTCCATTTCAAATCAAGCTACGTGAGGGACCCATGGGATGCATCCCCATAATCCAAGCATACATTGACATCAAATAAAAAGAATACTTACCTGTACACCACCCCCAAAATACAACACTGCAACTAACCTATCATAACGAAGACGAGTGAATGAGCCGAATGCCCAGTGGAAAATTACAACATTGCAATATATAAATGAATGACAGAAAGGAAATCTTAACACACGATATTTACATGCATATGCCATAACCTAATGTGTGTGTGTGTGTGTGCGTGTGTGCGTGTGTGTGTGTGTATATAATTAGATATATGAAACCATTTTAATTCCAAAAATGTTACTTACCATGATTAATTCACCTTAATCTTTTAATAGAATTTCCATTTTACTTGACTTGACATTTATTTCCTTACTTAACACATCCGGTTAAATACTTTAAACAATACCCCATGTTTAAGACAAATATTTTTTTTATCAAAATTTCCTTATTACTCAAGCCAAAGTTATCTTAATATTTTCATTGAATATCACCTTTCAATACCCGTGAACACCGTGTTACAAAATACATATTTTTTCCTTTGAAAACTTTTCATAAACACACCTTTATGTTGATTATGGTTTAAACCACTTTAGGTTTGTTAGCTTCCCACTTAATCCCTTCACTTTACCATTCCTTTATCTTATGGACATTAATTAATTTTCACATTTCTTGTCCACTTTATCCTTTACATGAACATTTATTACTTCATTCAAGTTAGGGTGTCTTTTCACATATTCACCACACAAGCCATTTCTTGACATGTCACATGTTCATTATCCTTTTCTTAGAATCCTCCAATATCTGCACAGTTTAATGGGATCCACACCGCCAGCTATACTACCATATGCTCTGGACAGTGATTTTGAGTCTCTCACCCCAGGGCTCTGAGTCATCCTTAATTATTCCCATTATCATTCGAGTCTTTATTAACGTGTCTCAACATTTTGCAAATATCCACATTATTCCACTTTTCCTTTTCTCGGCTAAAGCCAAAACCAAGGGTTTTACCCTAACTTTTGTTACACTTAAAAAGCATTATTCTTGTCCTTTTTACTTTAACATTTATTTTATCCCTAAAGTCATGTTCATTTAGGACCATTTTTTGTAACCCCTTTTTTCAATATTTTGATTTCATAAAAATGTTCTACTTTACGTAAAATTACCATTTTACCCATTTGTTTCCATCCTTGTCTTTTTCTCCATTTTCAGAAATGCTTTTTCCCAAAACACCATTAGGTTCCCAAATTAACTTCTTAAGTGTTTCTAACATATTAAAAGTTTTTTCAACATATTGGAGTGACATTCGTCTCAAATTGGAAACTTCATTATTTCATCACATTCTTTCTCGAAGAAATCATTGGACCTTTAAAGACTACTTTATAACAAAAATTCCATTTTCCTTCATTAACACATGTAGTCTTAAAACCATACACTTGTCACCTTTTTAATACACTTTAAGGGATGAAATTTATAAAATTTTTATTTCATGTTTAAACCTAATAAAACCTTCATTAAACTTGTTTATATGTTCAACCTCATAATACTACATGTTTATATGTATAAGAAGATTGATTTTAAGTCCAAAAATCCTATCAAATGAGTCTAACATGTCATTCACTCTTAAAAAATTCATAATGTTTGCACACACATACATTTCAGGGAAAAAGACATTTTTGTTTCTTCAAAACTTGAATAAAATCCTAATTTTTCCAAGAAAACTTTGAAACATTTATTCATAAAATATTCCTAACCACAATGAGCATTCTTCTAACATTTTTATTCTATAAAAACCACTGAAACCCTTTCAAAACCTATTTTACAAATCAAAAGGAATATCATTCGTATATAAAAAATGCATCTTATTTTTTAAATTTTAGATACAAGAGCTCTAATATCCAAGATAGAGTCTTCAACTAAGAGTACAGTTTTTCCCACCACAAATGAAGATACAAAAATGGTGGATTAAGAAGAAGATTATGGCAACCCCTGACTCCTAAGGTGGACTCACAGAGGTTTCCTAGCTCCACATGCTCTAAGAAATCTCCACGAAAAAACCCTTTCAAAGCTGCATAAATGTCTACTCTTTTTCTTCTCTAAAACCACCCAAAAAGACTTCAATAAATTTATAGCTTTACCCAACAATGGAGGAAATGGGTGTATTAGGATTAAATATGGTGGAATAATTCTAAAATATAGTGGCATAAGGTAGATACATGGTGGTGTATGGTGGTTTGTGTTGGTGGAAGAAGGGGAAAAGCTCTCAAATAATTAGGGGGGACAGAGGAAATGCTGAAAATGGTAGGAAAACCCACCCCCATTCTCTCTTCTTATAAACCCAAAATAACCCAAAACAAATCCTTATAAAAACCGGCCCTAACTCTAAAATCTCTTTTTTGTCCATCTGGGTGCATGAAGAGCTGATAAGTCATCGATCTAATGGTCTAAAATGTGCCAGCATAAAAAGGTATCTCGATCCATAATTTTCTGAACAGGTCATTCAAAAAATAATGGGTCCTCATTTGAGAGATATTGAGACCTCGTTTGATCTCCCAATTGAACAAACTTCTAACGACATGATGCACGTTTGCAGTGGCGGGTTGTTCGATAGTCGTTAGAGGTCTACTTTGAATGAACAAGGCTTTTTGTTCGATCCACTAAAACCTTGTTCGAACGAACGACTTTTGAGCTCCTTCGATCTAACCACCTTCCTTAAATCTCCAACATTTATAAGCCAACTTCAAACAATTACCATCATGGCCATAGAATAATCATATAGAGATAAAAGCCCATATATTAATTATCCAAATTTTAAGGGTTTCATATGATTATAATTTATATAGGGAAAAATAATAAAATATTTGGACAGGTATTTCAAGGGACTCCGTGTATGAGAATAACATGAAAATTTTCAAATATCTATACTTAGGCTTAAAAACATGCCGTTAGAGGGAGAAAACCTCTTACATTCCTGTAAGAGGCATGGACACCTCACATGAACTAATGTAACTCGTAGGAACGGACTACATCATCACAGGACTCCCACTTTGACAATATGACAAAACTTTTTAAATATCTAGATTTAAGCTTAAAAACATGCCCCTAAAGGGTGATAACCCAAAACTCCCCATAAGAGGCGTAATAACCTCACGCGAGACCAATGCAAGTGGTTGGAACTTATGTGCATAGTCATAGAAATCCAAATTTGAGAATATGATGAACATTTGCACATATCTAGACTTAGGCTTAAAAATATGTTGCTAGGGGGCGAGAATCCAAAAAAAACAAATGACGCCCTTAGAGGCATAAACACCTTGCACAGGCCTATGTAACTCGTAAAAGATGACCACATATCACGAGACTCTAGATTTGAGAAAATGATGAAAATATCTAGACTTCAGATTAAAAAAAAATTGGAGGGAGAAAAACCATAAGAGTCCACAAACAGTCCCACAAAAGGCATGAAAACCTTGCATGGGACCAATATAACTTATAAGAACAAATCACATAGTCATATGATTTCCGATTTGAGAATGTGGTGAATTTTTTAAATATATTTAAATAAATAGCCCCATAAGATGCACAAAACCTCGCACAGGACCAATGTGACTCATAGGAGATGATTGCGCGATCATGGTGCTTTAGTTTGATATTGGTTCTTTAGTATGATTTATAAATTTTTAGATTCATTTATGAATGTTTATATTGAATTATGAATGTTTACTATGTTTTATGAATGTTTCGTATGATTTATGAATTAAATAGGATGCCACAGTTCTTTGCATTGAATTGCTAACTCCACGGTTACAATATTAGTTTACTATGTCTTAATTGGATGAAGAATATATATATATATATATATATATATATATATATATATATATATATATATGGGTAGGGCTACTTAAATATATTTTCTTTTATTCGCTGGTTATGGGCAAGGCCAAATTCGTAACAGACTTTTTTTTTAAATAAATACATAAATGGTCACAGTCCTCGGTCATGACCCATTTTCAAAATCATTCCACACATAGTCATGGACCATGTCGTGACCATGGTATCATGACCTAGGTTTGTGACCTAATTTGAACATCATTACATACACGGATATGGACCAGTTCATGACCATGTAGTCACGACCCTGATCAGTGACCATGAAGACAAATATTATCCCATGGAGGAGTCCGTAACCCTCATTTTATGTCATATATAAAACCCATGACCACATTTTTTTATCACGGCAAAAATGTTCATGATCGAGGACTGTGACCATCTTTTACATGTTGTATAATGATTCTTAGACTCGACCATTTTAATAAACAAAGGCTTATGAAATTGAAAATTCAACACAACCTCTCGAGCCTCGCGCTTCAAGTCCTTGGACCTGAAGAGAATCATATCTGATGAAAAAAGTTCAAAACCAAAGATGTCTTGGTCCACTCAACCATTTATATAAACTATCTCAAAATTTGTCAATTCCTCCAAAACTCTATTAGAGTAGGAGTAAAGTTCATTATGAGTGTTAAATCATTTTCTACAATCTTTGAACCCAATAGAGAGTTGATTGATCCTTTTAAGAAAAAAGGGTAAGAAGGAAAAAAATTAGAAATATGGGCCTTGTAGGTGCCAGGACAATTGGGAAGATTTTCAAGATTCATTTAAGCCCAAGAGAAATTATTCTTTCCATGACTTTTCACCATAATGGGAGGAGGAAAATGGAAAAATGCGTGAAAGATCTCCAAAGCCTTGCCAACATTGTTGCTAAGGATGGATACTCTAAATGAGGATGGCCGGTAGGAAAGCCATTATTGATATATTTTTTCAAATTCTTGAAAGGATCCTTCTATAATTTTTCGAGGTAAGAGATTAGATAATAAAGAGGATTAGCATATAAAATGGTCTCAACGACCAAGTATTCAAAGTCATATAGGTCAAAATTATCCTCAGAAAATAAAAGAATTAAACATACCATTTTAGACAACCTGGTATGATTACAAAATAAAAGTATGAGAGATAGGGGCATATTTGCTATATCTACAAGAAACATAGGTCGAACAATGCTAAGAAGTCAATATGCTTAGATATTCATTGGAATCCTGCTTGACCCCTAAGTTTGTGATTAAACGAAAGGTATGACAGTTGAGGAAAGTACTTAATCAAAAAGCAGGGGCACATGACAGTATGATCAAGAGGAGGAGTTGGTAGAGAGTCATAATTAACCAAAATGGGATGGGGTATTTCGTCAATAAGTTTTTTAGGACCCTGATTAGTTTCCCCCACCTCAACTACTTCAAGAGATTTAACCACGTCATACGGAGGTCTATTGATCATTTAAAAGTAATTAGTTTCCTCATAAAAAGTAGGAAACACAAATATGCAATCATCCCAGCATTCGAAAGGCCTAAAAAAGGTTTATCATATATACTGTGACAGGCCCATAAAAAGTACACTCAATAGGCATGGGGTATTTCAACCACCTCAATCATCAGCGCTAGTTTGATCTACATCATTGGATGAATGAGAAGCTACTGAAACTAGGTCTGAGGGTTCTTCAACAATGTTGGTAGAGTTGGATGTGGAACGAGGCTTATAAGTGATCTTAAAACCTCCATTGATGTTCTCTAAAAGTGGCCATTTTTGTACAGAATAGAAAAAAGACGAAGAGATAAGTGGCTCAGGTGAAAGACCAAATTTTTGATTGATTGATATGGAAATGTTCTCACTGCCACAAGATGCATACTTATGTTGTATAGTAATAATGATCATACATGGAGTGTTGGCGTGAGAAGCTAAACACCACTAATTATTTTTTCTAAAAATCAACTAATGCGGGGGTTATGTTTACACCCCATTGCAACGGTCCAATGAGGTGTTTCCATGTGAGATTATAAACAAATATCAACAACCGAATTATAATATTGTAGATCAGGGTAATTGGCATCAAGCATGGATGACACCTGCAAAACTTTGGATGCAATGAATAAAGTAAAGGAAAACGTTCCAAATCGGGGTGTTAGTTCACCTGGATGAGAAATAATTAGGATGTGGAACCACACAGCATTTACTAGGATAGTTACATTGTATGACAAGAAACTCTACAAATCAGAAACAAACATACAAAGGAAGAAAGGGCTGCCTCACTAAAAAACTACATTTACTCATTTTATCCTTTTTTTCCTTTATTTGATTTTTTTGGGTAATTATTTATTTTCTTTCATTCGAAGAATATTGTAAATTTCTTTTAAGTTTATTAAAAGTTTCTTACCCTTACATTTGATTTAATTTATTTATGGCTTTACATTTTGTAGTGTAATCATTTACTTTTGCACACTTACTTTTGTTTAGTTTATAGCTTTTTTCATTCTAATTAATTGTAGTACTTCAGCACTCACATCAAAGTCTTACCTAAGGGAAGCGTAAGACTTCTTAATTCAATCATCGAATGGTACACGATTATTGAATGGTACACAATCACCAAATGGTGATTTATATAAATATAACCACTAAGAAAGTTTGTATTAGTTTTTGAAAATTATTATTAGGGAATATTAATTTTGCTTTAGATTATATTCTTCAGTGATTTTGGTAGTTTCTTTTTCTTCATTAATTAGTGGTTTTAGCAAAAAAAAATCCTCTTTAGTGATTTCCATTTCAAAAATAATTCATAAATCTTGTAGCTAAATATTATGTTATTAAGTAAATATATTTGGGGATTTTACATTACAGTGATTGAGATTGAGTTATTCCTGATTACTTTTTATGTATTGTGGCGTCTTTTGATTGAATTATGGGAGATCATGTACCTTTATTGGATTTATCAATATTTTTATCATGTGTTGTTCATGATGTTTAAATTATAATTATTCCATATTATATGACTTAATCAAAGTTATTAAATTTTTCTTATGTATTGTTATTGTGTCTTTGTATCTAAGTTACTGCATATTCTCTATTCTCTATTTTATTATGGAATTATGTACTATGTTGTGTGTCTTAACTAAATATGGAATATTTTCAAGTAAATGAAGATGAAAACAATAAGAAGATCAAAGGTGAGTCAAAAAATCTAGATAATATGAGAAATGATGGATCAACAACTCTTACTAAAACCTATAAGAAGCTATAAAAAACTTCTACGATTTTGACATTATTTCATAAATTACCTTTTTAAAGGATGTAAAATAAAAGGCTAGATGTATGAATTTTGGAACATAATCTTTAAGAGTAGTTATGTTATCGATTACGTGCTAACTCACATGAACAAAGGAGTGACAAATGATACACGTGATGTAGCAAAACTATTAATCAATTAGACAAAGGTATCAATATCATTACAATCTACAAAATTTGATCATGATTTATGTTGCAAAATATTGGTAGAAACAATGATTTTACATGATTTACAATTTAAAATGAAAGGATATGAATGTATAATAGCTATTCTAAACATCGAACCCGTTAATGCACTTCTCGAATGGGGAGGCACGTGGATACTAAAAGCCTATCATGCTAGAAACCGAGGAAGAAAGGGGATGTCTAGCCAATGTTGATGAGTGGGGTGTGCGAAAGAGTGAACTAAAGAAATCAAATAACCCATAAATGGGTCTATAAGGTAAATGATTGAAATGAAACCAAAGAGGAATTGGATCCGAGACTAAGTCACGGTCAGGAAAATTATCAGGCACGCCATTCTCCCCTACGATATCTAATGATTTAAAAAAACATTCTCTCTCTTACTCTTATAAATGTGAGCGTCAATGAGCATGTTTGCTTTTTAAATGTATAAAAAATTGGTGTTTATGCAAAGTTTACATTAATTTAAATAAATGAATGTGTATGCTAGCATAAATGTGTAAATAAGTGAAAGTATAGGGGGTGTTAAAGATTATAAATATGAGATTTTGTGTGTGTTTAATACATATGATTGGGCAAAAATATTGTATATTTATCCCCCTAATTTCATTACCTTTGTGAATCCGAGTGATGCAATTGATATGGTTTTAACTCACATTTGTGCTACTAACCTTCGTTGGCAAGTATTTTGTGTTTTGTATTTCTCATATGTGTTTTATAGGTCAATTATGCAAGTTGTGCAAAAGAGAAAGTGAAACGATGAAAGAAAGGATAGGAAGGCAAGTTCAAGGGCATTTTGGTGATTTTGCAGCAAGGTCCCGGAGGAGGAGTCAACTGGAAAGTTGAAAATCTTGGAACAAAGAGAACACTGAAATAAACAGTACCCAAATCCGAGTTACGGTTGAAGAGTTATGATTAATTGAAGTTGAAGAAAAATCCAAGGAAGAAAGGAAGAAAAAGAAAAAAATTCTAAGTGTTGGAATTGAAGAAAAAGGCACCCAAACCAGCGAAATTTCCCGAACCCAAGATTGAACCGATTTGGGGTCGAACCGGTTCGGGGGTCCTGCAGCGTGAATTTGTTCCTTTATTCTGATTGGTCAAAAGAGTCCCATGAAGTAAAAACTCCTTCTAAAACAGATTTGGACGTACTTAGTGATCGAGGAACGACAGTTCTAAATATTTTTTTTTTAATTTTGGTAGAGAGAAAAGGAGAACAACATCTAGGAACATAAGTTGAATTATTTGCAGCAAGACTGATAAAATTCCGGGTTTGTTTTCAAGTAGTAATCCAAGTTTCATTCTTATGATTATTGTTCTTGCATGGTAATTTTTCTTTCGTGATTTGAATAAATTTCTGGGTTCATAACACTTATTTACATATATAAAATCTAGTTTCATCATGAATTCTTTCGCATGCAATGTTACTATTTCATGCATCATTCAATTTAATATGTCCGGCTAGGTTTAAAAGGTCGGGATGCACGAACCCAACCTGATGTGTTAAGTGCATGTGAATAACATTAATCCTCTGAATTTAGTGATTTATTATGACCGTATTGCGTAGGAACACGAACAATTGTCGATCTTTGGAACGCGTTTGCTTTCGGGTAATCGGGATGCTTTAGAATACAATTTGAGTGTAACTATCGCGATAATGATTTACTCGTCCTCTGATTAAGTATGGTGCGGCCTTGAACCTCATATATGTAATGCTTGGAAGTACTAAATTTTTGGTCTAATTAGTCATTTAAATTTACGATTAGTATTATACCTGCAATGCACTAGGGTTGGGGGATTGTATTCCCATCATGTTTTTCTCATCAGATAGTTTAAAGTTTTAAATCAGTATTGATCAGTATTTTAGGTAATTTAGTATAATTGCATCTTTTTATAATTTCATGATTGCATCTAGTATAATCATTCCCAAAACCAATCATATTTTTTTTTCTTTTCAGAGTTAGAGTTAGGATTTCCTTATCTATCCAACGTCGTCACAACTCTGTTGTCCTATTTCCCTGTCGATATGATCCCGACTTCCGAATTTATTACTAACGCGACAGGCTTGCACTTGAGCCTAGAGTGAACGCACATTAGAGACACTTTCTCAGTCGCGTCAAGTTTTTGGCGCCGTTGCTGGGGATTTAGGTAGACTTAGGATTAGATCGAGTCAATCTAAAACTTTTACCAAAAAATTTCCAAAAATCCAAAAACATATAAAAATTTCAAAAAAACACAAAAAGATCCATCATCATCTCTCATAAGCTGGTAATGCAAAATTCTGAACTCACTCCCACACCCTATAATAATCCAACAAGCATTCTAAAAAATCCAATAGTTGAGTACAACCCCGACAGCCCTCATACTCCTCACACCCCACAGTTCTGGATTCCACCTCCCACACCGTCACACTCAATCTCAAATAACACTCCCTTTTCCTTCTTAGGACACACCTCCGAGCACACTTGGAGCACACCAAGTGAGGATACCGAGTCTTCAAGAGAGAGAGAATTGTCGTAACACGGTAGTGCAACCTCCGATGCGGAAGAGGCCCCATATCGCCCGCTGAGAGAAATCTTCTATCCCGAGCGCACTGTCACTCCGGGATGCATTATACTCCCGTATAATGCCGAGAAATTTCGTTTTAAAAATGGGATGATCCAGATGTTACCCAACTACCATGGTATGGATTCTGAAAAGACATATCTTCACATTAGGGAATTTGAGGATGTGTGCGATACTCTTAATGATCAAACTTGCACACAAGAGGTGATCCACCTCAAACTCTTCCCCTTTTTGCTTAAAGATAAAGCTAAGAGTTGGCTATGGTCGTTACCACGAAGATCTATTCCATATTTGAACGAGTTGCAATCTTGATTTCTCAAGAAATTCTTCCCACCACGTCGAATAATCTCCATAAAGGATAAAATTCAAGCGTTCAGACAATCAGAAAATGAGCCATTTCATCGATGTTACGAGTGTTTCAATGAGTTATTTACTTCATGCCCCCATCATGGATTTGATACAACGAAAATCATTTCCTTTCTCTATAATGGGCTGAATCTTAACTCCAAGCAACTCGTTGAGACCATGGGTAGTGGTCCTTTTGTCGAATTAGATGCCCACGATGCTGAGCTTCACCTGAGGTATGTCGTCGAGACTACCCAATCTTGGGATACATCTGATCCTAATGGTCAAAATCAAAATCGTCAAGTGACCACTACTCCAGCGGCATCCGGGCTATTTCACGTAGACAAGAATTCTATGACGGACAGCCGATTAGATACGCTTGAGAAAGGATTTAGAGACCTATATGAGGTATATGTAAGAGGACCAACTGGATCCATACCAAACCCTGTCGAGAAGGTGTGTGCGATTTATGAGGCGGGTCATTCAACTGAGGAATGCCCAACTATACCCGCCTACAAAGTGATGCTTCAAGAGCAAGCTAGTGGTAAGGAGGATTTAAGGGTAATTTTGGTGCACCGCACGGGAATTCTTACATCCCTTCATGGAAAAACCATCCTAGTTTTAGCAATGGGAAACAACATCTGCGTTGAAACCTACATCACATGTTTCCCCATCTCCACCATAACACTTTCAACAAGCTCCACACATGCAAGGACATGTGCAATCACCACCACCTCAAGGAGCATATATCCCGCCACCGCGGAGAACTCTCGAGGATACTATGATTCAATTTTTCAATATCCAGACTGCAACCAATGCTAGATATGATTGCCTGATTAGCAACATAAATACAAGTCTGTCAAAGATACAATCCTCGTTGAGTGTCCAAGAGAAGGGAAAGTTTTCTGCCCAGGGCCAAAGACCCCCTAAGGTCAAACTAGTGTTAGCTCCACCTCTACAGAACATCAAGAGAAATGTCAAGCTGTGACCACTCTTCGTAGTGGGAGAGTCGTTGACTTATCACCTCCCCCATACGACACAACGAAAGAGAAGGAGATTTTGCTCGGTACGAAAGAGGCCAAAGATGTCCCCTTGAATGAGAGTGACAAAGAAGACACTAGTGAGCCCGAGGTAGTAGTGATACCACTCTCCACGGCACCGTTTCCTCAAAGGTGATTCCTTCCCATAAAGGAAACCCACGGGAGGACGTGCTAGATGTGCTTAAGCAAGTAAAGCTGAATTTACCTTTCCTCGATGCCATTAAGAAAATTCCAGCTTATGCAAAAGTCATCAAAGACTTGTTAACGGTAAAGAGAAAGATAAAGGTAAAGAAAAATGTCTTTATAGCACAGAACGTGAGCTCCATTCTACTTAACTATCTCCCGAGTAAATTCAAAGATCCCGGTGCACCCACCATTTCCTGCATCATTAGAGAAAACAAAATCGAAAAAGCCTTACTTGATTTGGGAGCAAGTGTCAATATCCTCCCTTATTCCATCTATAGGCAACTTGATTTAGGCGACCTCAAGCCCACAATAATCACTCTCCAATTAGCGGATCGAACTGTGAAGAGCCCACGAGGTGTAGTTAAGGACGCGATCGTCCAAGTTGACACTTTTTACTTCCCAGTAGACTTTGTCATTTGGGACACGGAGCCATCCTTCGCCTCGACCAATCATGTTCCCATCATTCTCGGGCGCCCATTTTTAGCTACGACTAATGTTATTATCAACACTAAGAATGGGAAGATGCAACTCACTTTTGGGAACATGACCTTAGAGACCAATATCTTCCATATAGCCCAACATATAGGGGAAGAAGATGATCTTCAAGCGGTGAGTTTCATAGATGAGATAGTAGAGGAGTAATTTGAGGAGAACTATTGTGGAGACGCCTTAGGGTCCTATTTAGTGTCGAGCAACGAGAGTGCGGGGACGTACACCGCATTCGAGAGGGAGGTTGAGGAGTTAAGAGAATTACTTGATGAGAGAGCGTCGGACGAGGCAGCGAGAGATGTTAGTTAGGTTTCTAGATTCGAGGAGTTACCTCCGAGGGATACACGCATGGTTCCCTCCAGCGACAAATTTCTAATCCTCGAGTTGAATAAACTCCACTCCCATATTAAATATGCATACCTGGGAGAGGATGAGACATTTCCTGTTGTTGCCTCCTCTAGCCTAGACAAAGAGCAGGAGGGTAAATTGTTAAAAATTCTGAGAAAACACCAAAGTGCTTTTGGTTGGTGCATTGTTGATTTGAAGGGGTTATGTCCTTTGATTTGCACTCACAAGATCCATCTCGAAGAGGATGTCAAGACCTCTAGAGAAATGAAAAGAAGGCTAAATCCCAATATGAAAGAAGTGGTGAGAACCGAAATTATTAAGTTATTAGATGCCAGGATTATTTACCCAATCTCAGATAGCAATTGGGTGAGCCCTATTCAAGTCGTCTCGAAGAAGTCGGCCATGACAGTGATTGAGAATGCTAAGGGAGAGATAGTTCCCCAACGTACCACCACTGAGTGGCGTGTTTGCATTGATTACCGAAAACTCAATGCGAGAACTAGGAAAGACCATAGCCCCTTACCATTTATTGATCAAATGCTTGAGAGAGTAGCGGGACACCCTTACTATTGCTTCCTTGATGGTTATTCCGGATATAACCAGATTGAGGTAGATGTACTTGACCAGGAGAAAACGAGCTTCACTTGCCCTTTCGGTACGTTTGCCTACAAATGTATGCCATTCGGCTTGTGTAATGCACCCGCGACCTTTCAAAGGTGCATGTTGAGCCTATTTAGCGACATGGTCGAGAGAGGAGTTGTGGTGTTCATGGGCGATTTTAGCATTTTTGGCACCTCTTGCGATCTTTGTCTAGAAAAACTGGAACAAGTACTTTCCCGATGTTTGGAAAAGAACTTAATGCTAAATTGGTAGAAATGCCATTTCATGGTCACTAAGGTAATAGTTCTTGGCCACATATTATCATCCAAAGGGATATAAGTTGATAGGGCAAAAATAGATGTCATAGTTGATCTTCCCCAACCAAAATCGCTCAAAGACGTGCACTCCTTCTTGGGCCACGTGGGGTTTTATCGAAGGTTCGTTAAGAACTTTAGCGCCATCACTATACCCTTAAGCAACCTACTCATGAAGGACACCCCGTTTGAGTGGACACAAGCATGCCAAAGCTCTTTGGAAAAACTAAAAACCATTCTTGTATCCTCTCCCATCATGTAAGTTTCGGATTGGTCTTTACCATTCGAACTTCTGTGTGATGCTAGCGATTATGCGATAGGGGTTGTTTTAGGCCAAAGAAAAGATAAGCAGGCTCATGTCATCTACTATGCTAGCCGGACTCTTATTGGACCATAACTCAACTACTCTACTACAGAGAAGAAGTTACTAGCGGTAGTCTTTGCCCTTGATAGATTTCGGTCATACCTTATCGGTTCTCCCATTACTTTCTTCACCGACCACGCGGCATTGAAATACCTACTTGCAAAGAAAGATGCAAAGCTGCATCTCATAAGGTGGATACTACTCCTATAAGAGTTCAATCTCTCCATTGAAGATAAGAAAGGGGTAGAAAACGTCGTTGCTGACCACTTATCACGGCTTTCGTCCGATGTACCTAGTGACACCATACCCATAGACAAATACTTTTCGGATGAGCAACTCTTTGCTACCTCTTCTTTGCCTTGGTTTGCGAATATAGTAAACTACCTTGTCACGGGAGCCGTCCCTCCCGATTGGACACCGCAAGATAAGAAGAGGTTTATTACTTGGTCGCGCATGTTCTTCTATGATGATGCTTTCCTTTTTAAATATTGTGCCGACCAAATCATTTGACGATGTGTAACGGATGACGAGATCCCTAAAGTCATCCAGTTTTGTCATTCGGAAGCTTGTGGAGGCCACTTTTTGATGAAAAAGACGGCCGCTAAAATTTTGTAGTGCGGCCTCTATTGGCCCATAATATTTCGAGATGTGAATGCTGCTTGTAAATCTTGCAATAGGTGCCAATGGATGGGAGCTATTACCCGACGAGACATGATGCCTCTTACCCCCAAACTCATTATTGAGATCTTCGACAGTTGGGGTATTGACATCATGGGACCTTTTCCCCCGTCCTTTGGTTTCCTATACATCCTTGTTCCGGTAGACTATGTTTCTAAATGGGTGGAAGCTATAGCTACCAACACAAATGACAACAAAGTGGTGATTATGTTCCTGCAGGAACATATACTTTCTTGCTTCTGTGCTCCGAAATGGATAATCAGCGATAATTACACGCACTTTTGCAATAGGCCATTCGAAAAGCTAATGAGAAAGTATGGCATCGTTCACAAGGTTAGAACGACTTATCACCCGCAAACGAATGGGCAGTCCAACTAGCAAATCGGGAAATCAAGAACATTCTTGAAAAGATCGTAAATCCTACCCGAAAAGATTGGTCTCATAGATCGAACGATTCACTATAGGCCTATCGCACCGCATATAAAAATCCACTCGGCATGTCCCCTTTCCGCTTTGTTTATGACAAACCATTCCATCTTCCCGTGGAGTTAGAACACAAGGCGTATTATCCGATTAAGCAGTTGAATTATGACCTGGATAAGGCCGGTGAAGCTCGGAAGCTTCAATTAAATTAGTTAGAAGAGCTACGCAACGATGCGTATGAGAATGAAAACTTTTTGAAAGAAAGGATGAAACTCGCTCACGATAACATCATTCGACGCAAAGAGTTTCTTCCCGGGAAAAAAGTGATTCTTTATAACTCTCGGCTTCATCTCTTTCCGGGTAAGTTGCGATCACGATGGTCTGGCCATTCGTTGTAAGGAATGTATTCCCGCACGGAGCTGTTGAGTTAGACAATTTTAAAGAATGGAATACATTCAAAGTAAATGGACAATGCCTAAAGCCATATCTAGAGGCGTGTGAGGAAGAAGTCGACATCGTTGGGTTGTCGGACCCCGTTTACGGGGTCAATTGAGCTGAAAAAGTGAGGTCATCGCACCCCGACGCATATGGGGTGAGTTTTTGTGTATAGCAGTCGTATGGGAGTAGGTTAGTTAGGAGTCCGTAGCATGGTTAATGAGAGGGATCGGGTTATCATGCACTTCGAGAGAGCTTGCACGCATTAAGAGGGTGTGTTCGAGGAAATTTTTAGGGAGCTCGAGGGTCAAGGACATCTTTAAGGGCATTACACACAAGAAAGAGCATGAGATCACACTTAGAATCTGAGAGAAGAGAGAACCCAAGAAAATGAACAAGCACATTTCCCCGAACCCCAGGAAGAACCTGTTTGGGGTACCTGGCAGATTCTTCCCCCCTTATTTCCAAATCCATCATTTTCCCTCCTGTTTCCCCTCCATTCATTCTCCTTCGTTTTCTTCCCTTCAAAAATATTCCCCCCTTCCAACTTCCATCCAAATTCATTCCCTCCATCCTTTCCCTCCCACCCCACTCCAATTTCCCACCAGAACCCAACCCTCCACACCTATAAATTACTCCCCATCCCTCCTCCATTTCTCACACCACATATTCACTCTCCCTCTCCTCTACACCATATCATTTCCCTCTCTCTCTCTCTTTCCATCATCATGCCGCGTCCCCGTCGAGAAACTTTCTGCCCCAAGAAATATGATGATGCCACCGTCCTTGACGACGAGGGTAAAGGGTTATTTAGAAGCGTCCAAGAATGCCATTGGGCCGAGCAATTCTTCTCGGCCACGATCCCAATACACATCGAGTGTTTCGTTAATTGGGAACAACTTCCTGGCGATGTCACTGCCCTATTTGATCACTGGGGATGGTGCTCTTTCCTAGCTCCAACGAGCAATCACGTGTTTGAAATAGCCTTCCGCCATTTCTATGTGACCCTAGTTCGAAAATCTTCTATGCTTCACGAGGCATACCTTGATGGTATCCATATTCCTTTTTCAGCCCCCATCATAGCACAAAAAATGCGTGCTAAAGGGGTGATCCTACCCGTGCCATTCCAATACCCCACAAATGGTGTCCCCCACACCAAAGAAGAATGCATTGCTCATATGGAACTCGAGGAGGAATGGGTGCGGGAATCTTTTCCCATAGGAGGTCTAGAGGCTACGGTGCGATTCACGCACCTCATTGTTTGTGGAGCCATCCACCGAACCACCAATGACTTGGTTGTCCGGTTATGTCAGGAAAACTTCCTTTACCACTTTTTAGACCCCGATAGCACAATCAATATCGCCTAACCTTTCTACGCGGATATCATTAATGGCGCCTATGATGACTGGGGCAAAGTCGCACTCCCTTATGCCCGTCTCATTACGAAACTCTTGATGGATGCCGGGGTGGATGACCCAGGGCAGCAAATTCGACTCTCCTGCCCCATTGGAGGCACCTCCACCACTCGAAACAAATGACAAATTCACGTGGATCACCCCGACCGTACCATTCTCAAAGAGGGTGCGAGGGAAGAAGCACATGATGTCCCGATGATGGACGTGGAAGAGGAAGAAGAGGAGTATGAGGAAGAAGAGGAAGAAGAGTAGTATGAGGAAGAAGAGGAGGATTCTGATTTCGAGCCTCCGGGGGCAAATTTTAAGCAATGACTTTCGGTGGTTGAATCCCGCCTTGATGGGTTCATCACCCAATACAATCAAGATCAAGCGGCTTACCAGAGGGACACAAGTATGATGTACCAATTCTAAGCCCACCTTCACCAACTCAACTTGGCGAACCCCCACCCTCCTTCTTTTATGACCCGTACGATCCCAATGCACCCGGTCCCTCACATCTGCCTCCACAATGAACCCATGATTGTTTGATGTATTTGATTGGTTGTTTGTTATTGCAAGTGGTTTAAATTTGCTAATAGTTGCACTCCCAACTCTTTTGTAACACATGCTTCCCCATTGTTATTATCAAATCTTGCATTTTAAATATTTGTTTGTTTTATTTTTTCGCACTTTTAATTCGCTTTGAGTTAGATTTTAGTCCTTTTTGCTTGAGAAAAATGCAAACGTCTATGTTGGGGGGGTCACAAGTGCGTATTTCTAAAACTTCACAAATTTTCAAAAATGCTTAAAAATCTCAAAAAAAAATCATAAAACTTTGAAAAATACAAAAATATTTTTTTCAAAATAAATAAAAATTGGAATTCAAATTTTTCAAAAATATCATTAAAAGTCAGTTTAAAGTCTCAAATTGTAAAAAAATAATGCACTAAGCCGAAATTGACCAAAGATGGAAATTGTATGAAAATTGACGACTTAACGAATAAATGTGGAGATTAACAAACCCGGTGAGATTTCGAGCCTATCGGTCTTTTTGAGTTTTTAAATCAATTCGAGTTAATTGTTAACTGAAAGTTCTTTTCAACGCCAGATAAGTCGTTGACGATCTCAATTATATCATTTTGATGGGTTATGGAAATCGTGTGTGATATTGCCTTAAAAAGCGTGCTACAAATCTCTAAATTAAATTCATCTCGAAATGCGTATGGCAAATTAATAAGTAATTCGGACAATGAAGTAGGCCATCGTTTGTTACCCAAAAATATTGGCCAGAAAAAGTTATGAAAAATCACCCATTTTGTAACACAATTGAGCCGAATAATTTATCCTTTTAGTTTGGTAACCCAAAAAACCCAAATATCCCGAAATTGTGAAAAATGGAAAAATTCAAAATTTAAGTCCGAAAAGTGCATAAGAAGGGGCAAGAAAAAAAAATAGAAATGCTCAACAAAAATAGCAAGAAAAGAAAAGAGTGAAAAATAAATAAAAAATAGAGAAAAAGAAGAGAAAATGAGCAAAAGCCCGAAAAAGCACTAAAAGACATCATGAGCAAAACTTTCCAATTCCGAAATTCTTAACCTTTTCCAATTTTACCCAATACACCTATAGCCAGAAAAAGTCCTAACCGAGTCCGAATTGAAAAATTGGTTACCGCGTGGAGAGATAATATACCTAAAGATAATAAAAGAGATAATACGTGAATAAGAGGCAATGTTCTCGTTTTTCAAATCGCATTCCTTGATGAGATCAAATTGCCCTAAAATTCCGTCTTTCTACTTGTGTGAGTGAACATGGTTCCAATATATTTACTCTTTATATAACGCATATCGAGAGAATAGCCACATTCTGAGTGATTCGTTTGAGAGATCATTACGTGATAATTTGAAATGAAAATGAACTTTCGGATAAGTAACGTAATGGTCAATCGGTGGAAATCCGCAGTTAAATTTTCGGCTTCGCACACACGCACTACGATTTGAGACTATTGAGCATAACTTGATGATGGCTATTTTTTGGTAAAGTTTGAATTATACAATTTCTGCGTATTTTGAATTTTCTTTGAGTGGAATTTTGTGGGTATATTCTCTGCAAACCCTCACGAGACAACATTCGTCCTACTAGGGTTACCTAGGGGTTTAAAGGCTTGTTGCATACGCTAAATGCAATCGCTTGCCCACGAAAAAGGTATTCAATGCCCACAATATGTTTAGAGGAGTTATGACTTTATTATTTCTCTTTGACATTGCTCGGGACGCGCAAAGTTCTAAGTTAGGGGGGTTTGATTGGGCATAAATATTATATATTTATCCCCCTAATTTCAGTACCTTTGTGAACCCGAATGATAAAATTGATATGGTTTTAACTCACATTTGTGCTACTAACCTTAATTGGCAAGTATTTTATGTTTCATATTTCTCTTTTGTGATTTACAGGTCAATTATGCAAGCTGTGCAAAAGAGAAAGCGAAACAATGTAAGAAAGGCTACGAAGGAAAGTTCAAGGGAATTTTGGTAATTCTACAGCCAGATCCTAGAGGAGGAGTCAACTGGAAAGTTGAAAATCTTGGAACAACGAGAACACTGAAAGAAACGACACCCAGATCCGAGTTACGATTGAAGATTTATGATTAATTGAAGTTGAAGAAAAATCTAAGGAAGAAAGGAAGAAAACAAGAAAAAAAAATTAAGTGTTAGAATTGAAGAAAAAGGAACCCAAACCAGCGAAATTTCCCGAACCCAAGATCGAATCTCTTTGGGGTCGAACCGGGGTACATGCGAACCGGTTCGGGGGTCCTGAAGCGCGAATTTATTCCTTTGTTCTGATTGGTCCAAAGAGTCCTACGAAGTAAAAACTCATTTTAAAACGGATTTGGACGTACTTAGTGATCGAGGAAAGATAGTTCTGAATAGTTTTTTTTTAATTTTTGGTAGAGAGAAAAGGATAAGAACATCTAGGAACATAAGTTGAATTATTTGCTGCAAGATTGATAAAATTACGGTTTTGTTTTCAAGTTGTAATCCAAGTTTCATTCTTATGATTATTGTTCCTGCATGGTAATTTTTCTTGCCTGATTTGAAAAAATTTCTGGGTTCATAACACTTATTTACATATTTCAATCTGTTTCATCATGAGTTATTTTGCATGCAACGTTACTATTTCATACATCATTCAGTTTAATATGTCCGGCTAGGTTTAAAAGGTCGGGATGCATGAACCCAACCTGATCTGTTAAGTTCATGTGTACAACATTAATCCTCTGAATTTAGTGATTTATTACGACCGTATTGCGTAGGAACACGACAATTGTATATCTTTGGATCTCGTTTGCTTCCGGGTAATCGGGATGCTTTAGAATACAATTCGAGTGTAATTATGGCGATACCGATTTACTTGTCCTCTGATTAAGTATGGTGCGGGCTTGAACCTCATATACGTAATGCTTGGGAATACTAAATTCAGGGTCTAATTAATCATTTAAAATTACGATTAGTATTATACCTGCAATACACAAGGGTTGGGGGATTGTATTCCCATCATGTTTTTCTCATCAGATAGTTTAAACTTTTAAATCAGTATTCATCAGTATTTTAGGTAATTTAGTATAATTGCATCTTTTCATAATTTCATAATTGCATCTAGTATAACCATTCCCAAAACCAATCATCTTTTCTTTTGCTTTTCAGAGTCAGAGTTAGGATTTCCTTATCGATCCAACGTCGTCACAACTCTGTTGTCCTATTTCCCTATGGATACGATCCCGACTTACCGGGTTTATTACTAACGTGAGAGGCTTGCACTTGAGCCTAGACTGAACGCACATTAGAGACACTTTATCAGTCGCATCAATATTTGTGTGCATGTAGAGCCAAGACATATCATGCCATCATCATAAATAAAAATAAAACCACATAGCCAAAAGACATAAATAAATGTGAGTGATCCAGTATTAGTCATTACATCACTATGAGAAATGCGCATATACAAATAAGTCACTACGTCTAGAAATTAATAGATGAAGATCCAAAAGGCATAAATAAACAAAGATTCTTGGAAGATGAAATATGTACAAAATCATACTTGAATCTCGAGGGGATCAAGAATTCCTATGTACCTTCATGATGAGATATCAAAATCCACATAGATTGAAGTGGGATTTATAATATGGATCTACATTGTATTTGAAATTTATAGGTGCTTATGAGTTATCTATAAAAACTCAGTGTTGAAATTATTTTTGTGAAAAACTCAAGTGTGTGGCACCATTATATTGTCAAATTCAATAAAAATAATATTCTTGGTATTTTTATTTTTTGAAAAATAATTTTAAGAGTATAGATTGTAAGGACAGAAATTTCCAATTGACTACTTTGTAGTTTTGGCTGAATTATGGACAAAAACATTTGAGTCGTAGGTTAGATGTTCATGGTACATTCTTTCAAACCTATAACTTTTAAAGTTATTGAAGACGTAGTGGCCAGAATTTAGAGTTCATATCTTGTCGGGCTTCAAAGTGCCTTGTTTTGTCTCCTCGGCGGTATATTTTCTAAGTCTCCTTAAGGTATGAATGCTTGATATATATTTTTGGGATCTTGGAATTTTTATTGGGTGTAAGTTTTATTTAAAATAATTTTATATTTCTAACTTGGTATAAAAGTTTCATGGGCTTAAAATGAAAAATGCATATTATATTTTTTCGTTTGAAAATGTCGTTTGAACAAGATTGTCATTCGAATAAGATTTTCGTTCCAACGAGTTTCCCATTTATACACTGGATTGTCATTAGAAGTCTACTTCTAACTAGTTCGTTCGAATGAACTTTTCCAGCGACAATTCTAGCTCCTTTTCATCAGAAATCTCGTTTGAACATTATCGTTCGAATGACCTGGAAATGTCATTCAAATGATATTTCTAGTGGGAACAGTTATTTGAAATTTTTTGCATTTTTCGACTACTTTCTGTCAGATAAAATCAATTTCAGGATAGAATTTTCGGAAGGACTTTTGAACATTCTTAGAGAGATTTTCAGAGAGAATTCTTCCAACCAAAAGTCATAGTTTTCATGCGTCAAATTTAAAAAGAATTGTTTTTCATACACATGTATTTACACCTGTAGTTCGGTTTGTTTATCCAAGCATCTATGCATATATATCTATTGCTTGGATTTTGGTTTGGCATCATTGGTTCATCTCTACCACAAAGAAGGAGAAGTTTGGGTTTGCTTATATATCCCACAAAAGAAGAACTCTTGGTTTTTGTTGCGGCATGCTCATATGGTGAAAGGCACCGTGTGTGGTTGACGGAGTCCCAAAAACTTCATTGGAGGAGTCCAAGGTTCCGGTGGAGTTCGGGATTCTCGGCTAAGTAGAGGTTGATACAAGAAGACATGTTTGGGGCTTAAAGGAGTCGAATCGAGTTGTGTAAGTCATTTGTCTTATATTTGTAAAATTCCATACTTAGTGGACTTAAGGCTAGGGGTCGTTCGAGGTTTTTCCCGTTTTGGGTTTTCCTTGTACATCGTGGCGTAGTGTACTGTGAATTTATTTTATCTTGTAAATTACCTAAAACGCATGCTTAGTATTAACAAATAAAATATGGTTTAATTCACTACTTTTGTTTTATTTGGTGCAAAAATTAATTTGGGTGAAATTTGGATTAATTTAATTCAAGTCAATAGTATAAGTTGGTAAAATTTTGTTTGGCCTAATTTGCAAAATAGAATTACTTTTTGTAAGCAGCTTTTAGCACTATTGTTAAATTAATTTGTGGAGATTTTAAAAGTTTGATAATCAAAATTTGCAGGGTGTATTAATTTGAACCATCCCATTCCGCACTTTAGGAAATTATTTTTAAAGTATTTTAACATTGGGGGCCTAGTGTTCCAACAAATGGTATCAGAGCTGAAGCACTACTTTATTGCGTTAAGGTCCTTATAGAATTTTGTTGTTAAAAATGGAATTTTCTCCATTTTCAAAATTTCCTGTTTTTGATGGTTCCAATTATGCGTATTGGAAAGTGTGTATGAAATTTGCACCAAATTCTATCGATGAGAGAGTTTGGTTGTTAGTTGTTAACAGGTGGTGCCCACCCACATGTTCGATACAAAATGAGCGTGTCCCCAAACTCGTAGATAGATGGAGTGAGAATGAATTTAAACTTGCTAATTTTGACTCCCGAGGTTTAAATGCCTTGTTTAGCGCGGTCACACAGGATGAATTCTGACGTATCATGACGTGGTAAACCGCTAAGGAAGCTTGGGATATACTATAACTCACTCATGACGGAACTAGTGTCGTTAAGGCTTCGAAACTCCAAAATCTCATCACTCAATTTGAAACCATCAAAATACTTGAGAATGTAACCATTAATGAATTTTATGCTAGGCTTTCCGATATAGTTAATTCATCTTCTAATTTGGGAGAGAAAATACCCGACGACCGAGTTGTAAAGAAAATTTTAAGGTCCTTACCGAATAGATTTATCCCTAAGGTGATCATTTTAAATGTGGTTGGAGGAATCCAACAGATGGTAATTATATTTTGGTGATAACTTGAGGATTGATATTGTTTATCTTTTACATGAAATAAGAATACATTCAACCTAGAATCTGATGGATTTTGGACCAACCTCCAACCGTCTGACAACTTTCGAAAAATTTCAATAGAATGATTGGTCTGTAAGTATGTTTTATTTTTTTGCAATAAGGTGTGTTCCTAGATATTTTCTTTATGTGCAGAAAATTTGTTGTGACTTTGACGGATCACTTTTCATTTCCATGGATTATGATATGCCAGGTTGTTTTGACTTTGCAACCTTTAAGTTACGTGTGAAATCATTTTACCCTAGTACTAAATGACTATGATAGCCTATTCGATATACTTTAATACTGAACAAGCTTCAAATGCTCCTCACGACTAAGACCTTGGGATCAAGAGAGAAGTTATTCCATATAATATATGAGTGGGTGAAGAGAGTGAGGACATTCATTAGCACTAGCCTTTCAGAGAATCAAATTTTCGGGAAGAGAATTCTCAAAAGTACAAACCTATCTTTTCGGAAGAGGTGGAATTTTTAAAAAATGAACTTTTCTTTGACTAAAGTGACTTTCCTAAAGTACGAACTTCTTTCAAAAAATCGCCTTTAGGGCCTCACGGGGTATAGGGTTTACATAATATGAAAACCAAGACTGTGCAGTGCGTGATGCTAATAGGTTATATTTAATTTTAACATAATTTGATGTTTATTTTATTATGACATCCTTCATACATACCTATATGTTTGGGTAAATATAAAATCATGTAAATGGGTACCTAAGCATGTATTAATGTTTTAAGGACCCTGAAACTAAGGACACTATGCATTTCTAAAATTTGCATAAAGTAGTCATGCGAGAGAGTAATATTAAACATAATAGAAAGGAATCGTATAAATAGTTCAGCTCTCTTGATTTTTCCTCTGTGGAGTCTCCACTATGATATAAATGGGTATTCGGATACATTGTGTAATAAAAGAATTTGGTGATATAGGCCCCAGGCATTATTTTGTGCGCTCGGGGAAAAATAGTACAGGGACATAAGGAGTTCTTATCTCCTGATCCGTCATTTTCCCCGTGGTTGGGTTATCAATTCGATATTGGAGTCGATGACTTCCCTTAAAATATGTTTAATTTGATGTCCAGTTTGAGTCGCACACCCCTAATTCTTAGGCCTAGGCTTCAGTGTATGTTTTGCGTTCTATAATTTGTTCAGTGTAACTAGTTTCCTTTATTCAAAAACAAACAAAAGTTCCAGGTTAGCCCTTTTGGGCTAATCCCAAGTCAGTTTTAAAGTCTGTTGTTGATCCAAAGATTCTTGTTGAGTGGGTTCAAAAAATGGGTTACAAGTTGGGAAGGTGTTATGCACCCCACTTCTTCTGTATGTTTCCTTAATTATATGCTTACTATTTCTCTATACATTAATTTATTACTTTTTAGTCAATTTTAGAACTTCTTTAAGGACCTTAGTTTAAGAATGTTGTAATATGTAGATAGGTGATTAGGTTGGGAAATAGTGTTAGTGATAGGTGCATTAACATCAATTTAACTAGTATATATACACAACGACGCTAGTCATGGCTCTATGCTTGTATAATGGGTGGAAATTAATATGTATGTAAGTGTGAAAATGTTCTGCGATATCGATTATTAATTTAATTCACAAATTTCTAATTTAAAATTATTTATTTAGAGTAAATCTTTGATTTAAATAAACTAAACCCAAATCATGCATCTATGTGATATAAATCAAATATGCAGATTTAAACAATCCCAAATCTCAATGTTCTGAAAAAAAATATTTTGGGTAAAAACTTTATTTCACTATATAATGCAAATTGCAACTTATAAATACAATGAAATCTGCAATGAATTTATTGCAGTTAGCCCACATAGACCGCGACCTAGTGTTGATCAAAGATCCCCTCGAGAACCTCGATGACCGCAGTCGTCAGCTCCCGCAGAAACCACCAATCCAGCAGTAGAGATGGCACTCCAAAAAGATAAACGTTAACATAAGTGATTTAGGTTCCACAAATGATTCACAAAAGGATTGGGATGTTTTAGTGAATAAAAAAACAAGGTTTTTAACCCAAAAGATGAACACCAAAGGTCTGTAAAAAAGAATTTTTCGTGTATGAAAAGTCTTAAGAAAAAAAGGTCTTCAAAATAGGTATTTATAGCTGAACCAAAATATTGACCATGTTGTTACTAACGACCTTAAAACTGACCTTTATAAAATCCAAAGAGTAAGGGTTTGTTTGAAGCAAACAAGAAATGACCCTTCACACGAACCTTCAAATGGTCATTAAAAGTTTTTCATTTGAATGAACGACATTGCCTTGTCATTTGAACGACGGAAGCGAGAAAATATTATTTTAAAAAAATTTCCTACCCGTCTTAAGAAATTAATTTTAACTTACAAAAAATGCCTTAGTTTTATAAAAACAGTTTTGAAAAATATCCCAGTACTAAAGTAAATTTTTTTACCAAACTTAAACACATTCTATATCAAATTATACCTCATGTTGTGCATATGTTGAAGATGCTTGAAATTCGGATCCATCTTCATGAATGTATGAATGTGAACTTCTTTCATGGTGTAGTGGTATACGGCATACTCTATGTAAACTATGGACTATGGAAAATATGTCCTTACAAATCTCCCCCTATGTCTATGCCGGTACAAAATAAAAATAATTAGAATTATTGACCAAATGCCTATACAAATATAATAACCTCATATGCAACCCCAAAGCCCCAAAGATACAAAAAATGCAAGTCTTCAAATTCTTTAAAACTATTCAACTTTGAAATCTTCAAATCTCTTTACTTTCCTTACGCTTCTTTCGTTTGTTCATCGAAATGATCGTCAAAGTTATACACACGATAAAAAAAACAAATACCTTCATGGCGTATCGAGTTTGAAGTGAGATAAACATAACTTAACTCATAAAATCTCAAATCTCCCCCATAATCCAAACTATAACTCCCTCTTTTAATTTGTCCGAAATAGACAAGGAAAAGAATAAATAGACAAAAAGCTTGGAATGTCAAGACAAGCATAGAAAATCAATACGAATAGAATCAGCTACGCTCATGCAAGGATGAACTCAAAAGGAATTCACAAACTCTTTTGGATTTTTCAAACTTTCACGTAAATAAAATTTACTAAAACAACACACACTATGAATTTACACTAAGATAACCAAATCGTGGAAACAAAAGGAATGTGTGTGAACTAATTCGATAGAAAAATCAACTCAAACATTCATAACAAATGTGCACAATGAATATCGATACTCCTAATGACCTTCACAATCATCCTTAGGTGTAAAAATTGTTATATTCAAATCATATCAACTTAATCTAATCAACAAATCAAAGTCTAAAATTATTTTCAAAGGAATATTGTCTATACTATTTAATGCTTTTTCAAGACTTTGTTAGGATGTGCAAACCCATTGATATATTTCTAACCAAACTCCCTCAAATATAAGATAATGATCGTATTTTTATATTCAATTATGTTCTTTTGTATGATCATATCAAACAAAACTAATTTGGCCTTGGCTATATTTTTCAGTGCCATACTCTTTTGGATCTTTTCAAACTTTTTGAACGTTGGTTACTTTTTATAAGGCAAAACTTTTTTCGGTCCAATTTAAATGGTGGATTAATCGCAAAGGATATGTGTTCCTTTCGTAACCCCTATCCATGTTTACTCATCATTTTTTATATTTAAACAAACTACTCACGGGCAACAGTTCTTACATGAACTACTTTTATTGTCAAGTTTTATCGCATTTGGTTCATCTTAAAGACAGGATTAAGATAGAAACACGTCGATCAACGTGTGATAGACAAGTACAATAATAATTAAATACATGCACCCGTGCATTAAAGGAGACTAGGAGTAAAATATGTAGAAAGATATCCCTAATCCCATCTCAATGACTCCGTAACATTATAAAGTACATAGATGAAATGATGTAGCGTCTCAAATCTCAATAAAAAATTCACATGGATATGGATAGATGTTGTGACTTGGTTATCCTAAATGTTTATCCATAAACGGTGTAAAGAGAAATACCAAAATATTTTGTCTTTTTCCAAAAAATTTATCTAAATAAAATCTTTTTGGATTTTTCAATTTTTCTCAAAAAATAGATCTTTTTGTTTTTTTCCTAAAAAGATTAAAAAACAAAATGTTTTGGGGTTTTTCAAAAAATATAAAATGAATAAAAATAAATAAGTAAGTGGTAGCATTAGGCATAAAATATCATCACGAAAATTATCCTATGCTAGCAAACAAGTCTAAACCTCAACCATTAGGTGGAGAGGAGTTTTCCAAAATGGTGACATCCTATGCAAAACATCCATCAAATCATGTGAAATTCTTATTTAAACCTTAACTTTCCATTGAATATGTGAAAAATCTCTCATGTTATGCATAGGATAATGCAAAATATCATGTGTGGGTGTGTGAGTGGGAACACGTAGCAAAAAGCTATGTGACACACTACCCAACTTAAAATAAAATTCCCGAAGGTGTCCCCTCTTCTTACAATGAGTGAAAACATACACGGGCCTAGGAACACCTCTTTTAAAATGTTTATGATGCACTCTCCTATCGGGTAATGTATTCCTAGGTTGTTTGGGTTTAGAGCCATATGGATCTATATAAACATGGGAACCGACTCGGGTGCAACTTAGGAAGTGGACGCACTGACATGTCCTATGCCTAGTCTTTCAAGATTACCTAAAGCGGGACCAAGGAGCATATTTCCTACCTTTTTAGATGTTTCCTCCATAGTAACCTTGACCTCTCAGGAATGTTCGAGATATCTTTCGAGTTGGGACACACGGGATGAAAGTTCACTCTTTTCTCGAGCTATGAAGACAACTTCTCACTTAAAGAAACCTTCACTTCTCGAGTTGAATCATCAATGCTTAAAATCCTCTCAAAACTTCTATATATCTATTCAAATATAACACCTTAAGACCTATATCCTTATTCAACTTCTTCGTCTTTAAGTTCTTGATGTATGATTCGCTAAATTCTTTTTGGAGAGAATTTACACCCTCACTTTCAACTTCGCTCTCACACTCACTCGAAACACTCAAATCATCATCAAGTTTATCACGTACATAAGTGTCCGCATCGTCGTGGAACAAAATATGTGTAATTACATGATTTTACATAAAGGTGACAAATATACCATGCGATGATTCATCCCCGGTATCATTCAGCTTATCATCACTGTCGCTAAGAGTGGTTGGCACAACAACTTTCTCTACCCTTCTCTTTAGCATAGTGGTACATTTAAATGCTTTGTGTCTTTGCCCTCACACTCAAAACATCTCGCCTCTTCCTCTTTCTCTTTCTCGTCTCCCTTATTGGACTCTTCTTTCTTTTTATTTTTCTCAAACATCTTTTTATTGGAAGAATTTTCTTTTGCAAATTTCAGAATTTTTTAGTAAACATGGACTCAAAATCATAAACTCTCTCTTTGATTTTTTTGGGAAACATGATGACATCGTAAGTTTGAAGATCTCATATGAGTTCTTATATCTTAAGTTATGTAATATCCCCAGAGAATTTAAAACAGTGACCTTAGGAATAAAATGGGATGGGACTGACCTCAAAATCTTTTTCACGACCCTCGTCTCATCAATTTCCTCTCCAAGTCAAAACTTGTGTTGACTATGTCCGACAACCTATGATAAAACTCGTCAAAATACTCAGACACTTACATGGTGATAGTCTCAAACTAGGTGGTCAAATTTCATAACTTAGATGCCTTAACTACGTTGGTACCCTCATGTGTCAATTTGAGGATATTGCATGCCTCTTTATACATGGTTCACGTCATAATATGGTGAAACTCATTAGGGGTAATGGCTCCTAAAATAGCATTTAGGCCACGGGAATTATAGGTACTTCATTTAAACTCATCCTGAGTCAAGTCTGACATAAGTTTGAGATTGGTGACATTATTGACGGTGACAACGGAAGGAGCCCACCCTCTTTCACAAATAGTCCATACACGTTCATCGATTTCTTTGAAACCAGATTTTATGCGGGCTTTCCAATAGGCATAATTTGTTCCATCAAAGACGGGAAACTGATTATATAAGTTCTCCATCAGAACAAGTGAAAAAAATTGCGAAATCAAGTTTTTTTAAAATCGATATCGCAAAAATTTTGTGAATGTTATGTCATATCGATTATCAATTTAATTAGATAACTTAGAGTAACCAACTTTGATATCAATTTGAGAACGTTGTGTCATATCGATTATCAATTTAATTCACAAATTTCCATTTTTAAACTTATTTAATTAGAGTCAATCCTTGATCCAAATAAATTAAACCCTAATCATACATCTATGTGATATAAATCAAATATGAAAATTTAAACAATCACAAACCTCTAGGTTCAGGAAAAAAAACCTTTTGGGTAAAACCTTTATTTCACTATATAATGTAAATTGCAACTCATAAATACAATGAAATCTATAATGAATTTACCACAACAAACCCCCATAGGCCGCGACCTAGTATCTAGCAAAGATCCCCTTGAAAACATCAATGACTGTAGTCGTTAGTAAGAAACTCCCGCAAAAACCACCAATCCAGCAGTAGAGATGGCATTCCACAAAGATAAACATCAATAGAAGTGATTTGGGTTCCACAAATGATTCACAAAAGGATTGGGTTATTTTAGTGAATAAAAAACAAGGTTTTTAACCCTAAAAGTTGAAGACTAAAGTTCTTCCAAAAAGTAGTTTTCGTGTATCAAAAGTTTTATGAAAAAGATCTTCAAAACATGTATATATAGATGAACAAAAATCTCGAGGTGGTGCAAGTCATTAGAAGTCATTCGAACGAAATGTCCATATATTTTGAACTACATCAGGTGTCGTTACTAATGACCTTTACAAAATAAAAACAATACGGGTTGGTTTGAAGAAAATAATAAATGACCCTTCGAATAACCATTTGAATGACATTGCCTTGTCGTTTGATTGAGAGGAGCGGGAAAATATTATTTTAAAAAGCTCGCCTACAGGTCTTAATAAATTAATTTTGATTTAGAAAAAATGCCTTGGCTTTATAAAAACAAGTTAAAAAAATATCCCAATACTAAAGTAAAGAATTTTACAAATCTTAAACACATTCAATATGAAATTATACCTTATGTTGTGCATATATTGAAGATGCTTGAAATTCGAATCTATCTTCATGAACGTATGAACGTGAACTTCTTCAATGGTTGTACCATTTTATAACATAGTCTATGTAAACTATAAACTATGGAAAATATGTCCTTACAAAGTGTGCAAGGGATCTTATCTTTGAGATAGTTTGATACCTCTTTCCAGGGAAAAGAGAGATAGAAAGGGTAATAAAAGAGATGGGTGCATCTCTGTTGTGATTAGTGTATACATGTTTTTATGTTTTTATGTAGGGATATGTTTGGTAGGTCCCACCTTCATATAGTTTGATATCTCATTTTAATTACTTAGTAATAATTGAGGAAATTCAACCAATGTGTGCATCTCGGTGGAGACAATATATCAAGAGACACATTTTCGAGGCTCGAGCTCACGAGGAGAACTCGGTATTGCGCTTACATGCCCGTTTAGTTATGAGATAAAATCCTAGAAATTTTGGTTTCATACTCGTGTTCGAACATTATGTGTGTGCAATTGTAAGACTTGTCTTGGGAAGGAAGAGTTAATGTATGGAATATCATAATGGGAATGAACATTAAGATGTCTAATATTGAAACATAAGCTAATAATAGCTGGGTGGTTATTATTCATAAGGTGTATTCCCTCAGACTAATTTAGAGGTGTATAACTTGGAGGAGTTAGGCTAATAAGTGAGGACGTTACACCAAGGATGTGATGTTCTACTATTGAGGAAGAGACTGGGAAACTATATCTTGGTACCGGGGTAGACTAAGAGAAGTGAGGGGCTATTTGGACTAGGTACGAATGCATATCTAAGAAATAGTAAATCGACAAACATATTATGAGGCTTGGTCTTTGTAATTTAACCTCGGTATAGTTCCTAGGTACCCAAAGAGACATGGGATCAAAGATAACATAGATACAATAAGGGGTTGGAGAATATACTAACGTACCTCAGGACACTTGGGCTTAACGAGTTAAGTTTGGTATCGAGCCTTCATAACAATCGAGACATGGCATCAAAGCCAATGTAGTTCCAACAAATGGGGCATATTTATTAGTGTATGCGACGGGATACTAGGTATAAAATATACAACATTATGGTATTTATGGATTCTAGACTTTAATATAGAATTTCCGTTATGTTGGATTGATATATTTATAGTTAGAATAATGTGTAATTGCATGATATGAAAACACATAATCGGGGTTCTGCTGTCTTGACGTGATTTATTCTTCTATAGAAGTGGTGTGAGTAGTAAGGTTTTAGACTTTAGCTTGATGCAAAGTTTTGGACTGACTCGGCTGATGAGATCTTTCCTCATAATGATTTTGAAAACAATGTTTTCACATTTTATTGTGGACATTATGGCATTTGATTAGTATTGTTTTAACATTTGATCATGATAAGTCAATTAACAGAGGTGTTGGATTGAAAACCAGGGTTTAAAATATAAACGCTATAAATTACATACCCGATCCCTTAAATGGGGGTCTGGATAAATGAAATACATCGATATGTCCAATTTATTGCGATATATATGGAGGTATTGCCCTAAAATTTGGCCAAAGGTTTTTCAACCTCGTTGTGAAAGTTGAATTTTTTCGGAAGGAGCTTCCCTTTTTTGATATTTTTAGTTGGGTAAAGCTCCGTCTAGAAGTGTTGATTTTATTGGAATTTATATCTTCAGTTGGTTAGAGCTGTATATATAATTTTTTGTTTTTATAGAATTTTGGTAGAGGTTTAACTCTATTTAGGACTCGAATGAGACATTGTGAAAGTACAAGATTTGCCTAGGGAAAAATGAATTTTTTGAAGTATGAGCTTCTTTGGGAATTTAAGAATGAGCTTGAGTATCTCAGACACTCGAGGGAGAAGAAAGTTAGAAAACTAAATCGTGGTTGGGTTTGGGGATCCTTCAAAATAGGAGGTGATGGCCTCTATTTCTATTAATTTTGGCAAGTCCTTATGTTGATGGTATAAGGAGTAAAATCGTTGGTTTTGGATAAGTTTGGCACATGGAGGACTGGTAAAAGGCTCTCTGCCGATCCTTCTACCAATTAATGGAAGGATTAGAGCCTTTTTTCGATTGGAAAAAAGGTCTTCATAAAGATTTTGGGCATTTTTGTAATTATTTTTCTTTTTAATTTTGACCCTAACAATTTTTATATCGTAGTTTTTTGGTCCTTTTGGTATCTATATTGGGTGGTTTTACACCCAGGTCTTGGGGAGGCCTGGTTTAGGATATTCGTTGGGTGGGTAGATCAAACACACCTCGACTACAAATCGGGGTGTCCACTTTACTATAAATTGGAAAAGTGGAATTATTATTGTGTCCATCCTGAGAATTTCTCTCCCGGGCGTGGGGGGCGGGGGAGGGGGGATAAAAAAAAAGTCTTGCACTCATTTTATCTAAGAGCACTTCGGTCATCGTCAATGTGGGGTGAATGTAAAGGGATGGAGTCGCCAACCTATTTTGCACAAAACTGGCAAAAGAATATGTCGTCGCCTCGAGAGAGAGACATCAAAGACAAATTGATGCTTATGAAACCAATGGTTAGTAGATTTGGGGGCTTGTTACGTATGGGAAAGTGTTAGCCATCCATCCCACCCTTTCAGTCTCTCATGGTCTTGTGTCACTACTTTTCTTTATTACTTCGTAAAGTGTGTGCGCGTGTATATATAAATGGAGATCGAAATCGCCCAACTCACGTCTTGGAAGAGATGGAGTGAGGTCATCCATAGGAATGTTACCAAAATAAAATATAGAAAATATGATGTTTAATAAAATATTGATCGTTATAATGAAATGATAATATGTGTTGGATAAAGCACCAAAAAGGATCAAAAATATAATATATATTAAAATAATGTATAGATAAAAAGGTGAAAAATGGGAAAATGGGAAAAATTAGAGAATTGAGAAATTAGGAAAATTAGAAAAAGAGAACTCGAGTCTCGGGTTTTAACCCGAGACACCTACGTATCCTATAAATGCATCAAAGTCCCCGTAGTTTGCATGAGGCATAAGGTTGGTGTTTATCCCATAGATTCGAATATGAATTCATTATGTGTGTGTGTATAAAATGTATTTTAGTTTTGAGAAGTTATGATGGATAATCCTAGTGGAATTTATAGGTGTAACCCTCTTTTTGTTTGTTTTGTATTTTATATAAAAAATAAGGTATGTTCAATATAAATAATAAAAAGGAGAGATATTAATGTGTATGAACTAAAGTAAAAGCTAAATATAGAATTTATGTAACTAATGTGAAAATAAAGAATTTAAAGAGAGAGAATGATTAGGACCTTCTTTGGAGAATTGGACCTTGATCTTGATCCTTGATGAGATCCCTTTGATGTTGAGATGAATGTTGGATGAGAGAGAATGAGAGTTTGCTAAATTAGTTATGAAAAAATGGGAATGAAATATTGAAAGGAATTTCACACAAGGAAACTTCGTTGATTGCAAGAGAATGTTACTCAGATCACTGATATTGGTTTATCTAAGGTGTGCCTTGAGAGGGAGGACATTCCCTCTATTTATAGTGTGAGGGGGTTGCCTATCGACATAGACCTAATCCTACCAATCGGCAGATAACCATAGGCACAATGCCGATAGGCAGAGAATTGGAACTACCAATCGATAGTCTCATGCAGATTTTTTTAAAAAACAATTGTAGAATGCAATCTGTTGATTCAAATTGCGCATGGGGCATACCATTAAAAATGTAATTTAGATACATTTAAGAGTTCTTTATTCCTCTCCCAAGTCTGGGAGTTGACTTTAGGTCAAATAGGGCTCAAAACCGTGATCGTCGGACGAAAACGAATCGTTCATCCGAATGGTAAGTCAGAATCGTGCATGGGGGAGACCTTTGGAAAGGTTATACGGGGTATTTTTATATTCCAAAGTGATTTCATCGGTTCAAAATGTTGACTTTGGTCAATAAGGTCCTGAAATCTCTTGGTGACTTATCGAAGTAAAATGGGTTGGCCTTGGTCAAATAGAGCCCGAGATGAAGAGTTGACATTGGTAAAATAGAGCCCGAGAGTGCCCGGTGGCCTTTGGATCAGTTTTCGGGGGAAAATGACTCGTTTATCTGAATGGCTAAAACATTTTGCAGATGGGGAAGATTGGTGGAAATGGGTTTTAGTGCCCTTCAAATATTAAAAGAGTTTTCACGCTGACGATGAAGTGGATTGGGGTCAAATCGGGGCCCGAGAGCGCCCAGTGGCCTCCAGATCGATTTTCGATGGTAAAATGGTCCATTCGTCCGAACCATTATGCTGATTCGCATAGGTGGAAGATCATTGGAAAGTGGATTCATAGCCTTTTAAATATTCAGGTAGCTTTAACTCTCATGATAGATTTGACTGAGTTAAACAGTGCTCGACATCACTGGATGGCCTCTAGATCGATATTCGAAGTCTGACCTAGGGTTTGTAGTGAAATGGCTCGTGTTAGAGACCTAAGGAGAAACTTAGGTAGTCATAGAATGTGGTGTCTATAGATACCCTAGACGAGTGATCTTGTAACAAGTGAACGACGTTGAATAGACACCACATGACATGTTGGGAAGGAGGTTGATTCTGCCGACCAAAGGGGACGAGTATGACAGATCCAGAGGGTCAAGGCTGACACTGAGGACCTAAGGAAATGCTGGGGATAGCCAATTTAATAGGTCAATGTCAATTCTTAGGACCTAAAATGGGAGCGACCAACTCATAGGGTCGAAGTTAATTTTGAGGACCCAAGAGGGAGTGACAAATTTTGTGGGTCAAAATCAATTCTAAGGGCTTAAGTAGAAATGACCAATTCTGAGGGTCAAAGCCAATTTTGAGGGATTAGGTAAGGGTGATCAATTCTACGGGTCAAAGCCAATTCTGAGGGCCTAAGTAAATATGACACATTCTCAGGGTCGAAGCCAATTTTAAGGGCTTAAGTAGAAATGACCAATTCTGAGGGTCAAAGACAATTCTAAGGGCTTAAGTAGGTGAGAGAAATTCTATGGGTCAAAGCTAATTCTGAGGGCTTTAAGTAGAGGCGACCAATTCTGAGGGTCGAAGACAATTTTGAGGGATTAAGTAAGGGTGACCGATTCTATGGGTCGAACCCAATTCTGAGGGCTTCAATTAAAGGTGACCAATTCTGAGGGTCGAAGACAATTTAGAGGGATTAAGTAGTGCTGACCAATTCTACGAGTCGAAGAAAATTCTGAGGGCTTATGTAGAGATGACCCATTCTTAGGGTTGAAGCCAATTTTAAGGGCTTAAGTAGAAATGAACAATTCTGAGGGTTGAATCCAATTCTAAGGGCTTAAGTAGGAGAAACCAATTCGACAGGTCGAAGCCAATTCTAAGGGCTTTAGGTAGAGGAGACCAATTCTGAGGGTTAAAAGAAATTCTAAGGTCTTAAGTAGGGGTGATCAATTTTACGGGTCGAATCCAATTCAGAGGGTTTAAGTAAAGATGACCAATTATGTGGGTCGAAGCCAATTTTGAGTGCTTATGTAGAAATGACCAATTGTGAGTGTCGAAGCCAATTCTGAGGGATTAAGTAGGGGTGACCAATTCTAAGGATCGAATGCAGTTTCGAGATCCTAAGTAGAGGTGACCAATTCGTAGGGCCAAAGGCAATTCTGAGGGCTTATGTAGGGGTGATCAATTATGAGGATCGAAGCCAATTCTGAGGACTTAAGTAAAGCGTGAGGCATAGTTTTCTTAGGAAATTTGGATACTCCTCAACACATAAATTCGTCTTCTTTCCTCTTCACACGTTTTTGCTTTATTTCTTCGGTGTCTTTGGGTGAGGGCTCGGGAATTTGTTCAAGGTTATCATCTAGAATGTATGCAAGTTTTAGTGATGTGAGGAAGAACATAACTTTCTCTTGCTAACGGGTGAAATTTTCGTCATCAAAATGGTCGAGTCGGATTAAGTCTTGAGTCATGACTTGGATAGATTGTGCCACAGTTCCTTCCATTTGAGTGGAGTAATAAGAATAGATTTTACCTAAAACTATTGGAGTTTTGTTATGGAAAGAACAAAATATATTACTTAATTTCTGTAAGGCACGTTCTTGGAACGCTTTCTTTTAGGAAAAATTTCTCCCAATTCGGTTGAGACAAAAACAAAATCGCGAGTACACTATGGGTTTTAGAGAATCTTCCTTCAGGATACAATGTAGTGTATGAACAGTTGTTTGATTTAAACTATGTACTATTTAATCAAATCGAGAACACTTTGAATTTTTAACTTAATAATGCCAAAGTATAGAGGACGGAGAGAGGAGAAACTAGCAATTTTCGGTGTCCAAAACAGAGGCCTGGAACTCTTTTTATAGCCATTTATGTGACTGTTCTTCAAAGTCACAGCTCTTCATGGAGTGACTCAGCAACCGTTGGATCGTGCCTGTTTGGAAAAGCTGCGATCTAACGGTTCAGATTAGGCGTCCCATCGTAAGAGAATGGACATCCCCTACACGAAACGCTACGAGTTCATCTAACAGCTTAGATCAAGTCATTTCGGATTTTAAACCCTTTGATCAGTTCGTTTAATCACAATCGTTGATCTGTTTTACCTCGTCAAAACTTTAGGCTCCCATCCTCCAAGTGACGATGCGCACGTGCGAAGTGCCAAGTGCGCATCAAAGCGCGTAATGCGCCCTAAGTCGCCCAATCGCACTTTCGTGCGCCGCGTATCGCGCTTGCTCTCTTACGCGTGTCGCAATTGGTGGTGCTTAAGCACCACCGCGATTCGTAGGATCATAGCCTCTTATTTGACTTGTCAACTAAGAATCTTAGTTGTCCTTTAGTTGATATACCACTACTTTTTGTAGTATTCTTTCAATGTGGGATAATATGGGATTTTGAGCACTCCCATATCTTTCACACCCATTTGCTTATGTTTCTACCTTCTAAATTAAAACCCAAACTATGTTCAAAATAAAACACCAATAATATAATAAAATATTAACAACTAAAAAATAAAATATCAATAAATATTGGAATTTATCCAACAGAAGTGAAGGTGAAAAATTATTTTCCATTGATGAGGAAGAAGATGATGAGTCTGCCATTAATAATGGTTCTAACAAGGGTTGGTTGGGTTTTGATGATATTATATCAGTTCTAGTATTGATGATTTAAATCGGTTCTGGTATTGATGTCTTAAGTCAGTTCTGGTATTAATGACTTTGAGTCAGTTATGGGTATTGTTGGTTTAAATCGGTTTAGATATTGATGGGAAAGAATGTGTTTAAGCTATAAAAGCTCTGATACTATGAAAAAAATAGAAAATAAGAATAAATAAACAAATCTTATTTACACTTTTCTATCTCAGTTCACTATTTATATTGTTGGACACAACATAAACGGGTAGAGGCTGTTAGAGAGGTTGTTTTAGACTAGTAAGACTACCAAAGTACCCCTCCATAACTCCCTTCGTTTCATTTTGCCAATCCATACAATTATGTATTTATCTCTTAATAGCATTTGTGTTTATTTTGTTCCTTCTAACTTTGTGAAGGTGAGTTTCTTTTAAGGTTTGGGTTTCAAGCTAGGGTTGGAATTTTCAAATCAAAGCTTTGGTGTCAAGTTTCATAAAGAGGGTTTTAAATTTCAGGCTTAGTTTAATACATGGGGTTTTTGAAATTGGTTTAGTTTGATCATAGGTTGCACTTGTAATGTGAAGAATGCATGGCCAAGCTTAGGGTTCTTTACTTGGTTTGGGTGAGAGTAGTTAGTAATATTTTTTGAATCCGTTGATTTATTGGAACATATTCAATTTATTTTATTTTATTGTTATAAATATGAGTTGTGATTATTTTCATATTAATCCTTGATTCTGATGTTGCCTCTTTTGAATCATTTTAGTACTTCCATTGATAATTTTTTATTTTCAGAAATTTGACTATTAATTTATTATGGCAGTAATGCAAGTATTTTCATGAACAGTAAGCAGATATCCCTTAACTTTGGGAAAGTTGGCGGTCACGTATGAATTCTTTCAAGGCAAGGGGGACTTGATTCGACAATTCGATGAAGGTGGTTTTCGTTTACCATATTCAATCAATCATTTATGAATATAAGCTTTGTTTAATAGCTGAAATTCATCAATATAACTTAGTTATACATGTTGCACGTTAAATTATTCTCATGAAAATGAAGAAGCTTCATTTAATTTGAATGCCATTGATATTATATATGATGTTGAGTTAAAAATGAAATATATATAATATTATTTTTCGAATGGTGACCTAGGTAAGGCAACTTACTTGGACCAACTTGAAGTTGAAGAATTTATGAGTATAGAAGGCACCAATAATTGACATGATATTTGATATTTTGATAAATCATCAAATGCGAATGAATTGAGAATGTTATCACTAACCATGTTGAAATATGAATGCACTCTTATTTATTATGAAAAAATGATTAGAAAATATTTGGTTATAATATTTTGTTGCCTAGAAAACCAAATTCATGCTAAGTCAAAGTATTGGCATAAAGAGTTTCAATGAAACAAGAATATTACTTGTTAATATTACAAGTCCATATGGATCAATTAATTGATCGAGTACATTGAAATACAAGAATGTCTATTTATTATATATATACTTATTATGAACCATCTTGTACCCCACATGATCCAAGTATAAGAACACTATATATAGTGATAAGAAAAGATGAATATGTGAACATTTTAAATAGTCTCAACTGAGCTACTAAATACAGTTGACTTGGAATTTTATTTTTTTTGTGGGAGTACTATGAAGGTTTATAATTAAAAAAAGGAGGTGCATTCTTATGCTATTGAGAAAGGTTATGTGTTTTGATAAAAACCACAAGCTTAGAATTGATTCTTAATCAATTAATGAATATGTGTCCAACACATATTATGCTACTATTTTTTGGAACTCCAAGAAAAATTAATTATGGACACAATTAATGATGGAGTTTATGGTGCTACCATTAGCTATGGCAAGTGAGGAAATGAAAGGTTGAAGGACCTATTATAAGATACCATTTATGGTAAATATTGATACCAATCATTTTATCCATAACAATAGAACCATGGCTATGTAAAATTTTAGAAGCATTATCATAACGGCAAGAACGATAAATATGCCGTAATCACAACATAGTTTTAGAATTTAAAACTAATGAGTTATTTGTGTGGATTATGTTCGGACTAATGAGAATAAAACCTGACTTGTCCTTTGACGAAAGGACTAGTGCAGGAGAAGGTGTTTAACACCTAGAAAGGGATCGGACTAAAGCCCATTGATATTGAATCATTTGTGGTGGTAACCCAACATATAGACTGGAGATCCCAAGAAATAGGTTCAAAAGGTATTAACAAGTCATAGTGATATGGGTTGAATCATGCTAATTATTGTTTACGGGGTTTTACTCCAAGCCCATCCCTATGGGGCATGATATCCTAAAGCGAGTTAAGGTTGAGTTAATAATAACTCTTAATGATGATCTATAGCTCTATTTGGAGCGGAGTGCCTAGCTACAGGAGTATCTTTTATAGACTCACCTATGTGGATGTGAAAGTGTGGCCACTTCCTATGGTAATTTTGGCCAAATTCTCTAGAGCGTTCACATACTGGGATATAAGCACATGGTCATAACATGTCGGCTTGAGGACTACACTCAAGTAGGGTTGTGTGGGAGATGTTGTCAGAGATAGAGTTCAAAACTACGAGTTACTCTAGTATAATCTGAATCATCTTTACTACGTAAAGGTTCAAGTCGAAATACACCTTTGCTTATGCACAATTCTATTCATTATTGGTCAATTATTTTTCAAAAATTTTAAAGTGGGGAATTATTAACGAAGAGTGTGTTTTTAAAATCCAAGTGGGGAATTATTGATAGTTTGTATTTTAATAAGTGGCGGACAAAGTCAATAACTAATCCGATATTCTCCATGATTTCCTCAACCAATATCTCCATTAATTACTCACTAAGCCCCCTTTTTCTCCCACTAGTCTACCCACTTTAACCCACATTTATAAGACCCACTTTCGGCAAGTGAGTAGCAGATTTTTGGAGAGCTTGTTTTGACAAGTATATTTTTTAGAGCTTGGTTTCACAAGCATGTTTTTTGAGAGCTTGGTTTGACAAGAAAAAAAATCTCTTTCTCTCCCTATAAAAGCTGTCAAAATTATGTTTGCAAAACGAGTGTTGTTCTCCAAAATATTTTCGGATATTGAGAAATTTATTTGGACTGGGTGTTAGTATGCCATATAACTACAGTGCATGGTTATATGAGACAGAGATGTGATTCTGGTCTTGTTTTATCCTAGGGACGACGTGACTGTAGACTACTTGCACAAAGAGGGTAGAGCTGCGAAACGTCTTAAAGAGAGCGACCTACTCCGTGACTCAACCCAAGAATCGTCTACGACGGAATTTAGTAACAATTGAGGTAATATTTTTTTTATTGTGCAGTATTTATTTGGATTCAATGCATGCGGTTCATATTTGCGATAATCATTTGAGGTAACAATTTAATTTTGAGTAGTAGACTGAAATTAAATAATGATTATATTTTTTGATTTCTCCATAAAACTCTTTGATGTGATTTTTTAATCATAATATATAAATTGTTCCAACAGGGTAAATGGTATAATTCCCAATGACCAAATTTTTCTTCCCTTGTGAACATCTTCTTAACGTATTACAGAGGGTTGGCCGGTGTTAGTAAGTCGAAAGCCTTTTGAAACTTTTCACGATTGCATGCTCAGGACTATATATCTCTTATAGTAATTAAAACCATTCAGATTGCACATAAAATTTCAATGTTTGTGAAATTTTGTATACAACATGACTAATCAATGTAATTATTTTAGGTCATTATCAAATAATTATATAATTAATACTCCATGTTAATTTTCTCTATTATTTAATATCGTAGGTAAAAATGTTGTGAAGAGTGTCACAATTCTTTTATTAGAACTGTTATATTGATGGAATGGAACTATTTTTGTAATGGTTTGGTTGAAGATTGTTTAGTGAAGATCATGGTATTGTTAGTTTTGCAAATCATTTACATATCAAGTTTCCTGTGAATTACTTTTTTCTGTTATGATAGCTTTGAATGTATGACGTGTCTCATAGCAATGAAATACAATTTATATGATTTTATTGAATGTTTTCTTATCTTTCCACGATTATGTAAGAGATGAAAATAGAGGATATGTTAAGATAACACGATACGAACTTGACATGATATATTGTATTTATATCGTAATTAAGACGCGTGTTATCGTAAATTCATGTTTTTACTCATGTTGTTGTGTATTATACTATTTAATTAAGTATAAAAATTAGTAATCAAGCCCGTCCTGTCATGTATTAAATGGCAAAGCAATCTTGGTGTAAATCCTTCTCAAAATTAATATTTATCTATGAACATGTTTTTAAAATTGATCAACTGTCAAAGGATATTTGATATTAGATTTTTTGTTTTAACGAGTTCAGTGATCACAATTCCAAACTAAAAAAATGATACTGAATAATTATATAAAAGAATAACAAATATACAAATTTCTATAAATTTTTATTTTTGTTTTTGACATTTATGTTATAGTAAACTACTGTGTGTTAGTCTGCAACACGTGCATAGAAAAAAAATTCTATTTGGTAATATATAATATACATAAGTATATTCTCGTACAAATGGCACCCAGGTAGATAACCACACCACAGTCGCATCTCACAAACAAGAATAGCCTCTTCACTTATACCCGATATGCATAAGTATGGTCTTGTCTAGACGACACTTTAGTAGTCAACCGTAGATGACAGTCTCGCCCCATGGACGATACCAACCTCACCCTTACTAGTAGAAGAGTGTCATCTTCAGACAACACTCATGTTACAAGCCATTATAGGTTTAGGGATAGGTGTGTCGGGCATAGACGGCCATCATATCTCGTCTCATCTTTCAGTATGGAACGAAGCATTGCACAGATTCTCGATCGAGTCGCTACCTCCAATATCACCTCGGACGATATCTCCTGTGAGTATGTTCATCCAGGCATGGAAAGCATGATACGGGCATTTTAGTCATATCTATATGAAACCATTATTAGAGATTCATAACCCAAGTGAGGGAATATTCACCATTATAATCTTGCATTATGGATAGACAATTATCACTCTCTCATAGGCCATGACCTCTGTTGGGTGTAGGACACGTATTGAGGGTGGCATTGCACACCCTCGGCCTATAAGAGACGTAATATATCTTCTTCATTGAGATCTAATTCTAGAAACCTTATGGTTACTCTATTAAACTTGTCCTAAAGTAAGAGAGATTGTGTGTGTGTCTTCAGTGGCCATTAGTTCCCAATTATAGTGAAAACACTCTCATATTTTGTATAGCGGACGTAGGCTAAGGTCGAACCACTTCAACCATTGTGTTAATCTCCTTTTCTCTCATCTTTTCTCTTAAGTTGCTTCTCAATTACTCTTTTATTGCATATGTTCAATACATACATCCAAGGTGAATTTATTATATGATCCTAGTATCATCAATTTGGTGTCGTATGTGGTAATATGAATATTGTTTCCATCTTTAGCTTGAATTTATTTATTATCTATGGTTGTCATTCAAGTCCACTATTATTGGATCTGAATCACCATTGAAAGATCTTAGAAGGACGAGTTCATCAGCTTCCTATTTGGTTCATCCTATTTTCTAGGTTTTTGTACCCCTGTTATAGTCGTTTGATTTGTTTGATCAATGATGTCTTTCGATCCGCCATCAAATACCGGGTTGGTTCCATCCAATCACCTCCTCGTTCTAAAATGGCCGACATGGAGGTAGCATTGAGATCTCTTGAGAAGGCCGTGAAACACCAGTTATTGGCATTCATCTAATGGATAATAAGTCAGATCCCAAATGACCAAAATATAAATCTAATCATGTCGGTTATCATATGAGGATACTTCCCGTCTCTAACAGAAGAGGTTTATAATAGCCTAAGGAAAAAAGAGATTGTTTATCCCCATCATCTTCGCATTGGCAAGGACATGCAAGGAGGACTTAAGAAGCGACATACGAGGAGGATCACATATGGAACTACGAAAAATGGTATGAGATGATAGACACATCCCTCCTACTTACCAGGGTAAAATTTTTTAATAGACTTCCTAAAGTCCACATAGGAATAGTGTGTTCACAAGGTTAAGTAGAGGGTTAACATTTAATCGTCTCGGCCTGAAAGGATATTATAGTGGAGACATTATCCTAAATAGCATCTGTGGGATAAGGATTACTGGTCATCTTGGCCAAGCTCCTACAAAGCACCATCCATACCAGAGGAAATACCAGGAGGTAAACAATGAAAAAAGGGTCCCAAACAGAAGATCCACCTGCAGAATCATCTCTGAGGTGAAAGGGTCAGGTGACAATGTTGTTGCAGATGAGAATCCTTATAACAGCTCGATCCATAGGCTAGAGGATAAAATCAGTTGCCTCATCAAAATCTAAGACCTCGATCACATGTGATATATAAAGGATCCTCCTTTCATACCAAGCATTATCATTTATTTGACACATGGAAAGTTCAAACTACCAGTGGTGACTCCTAAATATGATGCGAGCACAAATCATATTCATCATATATAAATATACCAATTGGCGCCTGATATCTACTACCCTCTAGACGAGATGAGAGGTCGAACATTTTCTAGCACTCTCACTGGTGCTACCCATGTGTGGTATACCGGCCTGTCGAGAGGAAGGATGGAAAATTTCAAATAGATGGCTAAAAAATTTATCCATAACTTTTGTTTCATCATGAAGCCTGTCAAATGTATGACTCGTACGTTAAACATAAATTAAGGGAAGAATGAGACGTTAGGATATTTCCTATTTCAATTCAACAAAAAGGAGTTAGAGGTTAAATATTATGATGAAATCATGTGATGACAACCCTCATCAGTGAGCTCCAAGTAGGAAAAATCTATTGGAACCTCTCCAATGATCCAGTAAAATCCATGACAGAACTTCTGGCTAAGTCCGGGAGAATTATGACTACGGAAGAGGCTATAGCATCCAAGAAACGAGACCAAATGGATCTAGGCAGTAGCAAATCTGGGTAAAGCCGAGACAAAGATAAATAGAAAATTGGGGAAGCAGAAGTCAAACAATGATAAGTTTACAAAGCACACCCCACTGACTATTAGTCCCAATATTATTTTGAACGAGATCAAAGATGATAAAGAACTTAGTTGGCCTGAAAAATTGAGAGCCCCTACCATAAAAGAGACGAGCAAGTGGTGTGAGTTCCACTAGGATCACGACCACACAATAGATAAATGATATGCTCTAAAAGACGATATCAAGAAGTTACTAAAATAGGGTAAGCTATAAAAGTACATCGATAAGGGAAGAAGATGAGATGATAGTAGGAAAAGGTATGCCTCATCAAGGGACAGCAGGCAGAAGAAGAAATAAGTACAACTGAATCAGAATGAAAAAGAGTCAGACGATGAGGAGGGGGACGACCCAGATCTTGCAACGAATATCTAGGAATTCAAAGGTAATATCCACATGATTTGATTTTATGCTAAAATGATCTTAGGGGTAATAAAGGGTGGAGAGAGAAAGCCATTCAACAGAAAGGCCCACCTTATTGAGGTTAAAGCTAGGCTAAAAATTATAGATGGTAACCTGGAAAAGTCTGAGGGACAGGAAATCTGAAGAAGGTGGACAATGAGAGTCTTGTGGTGGGTTTATCCAGGCTAAAAATCAAAGGGACCCTATAACCTCACGATGACCCACTTAATGTCAGCACACGAGTTCGTGGCTATAATGTGTCACATATCCTGGTTGACAAGGGAAGCCATGTCGATGTTATCTTAGGGATTTCTTGAAAGGTTTAAAAGTCAACAAGAAAAGATTCGTTCCATACCATCATCCACTTATTGGATTTAATGGTGAGAGGGTGCACCCATTGGAAATGTTTAAAATGGATGTCTGCATGGGTAACTAGTCAATATGTCTAGCAAAAAGAATAAACTTTTTCTTAATGGATGAGAATGTCTTTTTGTAATACAATATCACTTTGGGAAGTGTAGCATTGAAGGAGTTTGAAGTATTAAAGATAATGAAATTCCTAACTCCTTATAGCTCTGGGGAAGATAATGGTGATCAAATGGAAACACGCAATTGCTATTTCACCACAACGAAGGAGTGAAAAGCCTATAAGAGGAAAACCACCTTTTACAATATTGATACCCTTAATCCAAAAGATGAACATAAGTTGAAAAGGGGAGAGCCTGTGAAAGAGGTAAAATCTATCATCCTCAATGAGGATTAACCACAAAAAGTCATCCAAAATAGCTTGTCCCTTTGACCTTCCTTGAAGAAAGAACTAGTTGAATTACTAAGGAAGAGGCAAATAATATTGGCATGGAGTCACAATGACATGTCAAGGATTGACCCAGATGTCATATGTCACAAACTTGATCTTGATGACAAGGTAAAATTAGTGAAGCAAAGAAGACAAAATTTTTCTAGGGACAGATATAAAGTAATCCAGGAGGAAGTAAAAAAGTTATGGATAGCAGACATCATCAAAGGGGTCAAATATCCAGAGTGGCTATCAATTATTGTTATGGTAACCAAACATAACGGCAAGTGGAGAATGTATGTAGACTTTGCAGATCTCAATAAGGTGTGTCCTAAAGACGGTTTCGTTTTGCCCATAATTGATCAAATGGTGGATGCCACGGTTGGTCATGAACTTGTGAGCTTCATGGATGCATATTCAAGCTATAATAAGATCTCGATGTTTGAGGGTGATGTCTAGAAGACATATTTTATCATAGATAAAGGGACTTACTATTATAATGTGATGCTGTTTGGCCTAAAAAATGCTGGTGATACTTATTGAAAACTTGTCAACAAAATGTTCAAAAATCAAATCGGCATGACTATGGAGGTGTACGTCGCCAACATGCTGACAAAAATTTTGAAGGTCGAGAATCATGTAAAGGATTTAGAAATAACTTTTGACACCATGGACCACTACAGGATGAAGTTGAATCCAACCAAGCGTGTCTTTGGTGTCAGCGCTAGAAAGTTTTTAGGGTTCATAGTTAATCAAAAGGGAATTGAGGCCAACCCAGACAAAATAAAGGCATTGATCGATATGAAAACCCTAAGAAACACGAAGGGGATTCAATGACTGATAAGCTGAGTCACGACACTCGACAAGTTCATCTCGCAAGCTACTTATAAATGCTTACTTTTTTTAAAATCTTGCAAAAATTGTTTTTGTGGGATGAAAAATGCGAAAAAGTGTTCAATGAACTGAAAGAATACTTGGTGTCACTGTTTCTTATGCCTCGACCCATTCAAGGGAAGAACACTATAGTTGTACATAGTTGTCTCAGAATCACCAATTAGTGCGGCGATCATCCAAAATGATAATGGTACCTATAAGTCGGTATACTATAACAATAAATCATTACAAGGGGATAAGACTAGATACCTAAATATAAAGAAACTTGCATACGCCTTATGACGTGACTAAGAATGTGTCTCAGCAGTGCTTACTCTCTAGGCTCAAGTGCAAGCTTGTCGCGTTAGTAATAAACCCGGTAAGTCGGGATCGTATCCACAGGGAAATAGGACAATGGAATTGTAACGATGTTGGACAGATGAATGAATCATAACTCTGACTCAAAAGAAAAAGTAAAAGATGATTGGTTTGAGGATTAACTACAACTAAATACAAATTTTGAAAATGTTTAACTAATTAACTTAAGTACGAATGAAATGAAACTATTCTAAATTACCTAAAATACTAATGATGAATGATTTAAAAATTCAAACTATGTGATGAGAAAAACAAGTCGGGAATACAATCCCCCAACCCTAGTGTATTGATGATATAAAACTAATCGTAAATTTAAATGATTAATTAGACCCATAATTTAGTACTCCCAAGCATTACATATATGAGGTTCAAGCTCGCACCATACTTAATCAGAGGACGGGTAAATCAGTATTGCAATAGTTACACTCGAATTGTATTCTAAAGCATCATGGTTACCCTGAAGCAAATGAGATCCAAAGATCTACAATTTGTGCGTTCCTACGCAATAGGATCTTAATCAAATCATTAAATTTAGAGGATAACTTTTACAGACATGCAACTACCACATCGAGTTGGGTTCATACATTGGCCCTTAAAAGTCTAGCCTGCCATGATGAAAGTAATGTAAATGATTTTGAAATTGCAAGAAGTCATGATTAAACTAAGGGAAAATTAAAGAATGATGTGAACGGGAAATTGGACAGAGGAAATTAATCACTAATCTTACCAAAGCACTGAAATCATCAACTAAAAGTACTTGTAATCACAGAAATCTGAACAATCTTCAATCTTGGAATTAAAATTATAATCTATCTTCAAACTAGGGTTTTTCTGAAAAGAATGGAAAAGTTGGATAAATTCTTTGTTGTTTAGAATGATAATAAATCGGGTTTAAATACCCTACAAAGCTCCAAGAGTTTTAGTTGAACTAGGACTCTCCATTAGAGGAAGAGTAAAAAATCAAAATTCGACAATCGGACCGATCCGGGCCTTCTTCCGTTCGATCTAGCTAGAATCTGGATCGGTTCGTTTATTTTCCTTCAGCTTCAATCCGTCTTCGGTACGGGGTTCTCGGGAAATTGGCATTTCGGATCAGTCTGATCCGGATCAGTCCAAGTTTCCTTTGACTTTTTCTTCTATGTTTGACTGCTCATAACTTTCACACCGGGACTCCTATTGAGGTGTCGTTTCTTCCTACCTGTTCGTGAACTTGGTATCTTTAAATTTTCTTAGATGCCTCATCCAAATTTTGGGCAAAAATTATGATTTTGCCCTTTTGACTTTCCTTCTTTTCTTTCTCAATTCTTCCGTTTTCTTTCTTTCTTTATTGACATCAAATACCTGTAAAATCACTACAAAATACCATAAACTCGGTGTACTCGTTAGAATAAGTCAGTAGCAAGATTATGAGATAAAATCAAATCGATTACGTTATTCGAGGTGCTAAAAGTAATTAACTTAAAGGGATAAATTTGGAAGAATTTATGCCTAATCAAATCCCCCTAACTTAGAACTTTGCGCGTCTCGAGTAATGTAAAAGAATCCTAGCAGGGCTCAACTCTTGGAAATCATTTTATTGGAATAGAACACCTTTTTGCGAGCAAGCGATTGCATTTAGCGTATGCAACAAGCCTTTAGACCCCTAGGTTACCCTAGTAGGACGAGTTATGTCTAGTGAGGGTTTGTAGAGAATATACCCACAAAATTCGACTCAAAGAAATTGCTAAATATGCAAAAATAGTATAATTCAAACTTTCCCAGAAAATAGTCGTCATCAAGTAATGCTCAATAGTCTCAAATCATAGTGCGTGTGTGCGAAGCCAAAAATTTAACCGCTAATTTCCACCGACTGATCATTACGTTACTTATCCGAAAATTCGTTTTGATTTCAAATTCTCACGGAATGCTCTCACAAACGAATCTCTTAGATTATGGCTATTATCTCGGTATGCATGACATAAAGAGTAAATATATTAGAACCAAGTTCATGCACACAAGTAGAAAGACGAAATTTTTTTTGTGATTGGATCTCATCAAAGGATTACGGATATTGGGAAACGAGAACATCTCCTCCGTTTCACACATGTAATCTCTTTTATTATCTTTTGGTGTCATAGCTCTCCACGCGGCAACCAATTTTGCAATTTGGACTCGGTCAGGACTTTTTTCGGGTTTTAAGGTGTATTGGGTAATATGGAAATGGTTAAGAATTTCGGAACTGGAAAACTTTTCTTATAATGTCCATTTTTGTTTTTCCGGGCTTTTGCTCATTTTTTTCTATTTTTTCTATTTTTCACTCTTTTTGTTTTCTTGCGATTTTTGTCGAGCATAGCTATTTTTTTCTTGCCCCTTTTTCTGCACTTTCCGGACTTTAATGATGATTCTATTTTCGCAATTTCGGGCTACTTTGGTTTTTCGGGTTGCCAAACGAAAGGAAAAATTATTCGGCTCAATTTGGGTTATAAAAGGGATAATTTTTCACAACTTTTTATGGCCAATATTTTTGGGTAACGAATGAGGGCCTACTTTATTGTCTGAATCACTTATTAATTTACCATATGCGTTTCGAGATGAATTTAATTTAGAGATTTGTGGTGCGCTTTTCAACGCAATATCACACACATTTTCCATATCCGATCAAAATGAAAGGATTGAGATCCTTGATGACTTTTTATTCGCTGAAAAGAACTTTGAGTTGACAATTAACTCAGATTGATTTAAAAACTCGAAAATAATCGATAGGCTCGAAATCTCACCGGAGTTGTTAATCTCCACACTTAGTCATTAAGTCGTCAATTTTCGCTCAATTTCCATCTTTAGTCAATTTCGGCTTTGTATATTGTGTTTTTACAATTTAAGACTTTAAACCGATGTTTAATGATATTTTTGAGAAATTTGAATTCTAATTTTTATCAATTTTTGAAGAAAAATATTTTTTGATTTTTCAAAATTTAATGATTTTTTTGGAAATTTCTGGGTATTTTTGAAAATTTGTGAAGTTTTAGAAATATGCACTTGTGACCCTCCCCCCAACTTAGACTTTTGCATTGTCCTCAAGCAAAAAGGACTAAAATCTAAACAAGGGAAAATAATAAGTGCGATAAATAAAATAAACAAATGGAGAAAATGCATATTTTTATAAAACATGAATGTGGTACAATAACATGAAAGAGCATACAGCATGTGAACAAGGGAAATAACTAAAAACTGCCATAAACACACAAAACTTCACTGGGGCGATGGGTGGGAAGAGTTGGGCGCGTCGGGGCCATAAGGGTCATAAAAGTAGGATGGCAATGGCTCGTTAGGATCCCCTTAGCGTTTGTAGAAGTCCGCTTGGAAACGAAACATCGTGCTTATATCGCGGCGGTAGTTGGTCATAAAGTTGCTGAATCACATCTCTAGGGCCGACACACGATTAGTGAGGTCGCTACCCGCCCATTCGAAATCTGGGTCATCTTCTTTTTTGGCCGACTCTTCATCTACTCCCACTTCTCCCATCTCCACATCGGCAGCTGCCTCTTCTTCTTCCTCTTCCTCACTCGAGGCAGCATCGTCCTCTTCATCACTTCCACACCTCGCCTGAAGGATGGCCAGCTGTTTGGCGCTCCGAGTACGGGTTCCCTATCCAAAAGGACCGGGGAGGCGAGTACGGTCAAGCGGTGACTCAATGCCAGCGTCTTTGAGAATGGAGGTAATCAGGCGTGCATAAAGAAGTGGTGATGCACCTTTCTCATCCATGGCTGCAACGAGAATGTCAGCGTATAGGGTGCGAGCCAGGTTAATTGGAGTGTGGGGATCGAAGAGGTGGTGTATCAATGTGGCTTAACGGGGACGCATCGCGGAATCATTGGACGTTTGCAAAATGTTAGCACACACAATTTGGAATGTGAGGCGTGCTCTCTCGTTAAGTCGGCCAACAGCGACAGTCTCCCCCCTCCATGCAACGTCGTTGGCAATTCGCTCCATAATCAGTTCCTTGGCTACCGGGGTGACATTCCGTGGGTATGTGTTGTCTTGAACATCGGGAACGTCGTATTTGCCCAACTTGGCAGTGAGAAGGGCCAACGAAAAAGGTAATAACGGTACCGTCAACATAGGCTTGAGACTCGAATTGGCCCGTTCGAATAAGGGAGCCATAGAAGGAGCGGACCTCAGCTTCCCAAATCGCGTCATATGGTTCATTAAGGAAACGACACCCTAGGCATGAAAAGAGCGGTGACGAAATTGGGCAGCCCCGTCCATTAGACTGCGCGCTTCATGTGGAGTTTGCGATTCGGACCAAAGAAATGATTGCACCACCGCTCCTCTTGGAGGGAACGAAATTCACCATGGCCGGAGGGTAGGATTTTAATGGTGTCGTATTTGACGGGGGAGCTCTTTGAGCCATGAGGACAAGGAGAGGTTACTGGAAAAAAATAGGTAGAGAGAAGAGAGGAGTGTTGAAGTTGAAGGTGTGGGTGAATGCGTAAGAATTTGAAGGTATTTGGGAGGGAAATTGAAGGGTTGGGAATGGTGGGACGAATTGGGAGGGAAGGGAAAGGATTGGGGAGAAGGGGGTGAACCTAGGTAAAGGGAAAAGACTGCAAAAACCAGATCGATCCAGCTATTACAGGACCGAACCGGTCCAGTGCTTTTAATTTTTTATTTCTTTAATCACCGGATCGATCCGTCCCTAAAAGAAATGAACCGATCCGGTTCTGACCGATCCCGCTCAAAAATAAAAGAACCTATCCGATTCTTGCATTGAGTTGGATTTCTCCACCTAACTTAATTTTGATCGCTCTTCTCTGAAAGTTTTCGACTCTTCGCACTTCTTCCTATCAATTTTGGTTCAACACCCTCTCGATTCCTATGATCAACGCAATTTAACTTAATTTCTCGAAACAAGTGAATGCTCTCACCTTATTGTACCCTAATCCTAGGGACTCTCACTAATCACATGACTCTCATCTACTATACATAAGAATTCACCCCATATGCGTTAGGGGTGCGACAACCTTACTGTAGCAGCTCACTCTACCCCGTAAACGAGGTTAGACAACCAAACAGTGTAGACTTCTTCCACACACACCTCTAGATATGGCTTTAGGTGTTGTCCATTTACTTTGAATGTATTTCCCCCTTTCAAATCATCTAACTCAACAGCTCCAAGAGGGAAAACATTATTCACAACGAATGGGCCAGACCATCGTGACCGCAACTTGCCCGAAAAGAGATGAAGTCGAGAGTTATAAAGAAGCACTTTTTGTCCGGGAAGAAACTCTTTGCAGTGAATGATGTATCGTGAGCGAGTTTCATCCTTTCTTTGGAAATTTTTGCGTTCTCGTACGCATCAATGCGTATCTCTTCTAACTCATTCAATTGAAGCTTGCGAGCTTCACCGGCCTTATCCATGGTTAAGTTCAACTCATTAATCGCCCAATACGCTTGGTGATCTAATTCCACGGGAAGATGGAAAGGTTTGTCATACACAAAGCGGAATGGGGACATGTCGAGCAAATTTTTGTATGCGGTACGATAGGCCCATAATGAATCATTCAATCTAAGTGACCAATCTTTTCGGGTAGGATTGACGATCTTTTCAAGAATGTTCTTGATTTCCCGATTTTCTAGTTCGGCCTGCCCATTCATTTGTGGGTGATAAGTCGTTCCAACCTTGTGAACAACACCATACTTTCTCATGAACTTCGCGAATGGCCTATTGCAAAAGTGTGTGCCATTATCACTAATTATCGCTTTCGGAGCACCGAAGTGGGAAAGTATGTGTTCCTGTAGGAACTTAATCACCACTTTGTTGTCATTTGTCTTGGTCGTTATGGATTCCACCCATTTGGAAACGTTGTCGACCGCAACAAGGATGTATAGGAAACCAAAGGACAGGGGGAAAGGGCCCATGAAGTCAATACCCCAGCAGTCGAAGATCTCAATAATGAGTATCGGGGTTAATGGCATCATGTCTCGTCGGGTAATCGGTCCCATCCTTTGGCACCTATTTTAAGATTTATAAGCATTGTTCACATCCCAGAATATTGTGGGTCAATAGAGGCCGCATTGCAGAATTTTAGCGGCCGTATTTTTCATCGAAAAGTGGCCTCCACAAGCTTCTGAATGACAAAATTGGATGACTTTTGGGATCTCGTCATCCGGTACACAACGTCTGATGATTTGGTCGGCGTAATATTTAAATAGAAAAGGATCATCATAGAAAAACATGCGCGACCAAGTAATAAACCTCTACTTATCTTGCGGTGTCCAATCGGGAGGGACGGCTCCCGTGACGAGATAGTACATGATATCCGCAAACCAGGGCAAAGAAGAGGTAGCAAAGAGATACTCATCCAGAAAGTATTCGTCTATGGGCATTGGATCACTAGGCACGTCGAACGAAAGACGTGATAAGTGGTCGTCAATGACATTTTCTACTCCTTTCTTATCTTTAATGGAGAGATTAAACTCTTGTAGGAGTAGGATCCACCTTATGAGGCGCAGTTTTGCGTCTTTCTTCGTAAGTAGGTATTTCAGCGCCGCGTGGTTAGTGAAGCCAGTGATGGGAGAACCGATAAGGTAGGACCGAAATTTGTCAAGAGCAAAGACTATCGCTAGCAACTCCTTCTCGGTAGTGGAGTAATTGAGTTTTGGTCCGGTAAGAGTCCGACTAGCGTAGTATATGACATGAGCCTTATTGTCTTTCCTTTGGCCCAAAATAACCCCTATCGCATAATCGTTAGCATCACACATAAGTTCGAATGGTAAAGACCAATCCGGAACTTGCATGATGGGAGCAGACACAAGCATGGTTTTTAGTTTTTCAAAAGCGTTATGACATGCTTCCGTCCACTCAAATGGGGTGTCCTTCATGAGTAGGTTGCTTAAGGGCCTAGCGATACCGCTAAAGTCCTTAATGAACCTTCGATAAAACCTCGCGTGGCCCAAAAAGGAGCGCACATCTTTGAGCGATTTTGGTGGGGGTAGCTTGGCTATGACATCTATCTTAGCTCTATCAACTTCTATCCTCTTGGATGAAACTATGTGGCCAAAAACTATTCCCTCAGTGACCATGAAGTGGCATTTCTCCCAATTCAGCACTAAGTTCTTCTCCACACACCGGACAAGTACTTTTTCCATCTTTTCAAGACAAAGATTGAAAGAGGTGCCAAAAACGCTAAAATCGTCCATGAACACTTCAAGTCCTCTCTCGACCATGTCGCTAAATAGGCTCAACAAGCACCTTTGAAAGGTCGCGGGTGCACTACATAAGCCAAATGGCATACGTTTGTAGGCAAACGTACAAAAAGGCCAAGTGAAAGTTGTTTTCTCCTGGTCATGTACATCTACCTCAATTTGGTTATATCTGGAATAACCATCAAGGAAGCAATAGTAAGGTTGGCCCGCTACTCTTTCAAGCATCTGATTAATAAATGGAAAAGGGGAATGGTCTTTCCTAGTTCCCACATTGAGTTTCCTGTAATCAATGCAAACGCGCCACCCGGTGGTGGTACGTTGGGGGACTAGAACTTCTTTAGCATTCTCAATCACCGTCATGCCCGACTTCTTCGGGACAACTTGAATAGGGCTCACCCACTTGCTATCCGAAATTGGGTAGATGATCCCGGCATCCAATAGCTTAATAATTTCGGTCCTCACCACTTCTTTCATATTAGGGTTTAGCTTTCTTTGAATTTATCTCGAGGGCTTGACGTCCTCTTCGAGATAGATCTTGTGGGTGCAAATCAAAGAACTTATCCCTTTCAAATCATCAATGCACCAACTAAAATCACCTTGGTGCTTCCTCAGAATCTTTAGCAATTTCCCCTCCTGCTCTTCATCTAGGCTAGAGGAGACAACAACCGAAAATGTCTCATCCTCTCCTAGGTATGCATATTTAATATGGGAGGGTAGTTTCTTTAATTCGAGGGTTATAAATTTTTCATTGGAGGGAACCATGCGTGTATCCCTCGGTGGAAACTCCTCGAATCTAGAAACTCAATTCACATCTCTCGCGTCCTCGTCCGGCGCTTTCTCATTCAGTAATTCTATCAACTCCTCAACTTCCCTCTCGAATCCGGTGTACGTCCCTTCACTCTAGTGACTCGACACTAAACAGGACCCTAAGGCATCTCCATAATATTTTTCCTCAAAATACTCCTCTACGATCTCATCTATTAAGTTCATCGCGTGAAGATCATCTTCTTCCCCTGTCTGTTGGGCGAAATGGAAGATGTTAATCTCTAAAGTCATGTTCCCATAAATGAGTTGCATTTTCCCATTTCGATTATTGATTATGGAATTATCAGTAGCTAAGAATGGGCGCCCAAGAATGATGGGAACATGGTTGCTCGAGGTGAAAGAGGGCTCCGTGTCCCAAATAACAAAGTCTACCGGGAAGTAGAAAGTGTCAACAACTATGCCTCTTAGGATCTTCATAGTTCGATCCACTAACTGGAAAGTGACCTTTGTGGGCTTGAGGTAGCCCAAATCAAGTTGCCTATAGATGGCGTAAGGGAGGATATTGACACTTGCTCCCAAATCAAGTTAGTCTTTCTCAATTTTATTTTCTTCGATGATGCAGGAAATGGTGGGTGCACCTGGATCTTTGAACTTAGGCGGGAGGTCATTGAGTAGGATGGAGCTCACGTTTTGTGCTAGAAAGACATTTTTCTTTACCTTCATCCTCCTTTTTATCGTCAACAAGTCTTTGATAACTTTTGCACAAGATAGAATTTTCTTAATAGCATCGAGGAAAGGTAAATTTAGCTTCACTTCTTTAGTACCTCTAGCACTTCATCACGGGGGTTTCCTTTGTGGGAAGGAATCAACCTTTGAGGAAACGATGCCGCGGTGGGTGGTTTCACTACTACCTCGGGCTCACTAGTGTACTCTTTATCACTCTCCTTCAAGGGGACATCTTCGTCCTCTTTCGTGCCGGGCGAAATCTCCTTGTCTTTGGTTGCGTCATGTGGGGGAGGTGATAAATCAATGACTCTCCCACTACTAAGAGTGGTCACAGCTTGATATTGCTCCTGATCTTCTGTCGAGATGGAGATAACACTAGTTTGACCTTGGGGCAGTCTTTGGACCTGGGCAGGAAACTTGCCTTTCTCTTGGATACTCAATGATGCTTGCAACTGTGAAATGTTCACATTCATGTCATTGATCATGCCCTCATGCCTAGCATTAGTTGCAGTCTGGGTATTGATAAAGTGGTTGATCGTATCCTCGATATTTATCCGCGGTGGAGTGATATATGCTCCTTGAGGTGGTGGTGCTTGCACATGTCCTTGCATGTGTGGAGCTTATTGAAAGTGAGGTGGTGGAGGACGGGCAACATGTTAATTAGGATTCATCGCAGTATTTTATTGCCCATAGTTAAAACCAGGGTGGTTTTTCCCTGAAGGATTGTAAGAATTCTCGTGCGGTGCACCGAAATTACCCTTGAATCCTCCTATACCACTAACTTGTTCTTGAAGCATCACTTTGTAGGCAGGTATAGTTGGGCATTCCTCAGTTGAATGAACCGCCTCAAAAATCGTACACACCTTCTCGACGGGGTTTAGGATGGATCCAGTTGGTCCTCTTCCATATACCTTACGTAGGTCTCGCAGTCCTTTCTCAAGTATATCGAGTCGACTGTCCGTCATAGAATTCTTTTCTACATGAAATAGGTCGAATGACGATGGAGTGGTGGTCACTTGACGATTTCAATTTTGAGCATTAGGGTCAGATGTATCCCAGGATTGGGTAGTCTCGGCAACATACCTCAGGTGAAGCTCAGCATCGTGGGCATCTAAGTCGACAAACGGACCACTACCCATGGTTTCAACAAGTTGTTTGGAATTAATGTTCAGCCCATTATGGATAAAGTAAATGATTTGAATTTTATCCAAACCATGATGGGGACACGAAGCAATTAACTCATTGAAACGCTCGTAGCATCGATCGAATGACTCATTTTCTAATTGTCGAAAAGTTTGAATTTGAGCCTTGATGGAATTCGTTCGATGTGGACGAAAGAACTTCTTGAGAAATTTGGATTGTAGCTCGTTCCATGATGAAATCGAATTTGGAGGTAAAGACCATAGCCATGTCTTAGCCTTATCCTTTAGTGAGAATGGGAAGAGTTTAAGGCGGAGCACATCTTTTGTGCAAGTTTGGTCACTGAGAGTCTCGCACGCCTTCTCAAATTCCATGATGTGGGCATATGTCTTTTCTGAATCCATTCCATGGTAAGTGGGAAGTGTCTGGATCATCACATTCCTAAAGAGAAATTGCCCTGCATTGTATGGGAGTAAAATGCATCCCGGAGTGACAGTGCGCTCAGAACATAAGGTGTCTCTCAAAGGGCAATACGAAGCCTCTCCCTCGTCGGTGGCTGCACTACCGTGTTGTGATGTGTCTCTCTCTCTCTCAAAGATTTGGTATCCTCACTTGATAGACTCAGAGTGCGCCCTGAAGTGTGTCCTAAGAAGGAAAATGGGGTGTTAATCGAGATTGAGTGTGACGATGTGGGAGTTGGAACCCAGAATTGTGGAGCGTTAGGAGTGTGAGGGCTATCAGGGTCATGCTCAACTATTGGATTTTCGTGGATGTGGGTTGGTGTATTATAGGGAGTTGGAGTGAGTTCAGGATTTTGCATTAACAGCTTATGACAGATGATGATGATGACGATTTTTGTGCTTTTTCAAATTTTTATTTGTTTTTGGATTTTTGGAAATTTTTTGTCAAAGTTTTAGATTGACTCGATCTAGTCCTAAGTCCTCGAAAACGGCGCCAAAAACTTGACGCGACTAAGAATGTGTCTCGGAAGTGCGTACTCTCTAGGCTCAAGTGCAAGCCTGTTGCGTTAGTAATAAACTCGGTAAGTCGGGATCGTATCCACGGGGAAATAGGACAATGGAATTGTAACGACATTGGACAGATGAATGAATCCTAACTCTGACTCTAAAGAAAAAGGAAAAGATGATTGGTTTAAGGGTTAACTACAACTAAATGCAAATTTTGAAAATGTTTAACTATTGAACTTAAGTATGAATGAAATGCAGCTATTCAAAATTACCTAAAATACTAATGATGAATGATTTAAAAATTCAAACTATGTGATGAGAAAAACAAGTCGGGAATACAATCCCCCAACCCTAGTGTATTGATGATATAAAACTAATCGTAAATTTAAATGATTAATTAGACCCAGAATTTAGTACTCCCAAGCATTATGTATATGAGGTTCAAGCCCAAACCATACTTAATCAGAGGACGAGTAAATCGGTATTGCAATAGTTACACTCGAATTGTATTCTAAAGCATCCCGGTTACCCTGAAGAAAACGAGATCCAAAGATCTACAAGAGTCGCGTTCCTATGCAATACGGTCGTAATCAAATCATTAAATTTAAAGGATTACTTTTACACACATACAACTACCACATCGGGTTGGGTTCACGCATCCCGACCCTTAAAAGTCTAGCCTACCGTGATGAAAGTAATGTAAATGATTTTGAAATTGCAGGAAGTCATGATTAAACTAAGGGAAAATTGAAGAATGATGTGAATGGGAAATTAGACAGAGGAAATTAATCATTAATCTTACCAAAGCACTGAAATCATCAACTAAAAGTACTTGTAATCATAGAAATCTAAACAATCTTCAATATTGGAATTAAAATTATAATTTATCTTCAAACTAGGGTTTTTCTGAAAAGAATGGAAAAGTTGGATAAATTCTCCCTTGTTTATAATGATAATAAATCGGGTTTAAATACCCTAAAAAGCTCCAAGAGTTTTAGCTAAACTAGGACTCTCTATTAGAGGAAGAGTAAAAAATCAAAATTCGATAATCGGACCGGTCCGGGCCTTCTTCGGTTTGGTCTGGCTGGAATCCGAATTGGTTCGTTTATTTTCCTTCAGCTTCGATCCGTCTTCGGTCCGGGGTTCTCTGGAAATTGGCATTTCAGATCGGTCCGAGTTTCCTTTGACTTTTTCTTCTACCTTTGACTGCTCATAACTTTCACACCGGGATTCCTATTAAGGTGCTATTTCTTCCTACATGCTCGTGAACTTGATATCTTCAACTTTTGTTGAGATGCCTCATCCGAATTTTGGGTAAAAATTACGATTTTACCCTTTTGGCTTTCCTTCTTTTCTTTCTCGATTCTTTCGATTTCTTTCTTTCTTTATTGACATCAAATACCTGTAAAATCAGTACAAAATACCAGAAACTCGGTGTACTCGTTAGAATAAGTCAGTACCAAGATTATGAGATAAAATCAAATCGATTACATTGTTCGAGGTGCTAAAAGTAACTAACTCAAAGGGATAAATTTGGAAGAATTTATGCCTAATCACCTTAATACATGTGTCAATAAAATTGAAGCCTTACTTCCAAGCTCATACAACGATAGTACTCACCGACACACCTCTTCAATAAGTCATTCATAAACCTAAGGAATCGAGTAGGCTAATGGATTAGTCGGTTGAGTTAGACGAGTTTGATATCATCTATCAGCCAAGAAATGCAATCAAAGGGAATATTTTGGCAGATTTTGTAACATAGTTCACTTAGGAATCGATCGATGAGACCAATGTTGAAATATAAATTCACAGTCCAGAACAAGCTGAAATCTCGAAAAGAATCATGAGATCATGGAAGCCAACACCACAGTTTATGTTTTAGAAATATATTGATTGCTAAAAAATGGTTTATTTTTTGAAGGCCCGTTCTCGTTAGATATGCATGTATGGAGTTTATGTCTCTCCTCGACTTAATTAAGTTAAAATGATCCTTTGTATTTAGAGATAAATTCCCTTAAACAATACTTTACGTTAAATCTCTTCAAAAATAGCACAAGATTTTTTTTCTTTTCAAAGGCATGTTTAGATGAAAACATAACTACCTGTACATATAACTCAAAAATACTAAACAACTATACACTGATAAGTTCCTTTGTTTAACATTTACACAAAAATCTTCTTCATATTTAAACCATATTAGACATCCGTCACTCCCCCATTTTAACGTCCTAACTTTGCGGTGAACTCCCAACGATAGGCATACCTGAAACATAACATTATAGGAGTGTAAGCAATAACAGCTTAGTGAATGACCATATACACGCGCATACCACACATATAACTAATTTGAATAACCATTTTTATTTTTTTCAATGTCATAACCCAACATGAATTGTGTAACTCTTGCAAGCCTCGACCCGCCACAGTCCAATTAACTCACCACAGTTAATGGGGACCACCACATCTCATAATTAGGCCCGATTACAACAAACCTTTAAGTTGGATTAATGGGACCGCCATATCTCGTAGGACCCACCATAGTCCTTAACATTAGATAGAGGACCCTCCATAATCCATCACATTAAATAACTTCGCTTAACATTTTTAGTCATATGCATTTATTTCACAAATACCACATCACTCCATAAACAATTTAACACATGTATTTAACTACACAATTCCGTATGAAAATATAAGCATTTATATTTCATAGGGAAGGTCACTCACCTTGAAGTTGGTACTAAGATTAATACCAATCTATTTTCTTGGTATGGCAGTATTATCCGTTTTCCAACCTAACAATTCAACATCTTTTGTATTTGAATACACCAAATAACATTAAACTCAGTAACACATCACATCATAACTTTCCATGATATTTCAACCAATCTCAATAAACATCTTGAATAACACAAAATTAAAGTTTCATAATTTTTTGAGTTCATTTGCTATGTCAGCAAAACATCAAACACGTGGTGTGCATTTTCTACTGGGGAAGATTCTATACCTAAACTTCAAACTATCACCGAAGCTTCATTCCTTGGTATTTTTACATGATTTTCGGATCAGATATACACATATGAGTATATTTTAATAACAAATTTTAATTACTCGATTTTAATAAGTATTCCATGATTTATGCCATTTTTAGGACAACTAGGTTGGAATAGAACATTAAGGCGTAACTTAACATTTTTAAGCATACATAACCTCCACCTTGGTTATAAATAATGGAAACACATACTAAACATTTGTAGTAAATACACACACCATATATATGAATTTCTGAAATCAAAAGCCGCTCCACAAAAAATTGATTCAAATCTAGAATTTTAAAGTTAACATTTATTATCCTAACATGCGTTCTTACATATGTTCTTAAGCCCTCCTTGTTTTAACACAATTTGGCAATATGGGTATTATTAAAATCTTTATCCAAATAAAAAACAAAAACTTACTAAGTGTAGAACTCATCCATATGACCAACTTTAATAAAGAAGTAATTACCTTATAAGATCTCCTCGATTTATGGTAATTTTTCGAAGATTTTTGTTCCTTAAACTTCCTTTCTCTCTCCGTAGGCAAATCTTTCCAAACTTGTTATTTCTTATGAAGAAGAAGAAAACATATCATTTATGATCAAAAATAGGTTTTAAAGGGGTCCAATAGCAATAAGCATAATGGTAACATGTGATTGGTTGGACGAAAGGTCCAATCAGATAATTTCACTAATGACATATTTGTCCCACATTGGTAAAATCACCATAACTCACTATTACAGTCCCCGATCTACTCCCTCTTTGAATCTATGCGTAGATAACTTATATATATGCAACTTTCATATTTTTTGTTTTCCTGAAATCATAAAATTAGTACCCCTAATTTAGGCTCGAATAGAAGAGTAATAATTTACTCAAATTTTCATAACTTTCACATTTGGCGACCAAACATCGCCACTTTCGCACAAACACTCTAGTTTACTTTTTTAAACATAATGATGCATTTAGATGCATATTTTCATGATGAATTTAACCACATAACTAATCATATTATCTAAACATGTTATCCCCGATCATAAGCTCAATTAGCATCTAATGTAAGCAATACATATATCATATGAGTATGCACTCCCCCCAAACATGATAATTAACATATTTAACACCCCTTATCAACTTATAAATCATAACTTAAACTTAAACATGTAATTAACATTCATAATCACGTTTTAGGGCCTTACAGTTTATTTGTTGATGGTTCGTCATATACAGCTAGTAATGGGGATGGGCTAAATTTATTGGCCCTAGAATAGACCGATATCAAGTATGCATTGAGGTTAAATTTCAAAAAATCCAAAAACGAGGTCGAGTAAGAAGCCTTGCTAGCAAGAATTGTGCTCGTAAAGGAACTAAGTGTTAGCTAATTTCCTTCCAACAGCGATTCAACCAGTAGTGAACCAAGTTCCAGGAATCTATGAGGAAAAAGATGAGAAAATATCAAAATACCTGCAAAGAGTGAAGATGAGACTTAAAGAGATTTTTGAGAAGTGAAAATGGAAAAACAGACGCTATTTTAAGTCATTCTTCTGCTGTAAAAATTGATTTTGAAGAACTGATCCAGTCGGGATCCTCCAGGAGCCACGTATTGATCGTGAGGGGGTCGAAAGTACAAAATGTTTTAACATGAACTTGGGACCATCTTGGATGGACCCAGTTATTTATTACTTGAGGAATGTAAAGATCCTAAATGGTAAGGCTGAAAGAAGAAAGTTACGCCATCGAGCCGCTAAATTCACCATCATAGGGAAAGTGTTGTACAAATGAGGTTATCTCTTCCACTCTTAAGATGTAAGAATCCAACGATAGTAAGTTATGTGCTCAGAGATATTCATGAGGGTATCTGCTTGAGTCATATCGGAGGAAGGTCACTGGTAAAAAGAATTGTAACGCAAGGCTACTATTGGGGTCGAACTTAGTTAAGGATGCAGTCGAGCATGTTCTTAAATGCGATAAGTGTCAACTCTTTGCCAATATACCTCATCAACATCATCATCTATTTTTTCCTATCTCGAACTAGGGGTGTTCGCGGTCCGGTCCAATTCGGTTTTGTGGGGTTTTTTTTAAAGGACCGACTTGGTCGGTCCTCTAAAAAATGGACAGAGACCGGACCGATAATGTCGATTAACCGACCCTAGTCGGTTGGGTTTTTTATAGGGTCGGTCTAGTCTAACTCGTCAGTCCTCACATTAATGAATTACATCATTTATAATAATAAAAATATGCCCGAGTCTATTTTTCCAAACATTAAAATTAAAAAATATCTTATGATATTTAACCGAGTTTAATCTTAGTCATTGATTATATTAATCAGTCAATACTCAAATTTCGGAACATGTGGACTACTAAAATTTGAGAGATTTTGGTAGTAGAAAACTATAAACATAAGTAACAGTTTCTTTCAAGTCAAATCCTAAATTTTTGCATGAAATCACCACTGCCAATCTCTTTTTCCATTAGTAGGACACAGTCAACATGGAAGGGTAATTGGTCCAAACCACTAATTAAAGAGAAATGCTACCTTCACACAGTTCATGATCAGAACTAATGGTAGAAAGATACGTTCATTTTGAAATTATAAAAGGCCTATAACCATGAAGTTGGAAAAAAAATCAGTAATAGAGACTGCACTATTTAATTTTTTCATTCTAAATTATACTAAGTAAAAATATTTGACTCGTAAAATTTGGCCCTTCAAAAAGCAGAAGACAGAAAAATAACTCGAGTTTATTTTTTCCAATTAAAACTAAAAAATATCAAAATTTGCAATCATAATAAACCTATTATTGGATGAAACTGAAATTTAAACTAATCAAATATTAAAATATATATTTTCACTTTTTATTTATCTTATATATATACAAAAATATATTATTTTATATAGAGTCGGTCCGGGTCGGTCCTAACAGGGTTTTTGAAACTTTAAACTAGGGATCAGAGGGACTAAGTCGTTTCGCCAAAAAAATAAATCGAGACCAGGCCGATTAAGAAAAAAGACCAAAAAAAGAGTCGGTTCGATTCGATCCAGTCAATTTTTCGAACACCCTTATCTCGGACCCATGGAGATTTGCAATATGGGGGATCAATCTGATTTACCCACCACCGAGGGCTAAAGGGAACTTTCGTTTCCTTATCGTCGTGATTGATTTTTTTCAAAATGGGTAGAAGCAGAGGCCATAGTAACCATCCCTGAAGAGAAATGTTTTAAATTTATTTTGAGAAATATCATCTAGTGGTACGAACTCCTAAACACTCTGATACCATACAACAAAAATCAATTCAAGAATATGTCCCTGGATTCCTACCATAGTAGGCTCGACATAAAGAAGTTCTTCTCGACACCCGAATGACCTCAAGAAAATGGTCAAACCGTAGTGACTAACCGGACGATATTAGATGGAATAAAGAAAAAGTTAGAAGATGCCATAGTTAAGTAGGTTAATGAGCTGCACAGCGTCCTATGGGCATAATGGACCACTGAAAGGAAGCCGATAGGAGAAACGCCTTTTATGCTAGCATATGGGTCGAAAGTAGTCATGCCAACTAATATAGGGTTACCGAGTCATGGAGTCCAAAAATATTACCCATAGAAAAACTTGAAAGAAAGAAGAAATGATTTAAACCTTCTTGTAGAATGCCGAGAAGACGTGGAAATAAAATAATCGACCTATCAACATAGAGTCGTAAAGTTCTCCAACAAAAGAGTTAAAGCTCTTCTGATTAATGTTGATGATCTCGTACTAAAAAAGGTGATCCAGAAAGATAACAAACCTCATCCAAATTGGTATGGACCATATAAAGTCACTATAGAAGTATTTTTAAGTACCTATCGTTTAGAAAATTTAGAAGGAGAACCATTCCCAAACCCATGGAATGTTGATCATCTGAAAAATATATCATTAAAGAAACCATGTAATAGCCTGAGGGAATTTACATCAAATGTAATTGAACATTGTCACTCGAATGACGGTCAATTCGTTCGCCTCAACACTTAGAAAAAAATTCCTTTTGACGAAACACAACACCTGATTAAAAAACTGTTTAGAAAACATTTTCCAACACTTAGAAAAATTATCCCAATATTTTAAATGAACCGTAAAGGGACTTAAACACAATCTTACCAAAATTCATCTCACAGAGGCTTTCTGTTGAAGAACGTTGATATTCGGATCCATCTCGATGCATGATTGGTCTTGAATAAATCTTCGACGGTTGTAGCGGTATACGACATATACTAATGTAAATCGGACAATGTAACTTGTTTCCTTACAAATATCCCCTATGTATATGTCGATACAAACTACAAACATATGAATTATCAATCAAATGTCCTATACACATCTAATACCCTCCCATGAACCCAAAACTAAAAAGCTATTAAAGATAAAAGTCTAAATTTTCTTTAAAAGTCTTCAACTTCAAAACTCCAACTTTTTTTGTCATCATCAGGGTGTGCAAAACAATCCTCAATATTGTACCTACACATATGAGACAAGAGATAAACTTAAATCAAATAAAGTTCAAATCTCAATTCTCCCCCATAAAATCATAATTCGTTATCCCCCTTTTTATTTATCCGAAATAGACAAGGAAAAGAATAAATAAATAAACATGGAGTATCACGATAAGCAAATCAAACAACTTCGGTCATCAAGGATGGTCATCAAGTATATCCTTGAAAGCATTCACCAACTATTCTTGATTTTTTTATTTTTTTTATTTTTTTCATACAAAAATGCAAAAATAATTTTACAAAAATCACATACCATGAATTTATACTAAGATAACCAAATCGTGAAAACGGAACGAATGGATGTGAACAAATTCGATAAGAAAATCAATGCAATCAAACATAACATACATGCACGATGAATACGAATACTCCTAACGAATGATCTCAAAATCATCCTTAGGTGTCAATTAATGTGAATTCATATGACATTGACTCGACCTAATCAACACATCAAAGCCTAAAATGATTTCCAGACCAATAACGTCTAAAACTATGTAATTGTTTTTCAAGACTTTGTCAGGACATGAAAACCCAATTTTTACTTTTCCATTCGAACGCCCTCATAAATAATAATGCATTTACGTTTTCTTTTGAGGTGATATAGACCTATAGGCCCCTTATTTTGGCATATTTAATTTTTTTCAGGCTCTTTTCAAAAGGTGGCTTTCATGACGAGTTAATTTTGTACTCTCGCAGCCCTATCCTGTGTTCACTCAACGTTTTTTTCAAATTTAAACAAATTTCTCACGCGCAACGGTCATTACATGCACTACTTTTATTGTCGAGTTTTATCACATTTGGTTCGTTTTAAAGACAGGATTGAGATGTAAACACTTAGACCAACATGTGATAGACAAGTACAATAATCAAACAAATCCGTGAAGGTGTGCATTAAAGGCGACTAAGAGTCAAACATGTAGGTAGTAATCTCAAATTACATCTTAATGACTCCAAACATTATAAAGCGCAAAAATGAAATGATGATGCATATCAAAACAATATCAAACAGTCACGTGGATATGGCATGAAATTATGACTCGATCGTCCTAAATGGTCATCCATAAATGGTGTAAAACCAAATACAAAACTCTTTTTGTCTTTTTCCAAAAAAAATTATCAAAATAAACTCTTTTTGTCTTTTTCCAAAAAAAATTATCAAAATAAAATCTTTTTGGCTTTCAAAAAAATAGAAAATCTTTTTGTATTTTTCCAAAAAAAATTAGAAACGAAAATTGTTTTGGTTTTGAAAAATATATCAAAATGGAAAATATAAATACAAATATCGTACACACACTAGAAATAGGAATAAAATATCATCATAAAAATCATCATATATTAGAAAACAAGTCTAAACCTCAGCCATTGGGTGCGGTGAAGTTTTTCAAAGGTGGTGATATCCTATGAAAAATATCCATCAAGTCATGTGAAGTTTTGACCAAAAACTTTACTTGTTCCCTAAGATATGCAAACTATCTCATGTAATCATCTGGAGCATCATGTGGTGCGTGTGTGAACACGTGGCAAAACTCTATACGACACACCACCCAACGTAATGCAAAATTTCCTAAGGTGTCTTCTATTTTTGCAATGGGTGCAAACATACACAGGCCCAGGAACACCTCTCTCAAAACGTATACGGTGCACTCTCCTCTCCGAAATGGGATGCCTAGGTGGGTTGTATTGAGATCCATATGGATAAATCACAAACCCGAGAACCGACTCGGGTGCAACATGATAAGTGGACGCACTGTCATGACCTATTTCCAGTCTCTCAACATTACCCAAAGCGTAACCGAGGAGCATCTTTCCATCCTTCTTAGATGTGTCCTCTATAGTGACCTTTACCTCTGGGCACGTTCAAGATCTTTCTCTAATTATAACATATGAGATATAACTTTACTCTTCTCCTGACTTATGATGATCAACTGCTCACTCAAAGGAACCTTCATCTTCTCGAGTTAACTCGTTGATGTCTGAAATCCCCCCAAACTCTTAATCTCTCTCTCCAAATATATCACCGTAAGATCTAACTCCTTATTCAACTTCTTAGTCTTTAAGGTCTTAGCGTACTAATCTCTAAATGCAATTTAGAGCTCACTATCACCCTCACTATCGCACTCACTCTCACACTCGCTAGAAACACTCAAACTATCCTCGGAGGTCTCACGTGCACAAGTATCCTCATCGTCATGGGACAAACTAGGTGTGCTCAAGTGACTAGATAACAAGGTAACACACATCCCATGTGAAGATTCATCCTCGGAATCCTTCACCTCTTCCTCACAATCACTAAGAGTGGATAGCATGGCAATATTTTTGCCCTTTCTCTTTAGCCTAGTGGGACACCTAAATGCCTTATGCCCCTTACCCTCCCATTCAAAACATATATCTTCATCCTCTTTATCTTTCTCTTTCTCACCACTCTCTTTGGTCTCCTCCTTTTTATTTTCTCAAAAAATCTTTTATTGGAAGAATTTTCTTTGGAAAATTTGAGAAACTTTTTAAAAAAAATTGCAAGCAAGGTCATATGAAAATCAAATTCGCCCTCAAACTCGGACTCACAAACTCTCACTTTATGTTTCTTATCTCTCTTGGATACTTCCTCTCCCTTTATATACTGGGCTATAATTTTTATCCCTCTATCCTTAGGCTTGGTAGTGTCAGAAAACTTGTCAAGTTCATATGTCTGGAGGTCTCCTACCAGCTCTTCTAACTTTAGATTGCTCAAATTTCTTAAGAAATTTAAAACAGTGACTTTATGGATAAAACATTTAGGCAATGATCTCAAACTCTTTTTAACCACTCGTGCATCAGGAATGTGCTCATCAAGATTGAAACTAGTGTTGACAAATCAGATAAACGTGCATAAAATCATCAAAACACTCAGATTCAAGCATGGTTATTGTTTCAAATTGAGTAGTTAAATTTTGAAGTTTAGACACTTTATCCGCATTAGTGTCTTCATGGGTAAGATGTAAAACATCCCATTCTTCTTTGAACGTGGTGCAAGTCATAATCGGTCAAAACTCTTCAGGAGTGACAGCAACAGAAATTGCACTTAGCTCACGAGAATTAAAAGTACTCCACCTAAACTCATCCTCAGTCTAGTCTATCACAAGTTTAAGATTCGTGACATTAAAAGCGGTGACAGTGGGAGGAGTCCACCCTCTTTCTCAAACAACCCAAACTCTCTCATCGATTGCTTTTAAATGAGATGTCATGCGGGCTTTCCAGTAAGCATAATTTGACCCGTTAAAAACTAGCAACCGATTATATAAATTTTCATTCGAAAACAATGAAAAAAATTCAAAATCAGATTTTTCAAAAAAAAAATCACAAAAATTTTACGAAAAACATATCAAACTCAATAACTTAATGCAACTGGATCTGATACCAATTTGTGAAATCTATGTGATATTGATTAAATATGGGTTCAAAAATTTTAATTAAATACTTATTTAATAGCTCGATAATTTTAAACCAAATTAAATTCAGCCCTAACACATGCAACTGCGTGGCTAAAATCAAACCATCATAAAATATTTGTTGACACCCAAATTTCAGGAATAAACCCAAAAGGAAAAACATTTTTATTTCACTAATAACTTGCAAATCATAACTTACAAGATTACAAGAGAAACCTACAATGAATATCTGCAGATGCCCACAAGAACATGCAGTTCTGAATCAACAATGGAATTTCATAGCAACTCCACAAAATAGCAATGATCAACCATGAGTACTCCCAAAGACCTCAGTCATAGTCAGTCCAGCACCTCCCTCAAACGGTACCTAATTAGCAGTAGAAAATCTTCCCTACAAGAGAAACTCTAGCAAAGATCGTATCTTGGGTTCTAAAATAATTCACCAAACTATTGGGATTTTTGTGAATTGAAATACAAAGTTTCAAACCCTAAATTGAAGACGACAAAAGTGTTCTGCTATTTTGCAATTTTTGCAGAATGAAAAATTTCAAGTCTTCTTAAGAAATTAGTACTCATTTAACACCCTTAATATAAGAAAATTGAGTCAGGAACTCGCTCAAACGGTATCATAATGTCGCTCGAACGACGTTAAATCTCGCTCGAATGGCCTTGCACAACATGCCAACTTCGTTTGAACGACATGGCAATGTCGCTCGAACGACCAGAGCGTCAAATTGCATTCGCCTCAACACTTAAAAAAACTCCTTTTGACAAAACAGAATGCCTCAACTGATTAAAAAACTATATAGAAAAAAATTTCGACACTTAGAAAAATTATCCCAATATTTTAAATGAATCGTAAAGGCACATAAACATAACCTTACCAAAATTCATCTTGCATATGCTTTTCTATTGAAAAATGGTTATATTCGGATCAGTCTGGATGCATGATTGGTCTTGAATAAATCTTCGACGGTTGTAGCAGTATGTGACATATACTAATGTAACCTAGACAATGTAAATTATGTACTAACAATTTCATATAATCTCTACAAACATGTCAAACCCTACCAACAAATTATGAAGGATGGGTTGATAGCCGACGATTCTCCCACAAAGAGCCCAATTGCATGTGCAAGCCTTCAGTCAAATCCTTTATAGGAAATAAATCTAGGGTACAGGATGATAAAATTTTCTCCCATCCGATTTGATGCAGGATCCTCCGGGGGAAATAGAATGAGGTCTTTCGGAGACCATCTAACCGAACATACCGGTATTCTCCCAGTTACAGAATGGGCTGCAACTCCCCCCACCAGGGTAGTAACCAGCACAAACATTGAGCTCCGTGCTCCACAAACCAGTTTACTCAGTTCTCTATGTATAGCACAAAGCTTATGAAATAATGAGTGAAGAAATTCAACACAACTGCCAAGGGATATTCAGGGAGACCACCAAATGAAATCTCTCAGCCAGACGTAAGAACAGCATAACCGAGCTTCCTCTTAAAAAATTAGAACGGCATTCCCGCTAAGCATCTAGACCATTCAGGATCTCTAAAAGTATCACCGCCACAGGATTATGACGATATAACATCTAGGCTATAATATCAGCCAATTAAGTGTCCACTATTAGCTCCCCGATCATCAGTAAGAGCCCTGAAGTTAGTCCCAAAGCAGCACCTTCAGCAAAACCAGCATTATTATAGTCTGTTCAATACACCAGATTCAGCCCAATCCAACGAAGGCAACAAGCCCCGCTTTACAACCAAGCTTTTCATCCCCTCATCCATATATCAACCAAGCCACCAAGGCCTTCCTCTAATTAAAAAAAATCAAAAAAAATCATTTTCCTACTTTTTCTCAAAATAAATCCTTTCAAAAAGGAAGTTGTTTTTCAACCAAGCCTCCGAGGCCATCTTTAAACAAATTTATTTCCAAATAACACACTTTTCCTACTCTTTTCTTAAAGCTAAAACTCAGCAGAAAATTAAAGTGCATGTAGAGTAAGTCACTAAATAAAGATAATCAAACAAAATATGCATTTATTTTTTCCTTTTTTAAGGTGCAATGCCGTTACATCTAGCATACAATATGGTCAATGCCAAGCTCCCATAATCAATAATGAATCTGCAAGAAAATTCGGAAGGGAAAGAACTAGAATTGGATGTCACCTCATCTTCCCCACAACCATCTCTCCTAGGTATCAAACGTACCCAAACTCACGCGCCACCAATCGCCGCATTGGGATAGCCATCCCCCAGGGGTAGAAAGTTCACCTACACCCCCAACATAGATTCAGCAATTCCACCCAACGCATCCTAGACCGCCTTCGGTGTCACCCTCAGCATGCGATTCACCTCTATCTAAAAACCCTGCAATCAATCCCCAACAGTTGTTGACACCCACCAATTGACACCTGCCTATTCCCCTTCCCAAGGCATCCTAGAAGTGCCACTTTCGATTGGAAATTCCTATCACCCTTCGATCGGCAGTACCCCTGAAATTTCGTATAAAAAATCCCAGAAAATGCCAAAAAAATCCAAAAAAAATTCAAAAAATTCCTCAAAATTGCCAAATAAATATTGGAATATTTCTTCACCAAGAAAACCATTTTTTAAGCTCTTAAGTCCCTAGCCGGATTAATACCACGTTTTATCCCCAGCTTAACCCCTAAAAATCAGCCCACCTGCATCCTAAAACCCCACTATAACCCCCCAATAGAATACCAAAAACCTTATCCTCATCAGAAATCAAATGATTCCCTAGTAGGGCTACGTAATATCCTACCCATTTCCCAAGCAGGAATTACCGAATTTAACTTTCTCTCTGAATTTTTTTTCCAATTGTCCTAAGCAGATCTAGAAGCCCTAATAGGACATATCTCCCCATCGGCGTCTCCAAGAAACATACTCCCCAATAGAATCACAAGTGCATCCAAATACCCAAAGGTAAAATATCTCTAGAGTATAAAGCCTGGATTTACAATAAAAAGGTCCTCATAATTAACCTCGACCCACAATTTTGGTCGCCTTTACTTAAGGTCTGCAAAATTTTCCTCGACCCTCAAAATTGGTCGCCCCTTACTTTAGGCCAGCAGAATTGGCCTCAACCCTCAGAATTGGTTGCCTTCACAAAAGGTCCTCAGAATTGACCTTGACCCCCAGAATTGGTCGCCCCCACTTAAGTTCCTTAAAATTGGCCTCGACCTGCAGAATTGGTACCCTTCACTTAAGGTCCTTAGAATTGACCTCAACCCTCAGAATTGGTCGCCTCCACTTAAGGTCCTCAGAATTGACCTTGACCCTTAGAATTGGTCGCCCTCGACATAAGTTCATTAGAATTAACCTTTACCCTCAGAATTGATCACCTTCACTAAAGGTCCTCAGAATTGATCTCGACCCTCAGAATTGGTCGCCCCTGCTTTGGGCTCGCAGAATTAGCCTTGACCCTCTGAATTAGTCGTCTTCACTTAAGGTCCTCAGAATTGACCTCGACCCTCAGAATTGGTCACGCCCACTCAAGGCCCTCAGAATTGACCTTGACCTTCAGAATTGATCGCCCCCACTTAAGGTCCTCAGAATTAGCCTCGACCCTCAAAATTGGTCGCCCCCACTTAATGTCCTCAGAATTGGTCGCCTCTACTTAAGGTCCTCAGAATTGACCTTAACCCTCAGAATTAGTCACCCCAACTTAAGATCCTCATAATTGACCTCGACCATCAGAATTGGTTTCTTTCACTTAAGGTCCTCAGAATTGACCCCGACCCTCAGATTTGTCGCCACCACTTAAGGTCCTCAGAATATACCTCGACCCTCATAATTGTTCGCCTTCACTTAAGGTCCTAAAAATTGACCTATACCCTCAGAATTGGTTGTAACTACTTATGGCCCACAGAATTCGCATCGACCTGCAGAATTGGTCACCCCAACCTTAGGTCCTAAGAATTGGCATTGACATGTATAATTGATCGCCCTAACTTTAGATCCTCATAATTAACCTCATACCATAGAATTGGCCATCCCCAGCATCACCTTAGGTTCTCAACCTCGACCCTCTGAAATGATCACCGTCATCCCTTCAATCTGCAGAATTAACCTCTTTTCTAAAGCCTCATGTGGTGTCTATTCGACGACTTTCACTTATTTCAGGATCACCGATCGAGTATCTATGTAGACACCACATTATAGTACCCCTTAAGTGTCTCCGTAGGTCCCAAGTACCTCCCCAATTCACTACAAATCCTAGGTCATACTCCGAGTACCGATCTAGAGACCATCGAGTGCTCTTGAGCCCCGTTTAACTCCGGTCAACTCCACCATCAGATAAAAAGCTCAATGAATCTTCAAAGGTCTCTAAATACCCATTCCAACAGTCTGCCTAGCGCACAAAACGACACAACGATTCAGAAAAATAGACCATTTTCTATCAAAAACCAATTTGGAAGCCACCGAGCGCTCCCGGGCCCCGAGTTCTCCCCAATCAACTTTATCATCAAAGATAAAGCTCAATGAATCTTCGAAGAGGACAGAAACCCCTTTCCAAAGGTCTTCCCCATTCATGAAACAGCATAACAGTTCGAATGAATGATTTATTTCCCCCGAAAACCGATCCGAAGGGCTCCATTTAACCAAAGTTGACTCTTCAGATCGAATGATACTGAATGAATCTTCAAAAGGTGTTGAATACCTTTCTTAACGGTCTCTCGTGCACGAATTGGCCTTACGGTATGGACAAACAACTCGTTCTACTTTGAAAGGTCATAAAGAGCTTTCGAGCCCTCTTTGACCTAATTCAACACTTTGAACCGAGCAAGGCTCTTTAGAATATCAAATTACCTCGTATAACCTTTCCAACAATCCACCCCATGCATTATTCGAACTTACAGTTTGGGCGAACGATCCAGCGTTGTCCGATAATCTTCTATCTAGAGGATCGACGGGAATTTTTGAGTCCCATTTGACCCAAAGAAAACTTCGGACCTGGGAGAGGCCCAAAGGATTCTAAAAGGCCTTTGAATTACCTTTCAAATGGTATACCACCTGCGCGATTTGGACTTACGGATTGCGTTTTACGATCATTTTTCTAGAAAATCTACATGAGATAGCTAATTGGCAGGTCCATTTTTCTACCTACCAGTAGTGTGTCTAGGGTTACTTGCCGATAGGAAAGACAATGTCGATCGGTAGTCCCCCTACCCTATATAAGGAGAGCATGATCTCACTTTCCACGGCACCTCAAAAGCATCAACTTTAGTGATTTCAGCAGCATTCTTCTTAAGTTAGTTAGGTTTTCGTGTGTGAAACTTTTCTCCACCTTTCATTTCCATCACTTTCACACCCAATTTAAAAAAATCTCTTACATTCTTCATTCACTTGTCAGGAAGCTCATCATCAATCAAGATCAATCTCAAAATATCCGAAGAAGTTCCAAACGTTCTTCTCTCTGTTTAAATTTCTTTATTTTCTCATTAGTTATATAAATTCTTAATATCTTTTACTTTAGATCATACACGTTAATAAATCATCCTTTATTAGTTATATTTCACATATATTTTCTATAAAAAACAAAACAAGAAAAAGGGGTTACGCCTATGAATTTCGAAGGGATTCTTCATCACATTTTCTCAAAACTAAAATATCTTTTCTATGAACACACATATAATAAACTCACGTTTGAATCTATGGGATAAACCCCATCCTTATGCCGCATACGAATTATGTGGACTTTGAAGCCTTTATAGGCTACGTAGTGTGACAACCTGCCTACTAAAATAATAGGTGGCCAGCCCAATACTCTAATAATCACAGGAATCATAGATGGCCCATTCTCAGCATCACTGTCGATTAAAATAATAGTAAGAGATAACCACCAATCATTTTAGAAAACGGACTGTCAAATTTAAAATTTTGAAAGTAAAAGAAAAACACTTAGACAATCTTATTTACAAAAACGGTGGATATCAAAAAATCGATGAATGAAGAATGACAATAAAATAAACATCACCGAATAAGCTGTCGGTGAACAGACCAATACAAATAATACATCGAGTATTACCATTTAATATTTACAATATAACGAATGAGTGCAATACCTTAGGCAAACACGCCCGAATAAATGTACTGAACATAACTAGAGTACAATAGAAAGAAGCGTCTAATACAAACAACCTACACCATCCGCATTTTGATGTATCTCCATGACAGCCGGAATGGAAATGTAAATACGGGTGTCCATGCGGTAGAGCACCTGTAACGGCAAAGAGTATGTGCAAAGGCAAAGAAATAGATACGGGTCAGGACCCGATTTGATATGATTCCCATGTGACAAAAAAATGCATGACAGTTAAATGCGTATTTCACTCTCATATAGCATAAGATAAATCTCACCTCTCAATCTAGCAGTAACCTAACGCAATAACGTGAGGTGGTCTAGTTAACCCAAGTACTAAGGGCTAACTTCTCCCCAGTCTCAACACTATGCCCTATTCGTGCGTGGAGTGTCTCGCAAAGCGAAATCCAAACAAGGAACCCCCCCCCCCCCCGATACACTACTATTTAGGCAAGGTTGATCATTGAGATCCATTAGACCCTAAGCACATAATTAAAATATAAATGTATGTGTGCATAAGTGTGGAAGGTTACATCTACAGCTACACAAAGAAAATATAAAATAAAACCCATCCACCATTTAAAAGCAGAATTCCTAGTTCTGTCTTTAGGAATATGTATATAAATGGTACCACACTTTATTAAATGTTTACCATTTCAATCTCATAACTCTTATGTATCATTCCCATTTCTTTCATAGGAATATACATAAATGGTACAACATTTTATCAAATGTTTACCAAGTAATCTCATATATACCGTTACATTACCAATTTTTTTATTTCCTTTCTTCCATGCAGGAAGAATACATTTTCAAAGCAAGTTTTATTAACATAAAAATGCTTTAACCTTTTCATAAAATCCCACTTCCTTTCTTCCATCCAAGAAGTGTAAATCAAAAGTCATTTTTATTATCATAAAAATACTTTTGTACCATATATCCCATTTCCCTTCATCCATCCAGGAAATGTAATTAAAGCCAATTCATTATCATGAATTGCTTTAATAATCTAAGATCGTCCCTCTGGGTTCCCCCACTGGACGCGCCCCTAAATGTCTATCATCTTCCAGGACCTATCTATACAAGACAACCTGGGAACCTACCAACGTCGGGAAGCGGCCATATTGCCTGAGGGAAAGTCAAGACCACACCCAGAATCGCCTAACCCGCGCAGTATATCATGCCCATATGGCCTAGGGACTATATCCACCCTGCGTTCATTAGTCAGGGGGCTTCACCACACGTACGCAACTTCCCTTATGATAGCGATTTAGGGAGGTGTGTAATCATAAGTTAACACTTATAAAAATCATTACGTTTTCCTTTTGAAAACTTCCACTTTTCATTCTCAAAAATCATTTGTACTTACCCATTAATACCACATATTATCATATGTTTATCTCATTCTTAGTGTCATGTTATTATTAATAGTTAAGACCCGAAGTACCATAATCCTCAAACTAGTCTCCAAGAGTTCATAAAGTTTCATAACCCTCAAAGTAAACCTCCTTCAAGGAGTATCTCCCAAGAGTCTCAACTTCCGCATTTCTCCAATTTATATCCTTCGATTAATCTCCAACTCTATACGGACATTAACCTAAACAACTAGACCTCGGGGTAAACCCAAACCTCCCATTTTATCCTAGGACATTAGTCTACCCATAACAACCCTCTAGGACTCTTAAATAATTCCCAAAGGAAGGTTCCTAAGCTCCTATCATAAATTAAAGAAGCTAGAAGAAACTAAAGAAAAATAAGAGTTGAAAAACAGGGGACCGGTCGACCGGCCAGGGGACCGCGGTCGACCGCCCCTAAATGTCTTTGCATACCAAATAAATCATTAAGCTCGTATTGGCATGACCGGTCGACCGCACCTAACAGATCCACGAAAACCCTTCTTCTTCAAAGCCAAAATCCGAACCCTAAAACCCAAAATCCTCTACTTCCTTCATTCCCCTCCACCAATAACACTACCCTAACAATTATACACCAAAATAACCCCATATAACAACCCCAAACCATACAATCTACAAGATTTAAGGGTTTAACACAAAAATCAACCAAAAACCCATTTAGGGTTTAAACCTCCAAAATTAACTATACATGCAAATTTATCACATTAAATCAATATCTAGCAAGTAAGAAACTTGCCTCGAGGTTCGTAGTCTCTGATCACCTCCGGTGGTGACGGAATCCGGCCCAAATCTCCCATTCTCTCTCTTTCTCTCCATCTCTCCCAACTCTTTCTTCTCTCTCGCTCTCTCCTTTGGTTTCTCTCACAAATGAAGAAAGAAAAAGGGGTGGGGGAACTTATACGGGTTTTTAAAACATAAATCCCCACATTAAAATGTAAATACACCACTAAAATGACTCGGAACCACTAATTTGAGTCATAATCCCATTAAAATGCCCAAATCTCAAAATTTACAACGGGGTACTTATTTCGACTATCTCGACTATTCTAAAAACAACCGCACCCCCTATTTTGGCATTCGGGAAAGTGTGAACTATTTTTGTGTTCCAATTTCATGTTATTTCATAAATTTTACCCAATTTATATGTAGGTCATAACCGTCGTTTCACATACAACGACACAGTAATACACCATATAATACTATTTACCTGTTCATAACGGTAAATAGACAAACATAGTAAATATTATCCCTTAATATTACGGGAAACAATATTTACTCCCACATCCCCTATTTTATAAAATTAGCCCATCGGGCAAAAATAATATAAAATAGTCGTTCAAAAATTTGGGTTGTTACATACTCCCCCCCCCCCCCCCTAGAGGGGGATTTTTCCCCCAAAATTTAGGCATACAGTATAACCTTAATCATATATAAGAGGTATACTACTAAACTATCGTTCTATCAATCCTAGCAACTCCTTGGTAGCGCGGCATCCCCTATTTTAACTTGTACTAAGGTCATCACTATTTGATCTCTGTCTACATTCTCCGTGCTCTAACATAGCACCAAACCATTCCTCATGAACTAACGATCCTACCTTTCTACGACGGAAGGAGATACCTACGCATCTCGGCATACCTTGCCTTCTTCTCAAATCACGTCATACCCTTACTAGGGAATAACTACACTAGACCACATTCTTGGTACCCCTCTTGCAAGAATTGATCCGAACCATCGTACGGAAATTTGATTCCGAAAAGATATTACTCCATTTCTTCCTCATCCCCCCCCCCCCCACTAGTCTCTTCCCACTAGTAGGTGAGTCGGTTAATCACTGACATGAACGCCCTTACTAAAACGTCCCTTCAGTGAAACTCGTTCTGCTTGGTGCATTAACTACTCCCATTCGCATTTCTATAGTAGAAAGGGAATATCCAAATGATAGTCCTTTACGAACACCAACTCCTTGTTCGCGAAAGACCTACATCCTTCCCAGGAAGTAGTTCCTCTACTCAGGCGAAAACTACCGCTACGAGCTCTAAGGCGAAGGATAATACCTCTCACGGAGTTTAAGTCTGTGAGACGTATACATAAAAGGGTTCATGCTCCGGTATTACTACTTCCCCTTCCTGGGAAAGACTCGTTTGTCAAATCAACTTCGATCATAACAACACGAGTGTAGGAGTAAATGTCAGTCCATACTTCAACTCCTCGAAAGATAGGTTACTAACGTAACGCTTAATTTAGAAAAGGCTCCACCTTCTAAGGCCTATCGTTCCGAACCGCTTAAGATCCTATACTCCTTCGTCCTAGGGACCGAATCCCCCTTATAGTTAACCCACAAACCTATTGTGGTCAACTCCCTACCATCCTCCTAAAATAACGTCGCATGCCCTAAGGGCTTAGCGTCCTAAGAATCCTAAAACCGATCTATCTATCCTAATCTAGTCATATAAATGTTATCCTAATTATATCCCTAGTGTCCAAGACCTTTCCCAACTTCCGACATTCGCTCGGTTTCATGCGTGGGATGTCTCGCCGAAGCGAAATCCAAACAAGGAACCCTCCCGTTACACTACTACCTTGCGTCGTCGGTCGTCGAGAAGTAACGGTCTAAGAGACATGATCGGGATCGCTAGAATCCTAACTCGTCGCTCTGCAAAGCTTTTCTACACCTAAGTCCTACCATCACAAAAACTTATAATTTTGCCAACCTGGCATTTACTCCCTGTAAAATGCCACTAACCCTTTAATCCCAAAATACATATATACATCTTTTATGTATGGCCTTCTCATTAAGGCATAACCATAAGTCTCAATTCGACTTCCATATCATAGTGTTCCCCACATCGATCAGAGGAAAACTATCGCAGTGCTCATATCACGCACTATAACTTAGCCTTCTTAACCACTCATTTACGTGATTGGCTAAACCACTCCAACCCAAATCTTAACCAACAGAAAAGTAAGGAAAGAAAAGAAAAGAAAAGAAAATGCGCATCTCTCCACTCCCAACGTCGTTAAGGTTCATGCGTGGAGCGTCTCGCCGAAGTGAAATCCAAACAACAAACCCCTCCACACAATCCCCTTAACTAGTTGGTCATGGAGATAAGGCAATAGCATACACAAGCAAAGCAACAAAATAAGCAAGAAATCAAAAACAAATAAAATAATAAAAAAAAATGAAAACTAACTACACCCCGTAAACCACCTCTATAAAATCTCAACCTGTATCCAGGAGGGATATTATAGAACAACTAGTCCTTCTCTTGAACTAGGAATAGGATAGCCTCGCGATTTATTCGCTAGCTATCGCACCTACCAAACCAAGCATATCTCTACTCGTATCACATTTGATACAAGTAGCACATACTACCCATATCATCACTCGCCCCATAACGAGTGAAGGAAAACACAAAACTTCCTTATCCTGAAAGTTCTACATATACATGCACTATATTTACATCCACAATACTACAAGCTCGATACACCCACCCGAATCTAGGGTAAATGTATACTACTCCATCTCATCATAAGGAAAATACTTCACCCTCATCTATGGTGAAAATCTTCCGCCAGACCACTTGCAAATCCCTTAGCCACTACTAATGGTTCCTAGACACATTATACTAGTCTCCTCCGAACTAAACTGCTTCAATATCAAGCTATCCTAGCGATCACTTACGTATTTCCCCTTAACTCCTTTAGCAAAGAGAACATACTACCTGCCTCCCCGGTATTAGTTCAGTGAGTCTCCCCCAGGTGGAGGTCCACCGATGGGGTCCCACGAACACTATTTCTCCAAGAGTGTTAGAAACACTTACTTGTGAGCCCATCATTTCCATAGAAAGGCCCTCTCTGTATTACCCTTATTTTAGTGCATAGTTCCCTTAACTATAGCACCCTCTATTCACAATCGGCCTCTAACCGAACCTTGTGTGAATACCTGAGAATTTACTTTCTCATCATTCCTGACATCCTAGAGAAACTCACTATTGAAAATATCTAATGGGTTTCTCCATGGGTAAAAAACCTCCTGTTCCACCAAAATATGGCGATTACCTTACTCGCCACTCCAATCTCACTCCTACTGGTGAAAGACTTTCCTTCAATCTTCACACCTGAGCACCCCTATACCCCACTCTAGGCCAAACTCTTGGGCCTCATACTTCCACCGAACGAGGTTACGCCTCCTCTATCCAATCGCACTTCAACATGTGATCCTCGTCAATGACTTCTCATCTTCAAATTAACGTCGCTTGGAATCCCAAGCTCAACACTACTCTCTACTTGGAGCAGTACCCGGAAAACTATACCCACTGTACTTAGTAGTCACGGTAGTAATATACGATAATACTACAAAGGGAATGACCTCTAAAGAGTCCCTAATCCCCGACTACAGTTCACGGCTCTAAATAATCCCGTCTCATAATGCCTTCACAACAGCCTTCCATGACGCCCTTCATCTGACGACCTACGAATCTCACACGAACGCGCAAAAGATCTGCGGGGTTCTCATACCGTAGCAGGAGAACGAAATCTCACCAGAGAATTCAACGACCTTATTCCTAAGGCTCTACATCAAACAGAGAGAAACGCAAAAGACGTTGAACATCCGCACAGATTCCTAAGGACTCTAGAACCTAATGCTCTGATACCATCTGTGACAACCCGCCTACTAAAATAATAGGTGGCCAGCCCAATACTCTAATAATCACAGGAATCATAGATGGTCCATTCTCATCATCATTGTCGATTAAAATAATAGTAAGAGATAACCACCAATCATTTTAGAAAACGGACTGTCAAATTTAAAATTTTAAAAGTAAAAGAAAAACACTTAGACAATCCTATTTACAAAAACGGTGGATATCAAAAAATCGATGAATGAAGAATGACAATAAAATAAACATCACCGAATAAGCTGTCGGTGAACAGACCAATACAAATAATACATCGAGTATTACCATTTAATATTTACAATATAACGAATGAGTGCAATACCTTGGGCAAACACGCCCGAATAAATGTACTGAACATAACTAGAGTACAATAGAAAGAAGCGTATAATACAAACAACCTACACCATCCGCATTTTGATGTAGCTCCATGACAGCCGGAATGGAAATGTAAATACGGGTGTCCATGCGGTAGAGCACCTGTAACGGCAAAGAGTATGTGCAAAGGCAAAGAAATAGATACGGGTCAGGACCCGATTTGATATGATTCCCATGTGACAAAAAAATGCATGACAGTTAAATGCGTATTTCACTCGCATATAGCATAAGATAAATCTCACCTCTCAATCTAGCAGTAACCTAACGCAATAACGTGAGGTGATCTAGTTAACCCAAGTACTAAGGGCTAACTTCTCCCCAGTCTCAACACTATGCCCTATTCGTGCGTGGGGTGTCTCGCAAAACGAAATCCAAACAAGGAACCCCCCCCCCCCCCCGATACACTACTATTTAGGCAAGGTTGATCATTGAGATCCATTAGACCCTAAGCACATAATTAAAATATAAATGTATGTGTGCATAAGTGTGGAAGGTTACATCTACAGCTACACAAAGAAAATATAAAATAAAACCCATCCACCATTTAAAAGCAGAATTCCTAGTTCTGTCTTTAGGAATATGTATATAAATGGTACCACACTTTATTAAATGTTTACCATTTCAATCTCATAACTCTTATGTATCATTCCCATTTCTTTCATAGGAATATACATAAATGGTACAACATTTTATCAAATGTTTACCAAGTAATCTCATATATACCGTTACATTACCAATTTTTTTATTTCCTTTCTTCCATCCAGGAAGAATACATTTTCAAAGCAAGTTTTATTAACATAAAAAATGATTTAACCTTTTCATAAAATCCCACTTCCTTTCTTCCATCCAGGAAGTGTAAATCAAAAGTCATTTTTATTATCATAAAAATACTTTTGTACCATATATCCCATTTCCCTTCTTCCATCCAGGAAATGTAATTGAAGCCAATTCATTATCATGAATTGCTTTAATAATCTAAGACCGTCCCTCCGGGTTTCCCCACTGGACGCGCCCCTAAATGGCTATCATCTTCCAGGACCTATCTATACAAGACAACCTGGGAATCTACTAACGTCGGGAAGCGGCCATATTGCCTGCGGGAAAGTCAAGACCACACCCAGAATCGCCTAACCAGCGCAGTATATCATGCCCATATGGCCTAGGGACTATATCCACCCTGCGTTCATTAGTCAGGGGGATTCACCACACGTACGCAACTTCCCTTATGATAGCGATTTAGGGAGGTGTGTAATCATAAGTTAACACTTACAAAAATCATTACGTTTTCCTTTTGAGAACTTCCACTTTTTCATTCTCAAAAATCATTTGTACTTACCCATTAATACCACATATTATCATATGTTTATCTCATTCTTAGTGTCATGTTATTATTAATAGTTAAGACCCGAAGTACCATAATCCTCAAACTAGTCTCCAAGAGTTCATAAAGTTTCATAACCCTCAAAGTAAACCTCCTTCAAGGAGTATCTCCCAAGAGTCTCAACTTCCGCATTTCTCCAATTTATATCCTTCGGTTAATCTCCAACTCTATACCGACATTAACCTAAACAACTAGACCTCGGGGTAAACCCAAACCTCCTATTTTATCCTAGGACATTAGTCTACCCATAACAACCCTCTAGGACTCTTAAATAATTCCCAAAGGAAGGTTCCTAAGCTCCTATCATAAATTAAAGAAGCTAGAAGAAACTAAAGAAAAATAAGAGTGGAAAAATAGGGGACCGGTCGACCGGCCAGGGGACCGCGGTCGACCGCCCCTAAATGGCTTTGCATACCAAAGAAAGCAGTAAGCTCGTATTGGCATGACCGGTCGACCGCACCTAACAGATCCACGAAAACCCTTCTTCTTCAAAGCCAAAATCCGAACCCTAAAACCCAAAATCCTCTACTTCCTTCATTCCCCTCCACCAATAACACTACCCTAACAATTATACACCAAAATAACCCCATATAACAACCCCAAACCATACAATCTACAAGATTTAAGGGTTTAACACAAAAATCAACCAAAAACCCATTTAGGGTTTAAACCTCCAAAATTAACTATACATGCAAATTTATCACATTAAATCAATATCTAGCAAGTAAGAAACTTGCCTCGAGGTTCGTAGTCTCTGATCACCTCCGGTGGCGACGAAATCCGGCCCAAATCTCCCATTCTCTCCATTTCTCCCAACTCTTTCTTCTCTCTCTCTCTCCCCTTTGGTTTCTCTCACAAATGAAGAAAGAAAAAGGGGTGGGGGAACTTATACGGGTTTTTAAAACATAAATCCCCACATTAAAATGTAAATACAGCACTAAAATGACTCGGAACCACTAATTTGAGTCATAATCCCATGAAAATGCCCAAATCTCAAAATTTACAACGGGGTACTTATTTCGACTATCTCGACTATTCTAAAAACAACCGCACCCCCTATTTTGGCATTCGGGAAAGTGTGAACTATTTTTGTGTTCCAATTTCATGTTATTTCATAAATTTTACCCAATTTATATGTAGGGCATAACCGTCGTTTCACATACAACGACGCAGTAATACACCATATAATACTATTTACCTTTTCATAACGGTAAATTGACAAACATAGTAAATATTATCCCTTAATATTACGGGAAACAATATTTACTCCCACATCCCCTATTTTATAAAATTATCCCATCGGGCAAAAATAATATAAAATAGTCGTTCAAAAATTTGGGTTGTTACACGTAGGAGTCTCAACCTAAAACTCGAGACTCGAGTCCTATTTTCCTATTTTCATCTTTTCCTATTTTATCCATATATTATTCATATATATCATACTTTTGATTCATACTTGCATTTTTTCTTAACACATCTTATTGTTTCATCATAACAATCAATATCTCGATAAACGCACACATCATATTTTAAATTATTTTTTGGGTAACGTTCCTATGGATGGCCTCACTCCATCTTTTCCATGAAACGAGCCAAGCAATTTCGATCTCCACTTATATATACACACACACACACTTCACAGAGAAATTAAGAAAAATAGTAACAAAAGCCCATGAGAGATTGAAAGGGCGAGATGGGTGCCTAACACCTTCCCATTCCGTAACTTAGCCCCCTAACCTCTGAACTATTGGTTTCACAAGCATCAGGTTGTCTTTGATTCCTCTCTCTCGAGGCAGTGATATGTTTTTTTCCTGTTTTGTACAAAACAGGCTGGCGAATCTATCTTTTTATATCACCCCAAAATTGACAATGGCCGAAGCACCCCCCCCCCCCCCCCCCAGAGTAGTGAGGGTAAACATTTGTCCTCCCTCTTTCCCCCTAAGTGTCGAGGAGGGAAGATCTCGAGATGGCCACAGTGGTACATGGACTATGTTAACAATGCGATAATAACATACAAATATGCTACTTCTAGACCAGATTTATATTTTTCAGCTTCTTTCGGATGATACGGATATTTTAATATCCAAAGATCGGAGACCATGGGTATAAAAATTGTGTGGTTAATATATTCTAAAGCATTGCATGACTTTACAATCCATTTGATTAATGGATTATTCATTCACTAGAGTAGCATTACTCCATAAAGTTATGTATCTTCCTTTTTTTAATACGGGGTAAATTCGTGTTGAGGAGCTATGGACTATTGAATAAGAGGAAAAGATAACTAATGATTCATGGATATGAATATTAGAGGTCAGTACTTGATTTCAAACATTCAATTGAGAGTTTATATTGTTGCTTTTTGGTTAGTTATAGCATAATTTTCTTAGACTTTGATTGTCTAATTTTTATTCAATATGAATTTTAGTTCATTTCAAAATTTGTGTTAATTCCAATGGATAAGAAACGTAAACGGATACGGATATTATTTGAATCTGGAGAATTCGAGAAGATACGGATATGTATACTTATTTTTACTATTCAGGTGGATACGTATATTACGGGTGGCAATTCGTGTATTTGGGTCATGTTTCGGGCTGACACGACACGACAAGGATTTTTTGGACACGACTCAAATTCGTATTTTTTTTAGCTGACACGAACACGACCCAAATAAACACGACACGAATAACACGATTTCTTAAAATTTCACTCTAAATTAAACATAAATAAACACGAAAACTCAAATAAAAACACGATTAACATGACAAGACACGATAACACGACTCATAATTTTAAAACGAACACAACACGACTTCGTGTAAAAAAAATGACACGAACACGACATATCGTGTCAATTTAGTGTCATTTCGTGTCGTTTTTCCGTGTCATTTCTAAAATTGTCACTCCTAACATATATATATATATATATATATATATATATATATATAGTACATCCAGATAGCAGATATTAATAGAACTGGTAATTTTTGTACCCGATAACCCGTTTACGGTAATAATTCGAAATGACCCGAACATGACACGATCAGCATGTATATATTTAAGAGTACCCAAAAATTATACTAAAATAAAAATCAATGTGACCCGAAAATGACACGACTAACCCAAATTGTCACCCCTAGATACGAATATGAAAAGCATGGTATTTGCCCCATATCCATCCGTTTACCACTCCTAGTAACAACTTATCCTTATTTTTCTTATATCTTGTATGAAGTCAATACCATAATTAACAATTAAAATGAGGCCTCAAGGAGATGGTGGGTGGTAACTCCTACTTTGACTATAGGTACAATCTCTAAGAAGGATTTTCAGTCATCTATCATTTTTCTTTCCCTAACGAGGGAAAATAGGTGACCCAAAGGCCATTGTCCGACTAAATATATCAATAATCACCAGGTTGATATGAGTTACTTGGGAGTAAGCAATGATGTTAAAATCGATTTGTCTTAAAGTGGTTGTGGAAGTATATATTAAAGGAATCGAACTTGGACTGTAAATGAAAGGAGCGGAACGAAGTGTCATTTTTTATTTCTTAGAATCAAACCTCCAAAGGAAATCGTCTTCAGCATCTTAGACAGAAAAAGTGGAGCCACATCACTTTTGTCCACATGGGGATACAAACTCAATTATATGTCACAAAGCTATTAAAGTAATAGTTCTTATTATTCTTGAATAGTTTGTGTTGTGTTTTGTTTCCTATAGGAGTCTTAGGATGTGGAACCTAAATGTATTCAATATATGCAGCAATGATTGTTGTGTTGAATATTCCTTTGTAATTATATAATGAAGGTTGTTTTATGATCTAGTGAACCAAAGTTAGTAACTCTTATAGACGCTAAAAAATTGTGATGCAGTTATGAACATGTCGTGTAATAGTTCACAATCATTACTATTTTTGGTTAAGAGCATCCGTAATGGTGGAGACCCACGAAAGGCAAAGTTGCCTCCCCTTTTAAGCAGTTACCTTTCGCCAAGTTGGGTGGTCTGCAGTGGTGGAATTCCTACGAACTTCATTTGTTCGTAGGAAGTTCCAACGAACAAAATAAGTTCGTTGGAACTTCCTACGGACAAATGAAGTTCGTAGGAAGGTAACGGCACTATAACGGCTAGAAAACGGCTAGTTCCTCCTTCTGTTATATAACTATCTTCATACTCTTCAGACATCCTCACCAAATACAACCATCTTCATCTTCTTCTCCTCCAAATATAGCTCATTACAAAAAATAGAGTTCTCATCCTCCTCTCAATTTCATCATCTTCCCAATTCATCATACAGTTTATCAGTCCAATTATTTTATTTTAAGTTTTCCATTTTATTTATTATGGAAGGTAGAAAATGGAAAAAAATATTTCAATATCGGGAAATCCAAAAAATCCGGATCCACTTCAATATCAATTCCCGCTCCTTCCGCGTCGATTGAACCGTCAAACCCCATTTACGGTAATTATTCCCGTATTTACGATGTAGTAACACACGCGTTGAATGGACAAACTTTGATTATAAATGGAAATAAATTTGAAGTTCATGGGAATTGGGCGGGCCCAATAAAATTGTACAAATTGATCGGAGAGAAAAATGCAATGATCAAATTAATTATCGACACTGCCGATTATATGTCGAACATATTTTCTATAATGATGCCCAATTCCGATCAATGTATTGTGACGGTAATGATCGAACGTTGGTGGGATACGACGCATACGTTCCAACTACCATACGTCGAGCTTGCCTTCACTCCGGTCGACTTCACAATGCTTTCCGATAATTATATATATATTATTGCATTGTACTGATATTCATAATTATTTCAATATATTTGTTGTATTTTTTTGTATTTATATTCATAATTAATTAAATATATGACAATAATTTTAAATTCTTTACAGGCATTCTGATTGGACAAAGGAGACCCATTATAAATCTACCCAATAAAAAATATACCAATTTCGCAAATACCATAAATCAATTTTTCCCCGATATTCATATCCAGAGATTTATCGGTGCGGGGATTGTAGTTTCTGACCTTAAAAAATACATAGAAATTTTTGTCAAGGCTGGAGATATACTAGATTTTGTGTGCGTAATCATAGCCCGGTCATTTTGGTTATATGTTATCCGGAGTGTATTTTTTCCAAATGCCAACTCCACTGCCGACATCGGTTTTTTACATTATTTGGAGGATATTACTGTCATCTCCACATACGACTGGGGTTCGGTCATTTATGCCCGGGTTATATGGTTTTGGACAAAGCCAGTCATCGATCGTTGACTAGCGTTGAATACATGTGGCAATTACTCGAGGAATATTTTCATTTAATCTTATTTAACCGTATATCTATATTTGTTTTTCATTAAAATAATAGTCAACTTATTCTAATGAATAAAATGTATTGACATTTTTTGCAATATTTACATCACGAGTACATGGCCACGGCATGTCCAATACTAGTCGATCCGTCTATCGATATGTGGCCCCACATATTCCGTTGGTAGAGGGGGAATCGAAATAATGTCAAGGGAGAACAGTGGTTTAATATCTCAAGCAGTCAAGATCAGCTTGAGATGCGATCACCCGAGTCCATTATATGGCAGCCATATAAGATTTCTGCCTACCGTGACATCGATGTCATCCTTTATGCTTATCATCTATCGAGTTTATGAATGATTTTTTGGGATCCCTTATTTAAGGGTTTCTGGTACTTGGGTGACCGGGCCATTCGACAATTGACTGGGCAAATATGTATAGCTGACAACCCGCCTACGAGTTTGTGTTGTGTTTCTGTACATGAATTTTAAGTAGCACCTGGCCAAAATTGGCCTGTCGCAAATCAATTCATTAGATATGTATCTCAAGAAGAGTACAATGCCTACTGGAAGGCAGTAGCACTTGGTCATATACTACCGTCGATTGCGAGATATGTGAATGTTGATTTGATTGGAGTTGATTCAGTGACACCTTCAATGGTGTTCGTGGGATTCGCAACGTTGGTAAGTAAGACTGTTGCGTATCGAAATCAACGTATTCTTTGTTGTAGTTCGATATATTTTGTTCGTAGTCTTCCCAATCATATTCAGTTATGCATTCCGAAAAGTAATCATACCCAGAATTAGTGTAGTCAGGAATATCGTTTTCTGATGCCATCGTTGAGTCGTTATATATATTAAATAATTGTTCATGTATCGGATGACCTGATAACATCACGCATTGTGCACTGTGATAACGTTGTAAGCGCCTCTCCATTTGACATATCTCTTCCTCCAATAAATCAAGACAATACATATCCTCTTCTTCGGGATACATTATGGGCCAAAGTGCGGCAGCTCGATTTTTTAGCACGGATATGTGATGGTAATGGCAAAGCACCTTGAGATCACACCTTTCATCATATTTATCTGGCCATGTGAGTCGTTCCCAATGGTACTCAACTCCGTATTCAAGTTTCGAAGTGGGAGATATTAGGAATATATGACCAAAGTCGTTAAGAAAACGTCAAGATGTATTAATTGGATGAGTTTGGAAAATTAGTTTCTTCCCATACCAATCGTTACCAACAATATTTGTGTATGATTCATTGTAAATGGATGAGTTGTAGGGAGAAGATGCCATCTTATAATTGTAAGAATACGGTAGAAGATAACACTATGGGAAGAATCATTACAAACCTTTATATAGACAACTTTTAACCAAACAAGTTAATTTATATTTACTGTGCAACTTTATGTAACTCTGTCATTACTATAGTATATATATATATATATATATATATATATATATATATATATATATATATATATATATATATATATATATATATATATATATATATATATATATATTATCATAACTGTGAAACTTTATGTAACTCTGTCATTACTAGTAAATATATATTGACGTGTTAATTTGGTAATATATAGTGGTAATTGTAAATCCTTATAGTAATTATATATAACTGTACTAGTAAATATATATTGACGTATTAATATGGTAATAGTTAATATACAGTGGTATTAGTAAATACATACAGTTATACTATATAAGTGTACTAGTAAATATATATTGACGTATTAATTTGGTAATATATAGTGGTAATTGTAAATCCTTATAGGGTGGAATATATAACTATAATAGTAAATATATAATACAACGTATTAATATGGTAATAGTTATTATACAATGGTAGTAGTAAGTACACACAGTTATACTATATAAGTGTACTAGTAAATATATATTGACGTATTAATTTGGTAATATAAAGTGGTAATTGTAAATCCTTATAGTAATTATATATAACTGTACTAGTAAATATATAGTGACGTATTAATTTGGTACTAGTTAAAACACCAGTGGTAATTGTAAATAGTAAAAACATATACAGTAGGTACACATCCCAATTGACACTAGGTACACATCCCAATTGACACCCGTGCAGAAATTCAAATTTCTGCATCCCAATTTCTACAGAGAACTCTGTAAGTATGACGACAGATACACAGGAGGTACACATCCTAATTTTTACCCAGTAGATAACAAATTGTTACAATCGTTCAAATATTTTTATAGGCAACTTTTAACCAAATAAGTAAATTTTTATTTACTGTGACACATATAAAGTAAATTGTAAATTGTAGTCCAAAAATAAGTAAATTGTAAATGTAAAGTAATAAAGTAAAATGTAGCGGTCCAAAAATTGTAGTAGTCCGAAATAAAGTAAATTGTAAATTGTAGAGATACCATATCTGTATAAAGGCACAAATTTTATCATTGTGCAGGCACACATCCCAATTCTGCAAGAGGATTTCTAAATTTGTACGGACATATCAAGAGGATTTTTACCAACTTGTGAAAAGGCACACATACGAACTATAGTAAGAATTATGCAGGCACGCATATCCAATAATTATGCACACATACCAAGAATTATGCAGGCACACATATAATAATTCTGCAACTACAATGATTTTTACCAGCCTGTATAAAGGCACACATACCAATAATTATGTATGCAAACACAAATTTTATCATTGTACAAGCACACTAACCAATTATTTCTATGAACATATCAAGATGCTTATTACCACCCTATCACATTTATAAATAGATCGATAAATTATGAAATTTATAATACAACTTATTAAACTTCTAAGAAAAACAAATCATGGACTCCTCTAGTTCTAGCGATGAGGGCCGAAATATTATGCTATAATATGCTCAATTTAATGAAGGTGAATCATCTGATGATTCAGACGAGGAGATGATAATTATGATGGAGATTACGCGGTGGTGTGCTGAAAAATATATAATTCGCGATGGGAAAGAGATCGAAACCAGACGTCGAGTTAATCGTAGGAGAGAAATGGGTCATGCAACACTATGGGAAGATTACTTTGGTGAAGATAAGGTATATAATGATTATTTTTTTCAAAGGAGATTTAGGATGCGGTATAGTGTTTTCAATCGCATCCTTGAATCTGCTTGTCATTATGATAACTACTTTGTTCAGAAGAATGATGCTTGTGGTCGTACAGGTTTAAGCTCCCATCAGAAAGTGTTGGGGGCAATTCGACTATTATCTAACGGGGGTTCCCATGATGTGTGGTCTGAGCAGTACGCCATGAGTGGAACCACTCTATTAGAAACAGTAATTAGATTCACAGAGGCAATTGTTAGGATTTTTGGTCCCTAGTACGGCAGAAATCCGACCGAAGGTGACGTCACAAGATTACTAGAACAAAATGCTAGTAGAGGTTTTCCAGGAATGCTAGGCAGCATAGATTGCATGCACTGGCATTGGAAAAATTGCCCAACAGCATGGTACGCTCAATATAGTGGTCGTAAACAGTCACCTACTATAATCCTTAAAGCAGTTGCCTCGTACGATCTTTGGATTTGGAAATCATTCTTTGGGGTGCCTGGTTCCTGCAATGATTTTAATGTCTTGCACCGATCTAATGTCTTTCAAGAATTGCGTAATGGGACGGTATCTCCCATTAATTATAATGTTAACGGAAATTCTTACGATATGGGCTACTACCTTGGTGATGGCATTTACCCTCTGTACGCTTCAATAGTAAAAATATTTAGCAACCAAAATGGTATTACACAAAAACAAAAATTATTCTGTAAGTTCCAAGAAGCGTGCAGAAAAGATGTTGAACGTGCGTTTGGTGTATTACAAGCTCGATTCACTTTTGTTCGGGAACCTTGTAAATTATGGAATAGGGCGTCACTATCAACCATTATGAAATCTTGCATTATAATGCATAATATGATTATTGACGATGAACGTAGAGATTGTCTATGGCAAAATGAGTATGAACACAATGATGAAACACCTGTAATTATGAGGGGCCAAACTAATTTTTGCGACTACCTCATACGGGATGCTAACATAAGAGACGTAACTAAACATCAACAGTTACGGAATGATTTGGTAGAGCACATTTGGAACACCCACGGTGATGAAATGGTCAGTTGATGAATTTATTGTATTTTTTATTTTAACCGTAATTAAATGTTTTGTTTGTTCCATTTTCAATTTGTATTTGTAGGATTGTCGTAGTGGTCATATAAATGTTATTCTATATAAAATAATGGTTTAACCGACAATATTATATAAGCAGAAAATTATTAAACAATACTCACATTTCATCTATTTTAATGGTGGCATTTCATTTATTAAGATGGATAGTGAATCAGTCTCCATATACCGAAATAAAAAAATAAAATACAATTATGAGGGTTAAATACATCTTTTAAAAACACTACTGGTCATTAATTGAACCGCTTGGACCAGACGACCCGACAAAGTTCGATTGCAACTCAAATATCGCAGCTTCGGTCGTAGTAACCATCGTTGTTAGGTCACTGAACCTTTTAAAATGAAACTGCTTTTGCATTTCATTCATATGGGTCATATACATCTCCATGATGTACGATTGCTCTCAACGTAGGCGCACGAGCTGATCTTGCTTTTTGGTGATTTGATCAGCTCGCTTCATCAGAATGAACGCATCCATTTGTGAGTCAAATTTATGGGCACGGTTATTCTTCCACTCCTGCTCACTTTTAAACATTGCATTAAATTCTTCGCAATGTTTAAGTACCGCGTTGTTATAATCCAAGCTCTCAAAATGCGCTCATTGATGGGCACGTTGTTTCTCGCCCTTCCTGCCTGGGAGTCTATCCAATACGTATTGTACCCCCGCAATGTCATCTTCGCCTACGGGTGTAGGGTTGTCATCAATCCCCTTTGTATTTCGTAAGTCAAATTTTGGTAGATCTTTCAAAATTTGGTAGCAGTTATCCTACGTAAAATGTTTTTTCGTTTCAGTGCGGTACGCTTCTCGTGCATCTATAACCGCTTGGAACTCATTGGTCCCGCTTCCCATATTATTTATTTGGTGAGAAAGCTTCGCAATATATATCATTATGCAATACGATATATGATTGTAACGTTTCGACAACATGGATCTCGTACGAGAAATTATAATTCCATTTGCGACGTTATACTCATTCATTACGATATCCCAAAATGTGCCCGATGGCATCGAGTTTCCTTCAATGCTGCGAGCGGTATATTTAGCATAAACAGTACATAAGACTTCATCTTCAAATGGAATCATATTAGATTGTCGAGTAGTGCTCGAAGCAATTGGTTGAGAAGACGACATATTTTCGGTATAAAAATATTTTTTTTTTGAATGAGATTAAGAAAATACGAAGGGAGAAAATTTGAGGCTAGAAAAAATGGGGTGAGAATGATAAATTGATAATCTGTTTGGCCTCTATTTATAATGAAACAGCCGTTAAGTTACACGCAGTAAAAATATTCCAACGAACTTGTATTGTTCGTAGCAACTTGCTCCGAACTTCTTTTCTTCGTAGGAAGTTCCTACAATTATCAGAAGTTCGTAGGAACTTCCTACGAAGAAAAGAAGTTCGTAGCAAGTTGCTACGAACAATACAAGTTCGTTGGAATATTTACTGATTCGTTAACCATTCAGTAAATTTGCCAAACCCTTACCATTCCTTCTACCTTATTTGGCATTTGCCTCTCACCATTGCAGTCCTGTCGATTGCCAACTTTACAAAATTTGTTGGATTTACTCCCCACCATTGTGGATGCTCTTGGGCAAAGTTCGCAAGTGTCATTAATCGCTAAAAATATTCTAACGGCTTGTAACCGTTATAAATTAGCTTCACATTATACACTTGGCAACGAATTAAACAGCTAGAGAACTATTAAAATAAGAATTTGTAATGGTCATGAACCATTACCGACTATTTTTAACTGTGATGTTCAGTTTTAAACTGTTATAAAGCTACTTTGTAAGTAGGGGTGTGCAGAATCCAAACCAAACCAATGAAACCGATCGATCCAATCCAATCCAATGAAAAAATCGAACTAAATTGGATTGGGTTGAATTGGAATTTTATTGTTAAAAATCGATTTAATTGGATCGGCTTTGATTATCATAACTGAAAACTGATTAAAAACCGAACCGAACCGATTACCATTACTATAGTTCCAAAAATGCCACTTGTCCTAACATAATAGGTGAATAAATTTACTACCGTCAAATCTAATTACCTAAGCCTAGCTTCCAATACCCATCTGATTCATTTCAGTCCCAAATCTAAACCTAGTTTCTCTTCCCCCGCTGCTCAACCTTTCCTACCCCGCTTGTTGTCCTCCTCCGCCGTTGATCTCCTCATATATATATATATATATATATATATGTGTGTGTGTGTGTGTGTGTGTGTGTGTGTGTGTGTGTGTGTGCGCGCGCGCGAGCGCGCCCCCACCCACACACACACATCAAAAGATATTGAGTTGGGGCTAAAAAATATTATATCAAAATAACGATTGGCATATAGAACGATTTTTGAATGGGTCTAAATGTCATTTTTACATGGTTAGATATGTTTTGCATGGTTTCTAATGCCATTTTTTGTAAGTTTCTATCTATTAGTGAATTTAATGCCTTCATTACTATTAAATTCATTTACTAATGACATTTTTTGTATTTGAATGCGTTATACGAGTAGTAGGAGCTATGAAGGTTTTGGGACAGCAATATGTGAAGGTTTTTTGGGCTAGCTATGAAAGTTTTTGGACAGAATCTATTATGATTTTTAAGCAGTTGCTTGTAAAGGTTTCTGGCCTAGCTATGAAGGTTTTTGGCCTAGCATTGAAGGTTTTTGAGCAACTACCTATGATGCTTTTTTGGTACAAGTTGGGATGTTGTTTTCATACAAAGTAGGATTTTTTTTAATGCAACTTTGACTGTATTTTATGGGCAACTAGTTAATTAATTTCTATAATATTTGGTAGCTAGTTTTACATGTATTGAACCTCTAGTATTTAAATTTTGTTGTGTATTATTTGTATTGAACCTTTAGTTGGAATGTATTCAGATTTTGAAGCCAGATATTAAATTTTGGTTTCATAGTTGTTTTGTTTAATGTATTTTTAGTTGGAATATATTCAGATATTTGAAGCATTCCCAAATATTATTTTTGGTTTGAAAACAAAATTTAGTAAGGCTAATTAAAATTAAAATTTCAAAAAATTATAATATATCCAATTAATTGGAATAAAAAAGGTATTATGAATTGAATTAGATTGGACTGAATTATTTGATCCGATTGGATAAGTTTAGTGAATTGGATCGGATCCAAATCCAACCCAATCCAATCCAATCTAATTATGATCGGAAATGCAATGAAAATGGACCTAAATTGGATACTCGAAACCGATTAAAAAAACGATTCAATTTAATTACAATTGGAATTGGATTGGATTTTATTCTAATGTCAGTTTGGATTGGATTACAATAGTCAAAACTAGGCCTGTAAATGGATTGGACTCGGACCTGATCAGGCAAATCCAAATCCATATCCGTTTATGTTAAACAGATTCCGATCCGATCCGATTATCCGATAGATCATTTTTTATTTATTTTTATATAATTTTCATAAAAAAATAGATAATGATATGTCAAAAAATATGCTTTTGACCACTTGATTTGCAACATTTTAATTTTTAACTCTTAGGATTCATGTGTATGTGTGTGTCTTTTTTCTTTTATATGAGGGAGTTTTTTTATATAATATTATAACTATTATAATATACATTAATTAAAAATATTATATATATATATATATATATATATATATATATATATATATATATATATATATAGAGAGAGAGAGAGAGAGAGAGAGAGAGAGAGAGAGGATCAAGTGCGGACCAACCCATGCGTACTCCGTACGGACCAATTTTTTTAAAATATTAAAAAAAAATTGATTTCATATTTTTATTTTGGTGTTTAAACATTTCAAGGTACCCCTCGAAAAAATCAATCAACTCCAAATGACTTTTTTTACTATTTTAAACAAATTGGTCAAAATATGTCAGTTTTTAAGTAGTATAAAATTGTCATATTTTGACCGATTTTTTTGAAATAGTAAATAAATTCATTTTGTGCTGATTTTTTTTCAAGGGTACCTTGAAATGTTTAAACACCAAAATAAAAATATCAACTCAAAATTATTTTTTTTAGTATTTTAAAAAGATTGGTCCGCATGGACGCGTCCTTAATCTGGTCCGCATTTGATCGGCTATGTGTGTGTAGGGAGAGGTTCACAAGTGGACCAAAAGAATGGACTTTTTAATGGACTTAACAAAAATGACTAATAACCCAATAACCGAGACTTATTAGTCTTTTTTGTTAAGTCCATTCTTTTGGTCCACTTGTGAACCTCTCCATGTGTGTGTATATATATAAATAATGCTCTTGTGCGGACTAATCCGCATTTTAAGAATGTGGACCGGACATGTGTCACCTAACGATGCGCCTAGAAATTATAGGCTAAATTATAGGCCCACTCTCTCTCTCTTCTGGGCTCACCGCCAGGTGACACATGTCCGATCTGCATTCTTAAAATGCGGACTAGTCCGCACAAGAGCAAGACTGTATATATATATATATATATATATATATATATATTAATCAGATCAGATTATTAACGGATCGGAGAATATGAATCCAAATCCGCTCTATTTAATAATCGGATAATCAAATTTTAGGCATAATCCATATCCGCTTAAATGGATCGGATACGGATTCGGATAAGGATAAAATTCGATCCATTGACAGTCCTAGTCGAAACCGATTTTAATTGGATTAGATTCAATTTTTTTCAAATAGGTTGGTTTCGAACCGATGCACACCCCTATTTATAAGTGATCAAAACAAAGGGCCCTTCTATAGATATTGATTGATCATACATCTTTTTTGAATGGTTACCGAATACAACCGAAATGCTTCGGTTCTTACACAAAGATAACTTGTGATTTGGCGCCAAGGCTAAAGATTGGTTTTGAAAGATCCGTTCTACTTCAAGGGGTGGTGATGGGGTATTGATTAGGCACATATTCTTCACATTTAACCCCTTAATTTCGGTATTTTTATGATCCCGTGCAGTGTATTTAGCTTGGATTTGTCTCTTATTTATGCTACTAACCTTTTTTGGCAAGTATTTCGTGTTTTGTGTATTTCTCATGTGTTTTACAGGTATTTAATGCAAATAAGTGCGAAAGAGAATGCAAAACAGTGAAAGAAAGCAAGAAATGGGGAGTTCAAGGGCATTTTCGTAATTTTACAGCCATATTCCGGTGGTGAGGAAATCTAGAGAGTTGAAGAGGTCTAAATTATAAGAACATTGGAAAAAACGACACCTCAATCCGAGCTACGATGAAGAAGTTACGAGGTTTTGAAGTTGCGAGATAATGAAGAGCCATTTTCAGAAATGAAGAGTCATTTTCATAACTGAAGAGACAACTCTTGAAATTTCTTGTTTAATTTGTTTTTATTAGTTGTAAAATGTGGAGAGGCATGGGAAGAGTCTCATTTAGGTATATTAAAAGGTCAAAACGTGGAGAGGCATGGGAAAAGTCCTTTTTGAGATCTATAAAAGGCCAATCCCTATGTCATTCCAAAGGGGAGTGGAATTCTAGAGAGAGGGAGTTGCTAGAGAGAGGCTAGGCTAGGAGTAGGTTAGAAGTGCTAGATTGAATTTTAGGGTTAGATTTTGAGAGCAAATTTTCTATTCCTTGAAGAGTTTTCATGAACCCTAGTTTGTAAGAAATTCTGGATTCCAATTCCATTTTTGTTGCTGAATTCAAGTAATATCTTTCCATTCTCTATTTTTATTATTTGCAAATTATTTCCCATGTCTTGTAGATCCATAATTTTGTGTGTGAATTTATTCTTGAACCAAATCATGAGTACCTAAATTCCCAAGGGTTGGGGTACATGAACTCAATCCAAGGCAAATTATTTATGTAGAAAATAGAGGTTAAATTAAAATATTGAATGAATCGTGAAAGCACCGCTTTATATTTATCTTTGATTTCGTATGGTGCGGGCTTGAACCTCATATACGTAATGCTTAGAATATATAAAGACTGGATTCATTCACCGCTTTATATCTATCTTTGATTTCATATGATGCGGGCTAGATCCCTCATATAGGTAATGCTTAGAATGTATAAAGACCGGATCTAGTCAATAATTTTAATTTACAATTCTAGTATTCTATACGGTAATTTGTTAAGGATTGAGGGATTGTACCCTACCCTATTTTCTCCCATTTGTCAGATCTAATTTCTTTTGCACTTTTCAGTTTGTTAAATTTTCTCAATTATTAATCATCTTTTCGTTTCTTTTAAGAAATCATTTCAAGATTTAATAATTTTTCTTATTACTATTTGGCAATCTCGATCCCTGTGGATACGATCCCGACTTACCGGGTTTATTACTTGAGCGACAGGCTTGCACTTGAGCCTAGAGTGAACGCATTTCTGAGACAAATTCTTAGTCGCGTCAAGTTTTTGGCGCCGTTGCCGGGGATTGAAATTGTTAAATTTTTAAGAAAGTTATTTTTATCTACAAGTGATTTCGAAAAAAAAAATAATAACAAAAATTGAAAAAAAAATGGGTGTCACGTTCTTGAATTGCCCAATTTGAAATGTCTTATTTTAACTCTTTTGGTGGCTTTAATTGTTATGCTAATAGTGAGGAAGAGGAGGCACTCAAGACTTATGACCATTGGATCAATATCACTAAAGATGATTATATTAAATACAAGCCTAGTGCTGAGAAACTCCAAATTTATCAAAATCAATTGCTTGAAGAAGAAAGACTTGAAAAAGAATATCGCGAAAAAAATCGTTATTGGGAGCAAGAGTTAGATGCATTATTTGAACCCAATTAGGATTTTTTTTTCCGATAGTTTTGAAGATGAAGTAAGTTTTCAACCAAATGAGGAATTCGAGGTGCTAGAACCAAGAAAGCCTACTTTGGAAGAACTCTTACTTGATCTAAATAAGCAATCTGATGACCGTGCTGTTCTCGAGTCGAAAATTATAGCAACTTGCAAGGAGTTGAATGATTATTTGGACAACTTAGAAAAGGTCGAGACTTACGCTTCACCTAATACTTTTGAGAATGAAATCATTGAAATTGATCCAAGTTCTTTTGAATCTCAACCTATTATAAATATTGCAAAATCTACTGAGGTTGAGGATCATTTGTCTCCTTGTGTCCCCACTATTATCGAACCATTAAATCCATCACAAGAATTGGATGAATGTCTTAAGGATGTTGATCCGCTTCTTGTATGGGAATGTTATTTTGAGATGCTTCATCTTACGGGCCACACACTTAGACGTGTCACTCCACCAGATCCAATTGAAAATTTTGAGGGAAAAAATTTTGAGGACACCAAGCAAGAGAGAGAGAGCTAGAGGAGTTGAGCCTAGCAGAGTTTGAGCGCGAGTTCGGACCGGTGGATGCGAGCCTAAATGATGAAGTCCAATCTTTCTGGGCCTCAATTTGTCATTTAGACGAAAGCGAGTGGGATAATAGAATTGATGCATTCCTCCTTCCCAAACCTTCACCCATACCATTTGAGTCTTCGGAGGTACTTGAAGATACGACTCAAATATCGTCCGACTTAGAGACCAACACACGTGCTACGCAACAAGAGGATCATTTTCCGGTTTATGAGGACAAGCACTCTATGCCTAAATTGTTTTCTAATATGGATTGTTCCTTTTTGTGTGCCCCTCTCCCCATACTACTTGAAAAATCTTTGGAACGTGATTCTATATTTCTTGGATCCCAATGGGACTTGTCCTCTTATGCACCAAAATCCTTCATTATCCCCCTAAATTTTGTAATTGGTAATGGGTCATTTTTTAAACTTTTCACATGCCTTCCGTTTTTCAAACGGAATTCTTACTTTTCGGGAGGCATGCATCCTAATGAGGGTACACCATTAATCCCTCAAAGTCAAATTGTATTTTGGGTGGACCCTCAAATTTTTCGACTTTTAGTGTATGATTTATTAGTTGTTCAAATGTTAGGTTGTAAATAGTTAGTTTTTTTTCTTTTTCTTTTTCTCTTTTATTATAGTCTAGTTTTGAGAGTTAGAGTTTTTGTTATTCTTTTTGCTATGCTTGGTTCTAACATGTTTTGTAGATTCAATGGACTCGCACTCATCGGGGATCGCTCCATTTGGGTAATATCTTTCTTTTCCTCTCTTTATGTTGTGTTCTTGATTTGCATTGAGGACAATTCAACATTTAAGTTAGGGGGTGTGGGATATTCTTCACATTTATTGTTTAGATTCATTGATTCGATCACATGTTCTTTCCAAGTGTGTTTTTTTTTAGAAAAAAAAATTGAAAAATTTTGAAAAAACCAAAAATATTTTTCTTCAAAATAAATAAAAATTGGAATTTAAATTTTTCAAAAATATCACCGTTATTCTGTTTGAAGTCTCAAATTGTTAAATCTCAATTGCACTAAGCCAAAATTAACCGAAGATGGAAATTGAAAGAAAATTGACGACTTTACGAATAAGTGTGGAGATTGATCAAACCCAGTGAGATTTCGAGCCTTTCAATTTTTTATGAGTTTTTAAATCAATCCGAGTTTATGATTAACTCAAAGTTCTTTTCAGCGTTTTAATAAGTCGTCGATGATCTCAATCCTTTGTTTTGATCGGTTATGGGAAATGTGTGAAAATGTTGTCTCGAAATTCGTGCTAAATATATCTCTAAACTTAACTAATCTCGAGATGCATATGTTAATGTGATTAGCAATTTGGACAATGAAGTAGGCCCTCATTTGTTACCCAAAAATATTAGCCATAAAAAGTTGTGAAAAATTATCCCTTTGCAACCCAAGTTGAGCCTAATAAAATATTTTCCTTTCGTTTGATAACCCGAAAAACCCAATTAGCCCGGAATTGTGAAAATTGAGAAAATTCATCAAGTAAGTCCAAATTGTGCAATAAAAAGGGGCAAAAAAAAATGTTAAAAAAAAATAGTGAAAAAAAAAATGAAAATAGAAAAAGAAAGAGAAAAATGAACAAATGCCCGAAAAAGCACTAATGGACGTCATAAGGACATTTTCCAATTCCGAACATTTCATCCATTTCCATTTTTTCCCTTCACACCTTTTAACCCGAAAAGTCCTAACCGAGTCCAAATTGCGAAATTGATTACCGCGTGGAGAGCTAAGACATGAAAAGATAAAATGAGAGATTAAATGGTGTGAACTAGAGGTGATGTTCCCGTTTCCTAATAACTGTAATCCGATGATGAGATCTTTTCACCATATATTTCCTTCTTTTCAATTTTGTATGCATGAATTTGTGTCCATTATATTTACTCTTTATATCATGCATACCGAGAGAAAATAACCACAATCCGAGTGATTCGTTTGTGAGAGAATTTCGTAAGAATTTGAATCAAAACGAATTTTCGGAAAGTAACGTAATGCTCAATCGGTGAAAATTTGAGGTTTAATTTTTGGCTTCGCACACACACACTATGGTTTGAGACATTTGAATATGAATTTAGGGTGGTTATTTTTCAAAAAGTTTAAATTGTACAATTTTTAAGTATTTTGATCTTTATTTGAGTCAATAAAGAATTTTGTGGGTAAATTCACTGCAAACCCTCACGAGACAAAACTCGTCCTACTAGGGTAACCTAGGGGTTTAAAGGCTTGTTGCATACGCTAAATGCAATCGCTTTCCTGCGAAAGTGGAATTTTATTTTAATAAAAGAATTTTCAAGAGTAAAATTTTGGCTAATTTCATTTACATTGCTCGGGACGCGCAAAGTTCTAAGTTAGGGGGTGTGATTAGGCACATATTCTTCACATTTATCCCCTTAATTTCGGTATTTTTATGATCCCGTGCGATGTATTTAGCTTGGATTTGTCTCTTATTTATGCTACTAACCTTTTTTGGCAAGTATTTCGTGTTTTGTGTATTTCTCATGTGTTTTACAGGTATTTAATGCAAATAAGTGCGAAAGAGAATGCAAAACAGTGAAAGAAAGCAAGAAATGGGGAGTTCAAGGGCATTTTCGTAATTTTACAGCCATATTCCGGTGGTGAGGAAAGCTAGAGAGTTGAATAGGTCTAAATTATAAGAACATTGGAAAAAACGGCACCTCAATCCGAGCTACGATGAAGAAGTTACGAGGTTTTGAAGTTGCGAGATAATGAAGAGTCATTTTCAGAAATGAAGAGTCATTTTCAGAACTGAAGAGACAACTCTTGAAATTTCTTGTTTAATTCGTTTTTATTAGTTGTAAAATGTGGAGAGGCATGGGAAGAGTCTCATTTAGGTATATTAAAAGGTCAAAACGTGGAGAGGCATGGGAAAAGTCCTTTTTGAGATCTATAAAAGGTCAATCCCTATGTCATTCCAAAGGGGAGTGGAATTCTAGAGAGAGGGAGTTGCTAGAGAGAGGCTAGGCTAGGAGTAGGTTAGAAGTGCTAGATTGAATTTTAGGGTTAGATTTTGAGAGCAAATTTTCTATTCCTTGAAGAGTTTTCATGAACCCTAGTTTGTAAGAAATTCTGGATTCCAATTCCATTTTTGTTGCTGAATTCAAGTAATATCTTTCCATTCTCTATTTTTATTATTTGCAAATTATTTCCCATGTCTTGTAGATCCATAATTTTGTGTGTGAATTTATTCTTGAACCAAATCATGAGTAGCTAAATTCCCAAGGGTTGGGGTACATGAACTCAATCCAAGGCAAATTATTTATGTAGAAAATAGAGGTTAAATTAAAATATTGATTGAATCGTGAAAGCACCGCTTTATATTTATCTTTGATGTCGTATGGTGCGGGCTTGAACCTCATATACGTAATGCTTAGAATATATAAAGACTGGATTCATTCACCGCTTTATATCTATCTTTGATTTCATATGATGCGGGCTAGATCCCTCATATATGTAATGCTTAGAATGTATAAAGACCGGATCTAGTCAATAATTTTAATTTACATTTCTAGTATTCTATACGGTAATTTGTTAAGGATTGAGGGATTGTACCCTACCCTATTTTCTCCCATTTGTCAGATCTAATTTCTTTTGCACTTTTCAGTTTGTTAAATTTTCCCAATTATTAATCATCTTTTTGTTTCTTTTAAGAAATCATTTCAAGATTTAATAATTTTTCTTATTACTATTTGGCAATCTCGATCCCTGTGGATACGATCCCGACTTACCGGGTTTATTACTTAAGCGACAGGCTTGCACTTGAGCCTAGAGTGAACGCATTTCTGAGACAAATTCTTAGTCGCGTCAAGTATGCATGTCCTTTTACACACTCAACGCCCATTTGGTTCTATATTCAGAAAACTTGATTTAAATGTTATTTTTAAAGACAGTTTTAATATTTACTTTTTTGTGTTTATAATTACCGGTGTATGTTTGGTAAACTTGTTTTTAAATACAGTTTTTTTGAAAATTTGATAAAATTGACAAAGATGTATATTTATATTATAAAGTCGATCAAATGCGGACCAGCTTAAGGACTGGTCCGTACAGACCAATTTTTTTAAAATACTAGAAAAAATAATTTTGAGTTGATATTTTTATTTAGGTGTTTAAACATTTCAAGGTACCCCTGGAAAAAAAATCAACTGAAAATGAATTTATTTACTATTTTAAAAAAATTGATCAAAATAAGACAGTTTTGCCATGCCATATTTTGACCAATTTATTTAAAATAGTAAAAAAATTCATTTTGAGTTGATTTTTTTTTCATGGATACCTTGAAATATTTAAACACCAAAATAAAAATATCAACTCAAAATTATTTTTTTTAGTATTTTAAAAAAAATGGTCCGTACAGAGTCCGCAGGGATTGGTCCGCACTTAATCCTGCCTCATTTATATTATACATATATGTGTGTGTATATATATATATATAAGCATATACATAAAATTTTCATGCATACATGATACATGAATGTACATATACATACATACATACATACATACATACATACATTTACAGATACATCATAAATTATATACATGTACTTTAGATATTATGTATATTTAATGAGATATATTGATGAGGTTAACTATATATATATATATATATATATATTGCATGTATTATTCACAATAAAATTATATGCATACATGAATTGATAATATTTTTTAATACATTTATATACTATATGTATATTTTATACTATTATATACATTAATAATACATGTATAAAACTATATATAAGCATCATGTATCTATTGATAATATTATTTAACATATGGATCTTAATATATTATATAATTTAATAATATAAATATACGTAATTTTGTGTACACGTACATATATATTTTTTTATTTATAAGAATTACACACATATCAATGTATTATGTATGTATATTATATATTAAGATGTAAATGCATTAAAATATTAAGAATGAATAATTCGGAGTTGAAAAATAAAAAACTGAAGTTATAAAACACATTTTTCCTATTTTCTAAAAAACTTCTTTATAAAACCTAAATACTATAATTCGGTCTTTAAAAACAGGTTGTCAAACGTAAATTTTTATCAGAATTGTATTTTAACACAGAAAACAGAATTATAGTTGCAAACCCAAGAGACTCTTATTAATTTAAACTGTAAAACTTATTAACAGGGTCTACACAATATGAAAAAAAAAATTATAAGTAAGTTGAGAATAAAAACACCCTTTTAACTTTGGTATTACAGATGTTCTAGCGTGGCTAAATCTATATGTAAATTACCATTCGTGACAGATGATGAAACTGTAAAAATACCATTCTCCTAACTTGCTCTATAGTAAAACATAAGCAAGGAATTGAGAGCTGAATATAATATACAGGATGCATTATATAGTTTGGGAACAAAAATTAAGATTTTAACTAACATATTAGAATCATTTCTCGATTATATGCTTGTTAGTTCCAATCTTAGTTCAATAATCACGATTGGAAGCAAAATGAATGTCTCTCGCTTATTGAGGTTTATCCTAGGAATTGAAACGAAAATGCAGGTTGAATCCATTAGGAAAAAAAACAATTTCTGGAATCCAACACTCAATTTTATGTATACCTGAGGTCCATTGGATAAGTTTCCATTCGTATTTCCGATTGTTTTGTAATGCATTCCTCATAAACAATCTGTTTTCATAAAATAAAAAAATACGAACGCACTTCTGCAAATTTTTTATTTTATGTAGTTATTTTAACTGTCTAGTTTGTTTCTATTTTTTTATACACCACTTGTCACGTAGGCACCCACTTGGATTTCATTCCAACCTTCATTAACGGTGTTAGATCCAATATTTCAATTGCTAAACTTAACGTACTTTAGGGTTTATCATGTCAAATTGAACATTGAGGTAAGAATTGCAAATTGTCTCGAACCTCAAGATTTATGGTGTCTTTTTCCCTCTAGTTTGATAATCATACATAATAGCACATTGTGATCTTTTTACAGTCTACATGTAAATATCAAGTATTCAAAATGTCATTGTTTGATGCGAGTGTCATAGACACGGGTAAGCATTGAAAGAAAATGACACGGAAAATAGGAACCCTTAATCTAAGTAGAAACGCCACCAAAGTGGAATTTATCACTATGTAATCCTATCACCCTCTGTCAAAATCAATGTTTGGTACGGTGGAAAGTGTAATCATGACGTACGCATGTGAATGTGAGTTAATTTGTGAGTGTGAACTAACAGTTTTGTTGCCGCCATTTAGAATTTTTAAATAGTGCGAAAGGCACAGGAGTAGATGTATAAACTTCCGAGTAAACTAATTCCCAAGTCTATATTTAGTAATAACACATTAGCAGTTAAAATATAAATTATGTTTCATAAAGTTTGTTGCAACATTAAATGAGTGATAATAACGTATTAAACATGCTAAACAGTACAAACAAAAGCTACAAAAGAAGGCAAAGAATGGACATATGTAGGTTTCGTCGCTTTTGCATTTTCTCTATATTTTCTGAGATCAACACATAACAGAGAAAGTGTGAAGAATGACAAGAAGCACTCAAAAATAGTACCTAGCAGCAAGACTCAACAAAAGAGTAGCGGCAACAATAACAACTTTTAGCAGTTAATACAGTGTCTCCTGCAGCAAATAATAAAGAAACAAAATCATTAACAACATTTAAACAATGGCATCATTGACAAAACCAAACATATCCCAGTACACCAGCAACAAACTTAGAACCATAATAAGATTGATTCAATCAGTACCAGAAAGAGAAGTTACACAAGACTAAAGCAAGGCTCGCAATGAACAGAAAATATTTTGATCTATATTTCCTTCCCCTTCACAAGGATGACACGCATAAATCGGGAAATGGCCAAATTTTCTGTAATTATAAAAAAAATCTATGTTTCTTTCCAGGTAAAATAAAACAATAACTAGGGCAATACCACTCTCTTATGTTGGGCTCAAATTAACTTGTAGGAACGGCCAATTTGTGTGACTTATGGAGTAATCATCCTTCAGTTTTAGACTCTTCCATGGTCTATCGCAGCACATGAAATGAGACTAATCAGCTTAAAAGATTTTTCCATAGGTTGTATGAGAATAATAAGCTAAAATGATTTTTCCATAAGCTTATCAGATTAGTGCTGGCAATTATTTATAGGTTTCTACTACCCATAAGACTCCTCTTGCCTTAGTGGAGTGTAGAGAAAAAAGAGATTATTTGATGATCTTTGTTCTCTCAGAACAGAGCATTCAAAATCAAATTATCAGAGAAATGAACATCATCTTGATTCTCACCGACGACATTGATTGGCATCAGTTAGAATTTAAGATGGTGAAATTGAGAGAAATGGGGATACACAACAGAGAAGAGTTTTGTAAGATTCCCTCTACACCCACATATCCTCATATATTTATACAACTAAATTAAGTTTATATCATATGACTATTACATCACTACCCCTCACACTTTACATTAATGACCTCACTACATAAATACTCAAATCACTTAGTAAATAACAATACAAATTATATTCACTAACACTTAGGGTCCGTTTGGTTGGCTTGTGGGAAAAGGGTAGGCATGACAAATTTTGCCTAGGCAAAATTTGCCCAGGTAAATTTTACCTGGGCAAAGAAGGTTTCGTGCTGTTTGATAGGGTTTATTTGCAGGCTGACAAAAACTGTATTTGCCAACTTTTTGTGTTTGATAGGCATAGTTTGTCTACTGAAAAACACTTATTTGCCTACACATGTTGTTTGATAGCCAAAATTTATGATGGCAAATAAAAACTTTGCCTATATATTGTTGGCAAATTCTTGCCATTTTACACATTTGCTTTATAATCAATACAGTGTACATAACTTTTATTTTTCATTTTCAGGATTAAGGACGAAATTTCGGATGCGAGTCAAGTTGGATGCTTGCTTTGAACGTGGATGAACCAAAAGAATTTGTTGGACATAGTTACTTTCATGCAAAATTGTATTTAATTTTACTTGATAAAGTACTAAAAATGGCATTTATTTGGACAAAATATATCTTAGATGATAGCACATTTATTTGGCCAAAATATGTTGTAATTTGACCCCTTAATAAAATAATGTGGAATTGATTATTTTAAAAAGCCCCGATGTTAATGTTGTGGAACCGTGTTATAGAATCAGATTTCAATATGAATTTGAAATTTGAAATTTTCAAATTTTGAAATTTGAAATTTGAAATTTGACATAAGAAAGGAAAAAAAATTGAAATTTGACATAAGAAAGGAAAAAATTATAATATTGTTGATCCATTATAGTTTCAGATACGACAACACAAAATATGTTCCCAAAAATTGGCCACACTATAACATATGTAGACCCGGGAAAGAGCCCAATGTTTGTTCCCATTACAAAATAATATTCAAAATATAGATCTAAAAAGTGGGATTAATTCCCATATAGCTTGTTCAGAGCCCAACTCTTCGCAAATGCCTCCTTCGTGATACCCATGAAGACCCGGGCCAGTCCTTGATCCGCCTCAAACATACCAAGCAATCTCAACATATCACTTTCAGTCATTTCCATTGCCTCTAGGCGATCAAGAATGTCCTGCCATTTGACATGCTCTATGGTGTTCAGCTTTGCATCTGAGTCCATAGCAGCTGCTATCATTCGCGAGGATTCTGCAATAATGGTCAATGCACGGGCACTCTCGTCCAACACGTTACCACGTTTGCGTTTTGGCCTTGGCATAGCAACAGGTCTTGGTACTTGTCCGGGACCTTTACGTTTCCCTAGTTGGGGTGAGGTGTTATTTGATTCACTCTTCGGGAACTCATTTGCAGTTATGTCAACAAAATCTTCTTCTGGTTGAGATATTCCTGGAACAATATTAAATATTTTTGTCATTTCCATTTACGAAGTTACACGTGATTTTAATAATTACAACTTGCATTACACATTTACCTTCCATTGATGGGAAGTAATCACCACCTGATTGAGAGTTTGACCCCGTTGCGGTGTCGTTGCCATAAATGGTGGCAAGCTCGTCAAAATATAGGCAACACTTGCCTTTCATCTTCGCAGCATCCGGCTTGTTCTGCCAGCATTAAAGTCACCATTAGTATTTTGTAATGTATACCATGAATATGCACTTTAATACGTACCTTGACGTAATCGTCCCACACACTTGGATCTGCAGTTACAGATGACGTAGTTGCGTCAAATCCAAATCCACTGACTTGTAATAGCTCGTGCACTTCCCTATACTCTTTTTTAAGAGTCTTCAAACGTGAGCGGATGTGAGAAACTCCCACTATGACATGACAGTCGTTCCTGACAGCATCGATAACGGTTTTCATATGCGCAGATGTGAAACCATTATCGGACTTCTTTGTTCCGGCAAGTACCTCACCCATAAGAGCAGACATCAGTCACCCATCCATTTTATCAGTCCAACGCACTTGTGGCGCCTTGCAAGGTATTTCAACTTGTGAGTCATGGCTTTCCAGATTGATTGGTACATTTGCTTTTGGTGGTCGAAAAGGAACATTGATTCGGTTTTGGGCCATCTCTGAAATGTATATGCATCCACTAATTTTAGTATCATATAAGCTAAGCATTACATACATCATTTTCAGTATCAAATTAGGTATCACTTTCAGTACCATAACTAATTCAGTACCATAAGTTATGATATGAGGTATCTATTCAGTACCACATTGCCCTTTGATCAGTATCTGATACCATCAAATTAGTATCAAATCAGTAATCAGTTATGCAGTATCATTAATCAGTTAAAAAGTATCATTAATTAGTATCATTAATCAGTATCATTAATCAGTTATCAAATGAGTATCATTAAGCAGTATCAGTATCAGTATCTGATACCATCAAATCTCAGTATCTGATACCATCAAATTAGTATCAAATCAGTAATCAGTTATACAGTATCATTAATCAGTTAAAAAGTATCATTAATCAGTATCATTAATCAGTATCATTAATCAGTTATCAAATGAGTATCATTAAGCAGTATCAGTATCAGTATCAGTCACTGATACCATCAAATCTCAGTATCTGATACCTTTCCAATCTCAGTATCAGTTCATCAGTTATCAATTATCTGATGTCAGTATCTGATATCAAATGAGTATCTGATACCTTCCAATCAGTATCAGTTAATCTGATGTCATTATCTGATACCTTCCAATTTCTGATACCAGTATCTGATGTCATTATCAGTATCTGATACCTTGCAGTATCAGTATCAGTATCTGATGTCATTATCCGATACCTTCCAATCTCAGTATTAGTTAATCAGTTAACTGAATTTAGTTATTAAATAGGTATCTGATATCAAATGAGTATCAGTTAACTGATACCTTCCAATCAGTATCTGATACCTTCCAATCTCAGTATCAGTTAATCTGATACCTTGCAGTATCAGTATCTGATGTCATTATCTGATACCTTCCAATCTCAGTATTAATTAATCAGTTAACTGAATTTAGTTATTAAATAGGTATCTGATATCAAATGAGTATCATTTAATAGTTATCATTTATCAGTTATCAAATGAGTATCTGATACCATTAACTATCAGTATCAAATAGGTATCTGATATATGAGAACATGATTTCAAATGATTTCAGTTATCAAATAGGTATCTGATATCAAAGCAGATATGAGGTCTCTGATATCAAATAGGTATCTGATAGGTATCTGATATCAAAGCAAATAGGTATCTGATATCAAATGATTTCAGTACCATAGCAGATATAAGGTCTCAGATATGAGGTATCAAACAAGAGCATATATTAGATACCAAATCAGCACCATACAAAATGATCCAATTTTATGTAATCATCATCCAATTAAATCATCATCCAATCTGATTGTAATCATCATCCATACAAAATCACAGACCACATATGAGGGGAACAATCAGTTTGATACATCTTAAAACATGGTTTTGACAACTACATACAAACATAATAGCATAATGACATATAGCATCCGTTTGAGTGATCGAAGCATATCCATCATTGCTATGCAGTCCACATTGCTATGCATATCCATCATCGCTGGAGGAATGGTGGAAGTTGATGAACCACATTGCCCTTTGATGTTATCTGAGTTTGGTTCATTAGGCATCGTTGTAGATTCTGACGATATATCATCCATAGACGGCATTGCCCAACCTAACCAAATACCACAATTGGCACAACAATGGTAGATCCTACCGAGGTTATTGTTCTTATCAGACTTGGTTATTATAATGTCACCTACGGATCCACATTTGCATTTTCTCAATTTGACCCTCACATTCAAGTAGTTCGCATTAGTTGATGTAGACATGGAATCTGAAAAATATTAAAGCATTAACTCAATTTGACCCTCACATTCAAGTGTTAAGAAATTATTACAACAGTTAAATGCGAAACGTAATAGTTTAGTCATCAAAAGTAAATGGTTGATTATGACATGTTGCTCTTTCTTCCCACATTTGTGTTGCCATTGCATTACGTTTCTCTGTCCAACATGCCTGTGTGGCAAAGGTAATATGCTCATTACCATCAGGTACATTAAGCGGAGTTGGGTTCACATCATCATCACTATCACTATCATCACTGCACATATCATCCCTATCATCATCCCTTAAAAAGTTATGCAGCGCACAACAAGCTAACACAATCTTAGCTTGCGTGTCAATCCCATGAAAAGGTTGGTGGCATAGATAAGCAAATCTTTTTTTCAATAATCCGATTGTGCGCTCAACTACATTGCGCAAAGATGAATGACGAAAGTTGAATAATTCTTTACTAGTTTCCGGACGTTGACCCTCCACGTCTCTGCGATGGTATCGTGTCTTGCGAAATGGTGATAGAAAACCAGGAACCATGGGAAATCCTGCATCCACAAGATAATATTTTCCTACGATAATACATTATTTTATCTTAGTCAAATATACGTCGAACGTAGGATTTTTGTTAAACGTCTAATAAAAAGATACAGGAAATCAACCGGCATACCAGCTGGAATGGTAAGTTTATGTCCTGGTCGTTGTATGGCCGCCCTAAGTACACGACCATCATGTGCTGACCCCTCCCATCCGGATAACACATATGTAAATTTCATGTCGAACGTGCATGCTACAAAAACATTTTGAGAGATGACTTGTTTCCGATTACGATACCTAGGTTGATCAACAAGGGGAACATTCACAGATATGTGTGTACCATCTATCGCTCCAACGGCATCCTGATGGGATACTACATGTATTATTTCATACAATTCATTTTAAAAATTATTCACTTGTTAATCTATTGAGATTGAATTTTCTTACCGAAAAGTAATGATACCAACTTCTATTACCAGGATTGTCATTCGGGGAGTTATCATGCGTTGCATTTACGACAATTTCCTTGTACATCATTAGGCAGACTACCAAGACTTTATGAAAGTACAAACTAATTGTATGACTTGATCTACAAAAAGTGTTACTCTCGGTTCGACAACGCTCATCATGACCAACAATATTCAAGAAAATTGCAACCTGTTCCTCAACGGTAACTGATCGAGTATCGTTTAGCCCAAATGCACGTAGGCGGTCACATAACCTATGAAATGAACCGATGTTCATACGTGATGAATCATGGCATAAACGATCACTCATCCCGTACATTCGGAACAATGCTTTTTGCCGATGCTCATCCCAATTATAATGAGGTGCCCTAGGAATGTCCAATAATGACCTTATATGTTGATAGATAACTATCGCCCGTATCACCATCGACCAAGCAACACCAAAGCATTTTCGTTGAATTTTTGAATTATATTTAACCATTTTTCCCTACAAAATAAGGGTTCTGAAAGCTCATTCTTTGATATTAATTTATAAAATTAAAATAGGTCAAAAGGTAAATTCGGTAACAAAAAATCAAAAAGTTTAAGGAGACCAACGAAAAACTAACCGGAACAAAGTGATTGAAATGAATAACTCGGAGAATAGGAGGGTTCCTGTAATGAGGGACGAGTGCGTGTTACACCAATAATCATGAAATTTATTTTCTATAAATAAATAATTATCTTTCGATGGAACCATAGATTTTTTGGCTTTTTCAACCCAAAATTGTAGAATAAAATATATTTAGTCCACATTAACATTTCATAAATTAGGAAAAAAAGTCAAACCCTAAATATGTCAAAACTTACTAAAACATATATAGGTGAAGCCATAACAAGATTACAAATATGATATCAAACATCGGATTATAACCCTCAATTTAAGTAAGAAAAGTATGAACATAAAACCAGATTATAACCTAGGATTTTAGCAAGAACAATATGAACTACAAAAAATAAACCCTAATGAACTCAAACCCTCAATATGTAGGCAGCAAAAAAAAAATCAAACAAAATGAACTCAAACCCTAGAATACAAATATGTAGCAACAAATCAATATATGGGTCTAAATAACAACAAAAAATCGTTTTCTTTATGTTGATATACAGATTTAATTAAAAAAAATAGTTGATGATCACATACCTCTGAAATCGATTTCTCCTTCGCTTTCTTCTTCGGTTGTTTGAAGATAGCAACCTATGTGAGCCATTATTGATTTATCTACAAATCTCACCAAAACCGTACAGTAAATCAAATCAACCAAACGTCAGCTACGAGCCCTTGCATTTCTCTCGGCAAAGTTTGTCAAACCAAATAGGTAAGCAAAAAATACACACGGTTTTGGGTAAAAAAGGGTCACGTGAGCCATTTTAGGCATTTTTTGCCAACAGCAAAATATGGCTAATAACAAACAGCTCCTTTGTGGGCAAAAGTGTGGGTAAAACCCATTTGCCTAGGCAAAAGGGTGTAAACAAACGGACCCTTAGTAAATAACAATACAAATTATATACACCAACACTGCCTCTGAAGTTGAGGCATGTTGAACAAGCATGCCTAACTTGAGACAAAAATAATGAATGCTAGCACAAGCAACAAAAGGAACATACGAAATCAATTATAATTGAAGATTCATCTGCACCCAAAAACAAGGGTCATAAAAATGGCACCAAGATGTGTACTTTTAAACACAACAAGAGATATTTCATCATTCATCAACAAAGGGTCACAAAATGACCAATAAAAGAGGGGTTGTGTTAAACACCAAACAACAAAGGGAGTTCCATCATTCATCAACAAATAATTGGGGCAGGACTTTGTTAAGTTGAACATTAAACCAAACAACCATGACAATAGCAAAAACAAGATTCACCTTTTTATAATAAAGGCAGAAGCATAAATTAAGGACACATGAAGTATAAATTAACAAGAACGATTTTCATGTAACCAATTTCATAGAAGGTATGATCAAGGGAAATATAACATTGGTGAATTGCAATAAATCCATTTATATATCGTCATGAAAATAGACCATGGGTCTAATATCTATCTTTTTATATTAATCTTTTTTTTTTATATCAGTTGATCTATTGTCTATCACTTAATTTTTATAAACTAATACCTGTTTATTATGTTAGGCTTAATACTTTTGGAGCTCAAACTAAAATAGACAGTGCTTTGATATGGAAAACAGCTCACTCAATAGCAAGGGAAAGCTTCCTCTGAAATGATTTTTTTGGCTTTATTGTTCTGCAATTTAACCAACTGCGCGATTATATAATCACATATTCTTGTTCTTAATCAACCAACTCTTTGAACTTGACACGTAAACAACTACAATTACTAAAGGAGTAAATTTACATATATGGCCCCCAAACTATTTCCATTGTTTCAATGAAATCAGTAAACAAAAAAGATATCTTCAATCAAGCCCTCCATCTATTACAAGTAACTTGATGTCAGCTTTTCATTTAAATGCAGCCTTAAATGTAACGGAAATTAGCAAGTGCACTGCACATGCTTAATATAGTGTTTGGTGGTTTTGTGTGTGGGGTGTGTGGGGTGGGGGGGGGGGGGGGGGGGGGGGGTGTTGTTGGAGGAGAATCTTATATATCATAATCTTCTTTCTTAAAAATTGCGGTAAACCTTAACCACAATCTACAGTCTACAGACATGAAATAAAGTACATCAGAGTTGAGCCTTACAATCCCTAATTACAAGAAATTTGGTTGATTTTACGAATGTAAGTTCAGCCCTACTTGCACTCCAAACTTATTTACCTATATATCTATCATGTTAATGTGTAAACCTCACATGGTTATGGAGTATGTGCAGGGTATTGAGGATATAAAGTCCCACATGGGAAAATAAAAACCTAGCACTACAAGATCTTACCCCTCCACCCATTGGCAACTGGTTTGGGTTGGATGCTCCAATATTTAACACACATATGTCAATTTTTGTTTTCTTTGGATGGAAGGGCGAGATCGATTCACTTGTAGTAGTTGAAAGATTTATTCATTTAGGGATTGAATTGAAACACTCGAATCGTTGAAGGATCACTTACATAATGTACTCTTACTAGATCTGACAAAGACTCGATATATAAAGCACATAAGTAAAAAACAAGATTTCCTCGTTTCTGCATAAAATCTAGGAGACATCAAGTATAAGCTAGTGTCTAAGAATGAAGATTTTTGTATTATTAAATTGATAAAAGGTATAATCAAGGTGATTCTGACCATGGGTACATTATCATATCATTCTTTACAAAGAGCATATATAAAATTTAACTGAGATCACCAACATGGTCTTAGTAACCATAATCAGTACACATACCAAAAAGATAACTCAGGTGTCAGGGTGTTTGATAATCCTCTGCAAAATCACAGACCTCGCTCTCGTTATATGGCGACTACAATTATCCGCATGTAATCCCAAATCCTCAATGGTTTGCATAAACCCATTCAATTTTTTCTTGATCTCGTCTATTGCTAGAGCGACTGCATCCTCTTGTGTAAGGGCAAAATCGGCATTGTGCAACAGAGCCTCCATATCTATTTCCAATCTGTTAACAAGCAGTCGAATACTGTCTAGGTCCTTAATTACAACAAAAGTCCCAATCTGCATCGAACTAATTATCTCTCTCTGTGCTTTGAGCTCATTCTCGTATTTCCTCCAAAGTGAATTAATCCATTTCCCCATTGACCCTAGCGGCACTGCCGCCGCAGCCGCCAAAGCCGTCACGACGGGCGGCGCTGTGATAGCTGCAGCCACCACAGAGCAAATCAAAACAGCAGTAAAAGTTGCTGCAAATATTATATTGGAAAGTCTCCTCCATGATTTGACTGACTTGAGTTTCTTATCGAGCTTTCTTTTTTTAATTTGCAACTTCTCCAACATGCTCACTTGCTGTTTATAAACAGATTGAAACAGTAAAAAGAATTCCTCGGAAAAAGGGTCCCCCGCAGTTTTGAAGTTGTTCAGTTGTTGCCTAGTTGTAGAATAATCCTTAGTTTCCCCAAGTTGGTCGAATTGCTGCAAAGCTAATTGAAGGATGAGCTGGGAGTCACGAGCGCGTTTAAGGCAATTCTGCAGAGCTGTGCAGAAGTCAAGAGTTCGGAGACTGATCTCAAAGTAATCTTGGACGAGATCAAAAAGGTCCTTGCTCTTCCATATATCTTTTTTGCATTCTAGAATAACTTCGACAACTTGTTTGTTCATTTCGAGTAAGCCTTCGGTAACTTCGCGAAGGGAATCGAGGGAAAGGGAGTGAACCTCGACCCCAATGGCGAGGCTGTTGATCACTCGGCTGGTTCGTTCATGGAGTGCAGAGTCGAAGGATTGGAGGTTGGGGTCCAGTCGGCATGCGGCCTCGTACGAGCTCAGATCAGGCTCGGTTTGGAGTGGTTGACGAGAGCTGCCTTCACTTTTCTTGCTAAATCGCCCTCCCATCGAACCCAGATTGGATCTACACTGTTGGATCTACACTACTTTCACTCAAATCAACACTATTTTCACTTTCTACAAACATACAACAGGGGATGGGAAACAACTGACCGTCTGACCCTCCTTCGTTCTGCGGCGTCTTTTACTTTTCTTTTTCTGTTATTTCCAGGAACTTCCAACGTAGAAAATGGACCTCTACCTAGTCTGACGACGGATAGGGTTTAGTCAATGACATCGGCTGCGACCTTGGAATATATTATTGAAATTTAATACCTCTCAGATCACATTTTCGTCTCAAAGATATTTTGAAAACATTATTGCGTATTCGATAGAGATTTGACCATTAAGTCATTATTGGTTTAGTGAATTTTTGTTTTATTCATACTAAATGTTCCCACGTGCGTGTGGACAAATTCAAATATTCAATTAGATTAACTGAATAAATGAATAAGAAGTTGTGAATTTAAAAATTATTCATATAAATCATAAAAACTATAACAAATTATGTACAAGTAATGAAGTAAATGAAATCAATGTGTAAAATAATGAAGCGATAATCACATAATAAGATATAAAATCTCATGAAATAGTAAAAATCAATGTCAACGAATCCGAGTTATTTAAAATGTAAAATGCAAAGAAAGAGATAAATTGTTTATGGAAGAACTAAGATAATAACAAAGTGTAATGATAAAATATTAAAATATAATCGTCAAATAAATATGTTGCATTTGACATTTGTTAGAATTCGATGTGTCTTATTCATCTTCAATTTTATGAGCGACAAAATGTGCAGGCATTCGATTAGAATCTCTAAGCAATTTTCCTTTAATGTAGAATCAGATAATTTTGCCAATGCACGTATATAACTTTCAAATATAGTCCGAGTGCACAATCCCCTGTGGAATAAATTAACATAAAAAAATAAGTATATGAAATTAGTATAGAACGTTTGAAATGTATGCATGAATTTTAAGTTTTAATAAGAATGATATTACCTTTTCTTTAGAAATGATGAAAGTTTGAATGTTGCAGGCAATGAAAGACTATGTTTCCTTGAACAGTGTGACTGTTGCTCTTTCGTTGTCATCTTGAACCATTAATTGAAGTAAGTACCTTGTGTTTGGTTGAACAATGAGTCAATATCCAATAATGGTAATATAGCGTGCCCAAATTATGAACAACAAAAATTGAGCTTATAGATATTTGTTAAAAACGTAAGACAAACTTACCTGAAAAGTTGGAACAGTGAGGTTGTAAACATAAGTCAAGGTCTAATCCTAAGATTAAAAATTATATTTTTTAAGATTTCATATTTTTTTTAAAAACGGTAAATTTTAAAAGCATATTATTTTATAAAACTATATATATATATATATATATATATATATATATATATATATATATATATATATATATATATATATAAAGAAAAAGGCACTTTTTTTTTAATAAAAATTGTAATTTTTTCAATAAAAAAACTCTTGTGTATAAAAGTTGTATTACTAAAAAACTTAATTTTTAAAACAAACTGTATTGTTAAAATTTGTATTCATAAAAAATACAATTTAAAAATGCATTTATAAAAATACTGTTTTTTATAAATAAATAAAATACTATTTTTTTATAAAAACAAAAAAAAATTATTGTTTTTTATATAAAAAAGTAACATTTTTTAAAAATAAAATTTATATAAAAAAAATACAATTTTTTCTATATATTTTTGTTTTTTTCTTTACATATTTTTAAGAATACAATTTTTTCTTATAAGAAATGAAGTTTTTAATTAAAAAATAAGGTTTTTATAAACAATATAATTTTCATAAAAAAATTATACCATTAAAGAGGAAATCATCTTTTTTTATGTATAAGAAATAGAGATAGATGTGTATTTTTAGAGATGCAGAAATCATGAAACCCCAGAAAACAATTAATATGAAATCTAAAGAGCTTCATCCGTGTTTTTTTACAATTATACTCTCTCAAGTTAATAATAAGGATTAAATGTCATAATTTTAAATAAGAACATAGTCAGATGAACCAGATTCTCTCCATACGTGTCTTTTAACTATCAAAATGAAAAAAATACAATCGCCGGTAATACTGACAAAGGGAGTATACACACAAAGAAATAAATAAAGATAATGCAGATGAACTGGAGTCTTGATTAAAAATCGAATAACGTCTTCACCCGTGTAAATTTCGTACCAAATATGTTCCAAGTGGATTCCTGTTCAGGTATTATTTAAAAAGTATCAAGATCAAAATCCTTATTTTAACAGTCTCAAGATCAAAATTCAACATGTTAAATTACAGTCTCAAGTTTTAAGAACTCAATAAATTGTTAAAACATCCATTTTCAAACAGTTTTTGTTCTTAAAACTGTTAAAACCTATGCACATGAATTAAACCTATATACATCACTACACCAATTATATAATGTAAACTCATAAAAAAAAAGATAAATTAATGTGTCCAAATTTGGGGGCTTTAAACAGGTTATTATGTAACATGAAACATATTAATCTCTAAAATAAAATAAACAACGTGATAAACAGATCTACACAAAATGATCACAAATTTAAATGTAAATTCGAACCTCATATTTGAGTTACCTTCCACAATGGCATATATGTTTGGGACGGTTTAATGTTGCTAAGATTATTTCTACTCCACCTGCTTTTTTTGTGATTAGTTAGAGGATGGTTTAGTGAGAGAGATGAGATATTTTGAGTAGTGGGTTTCACTTGGGAAGTCTTCATAGCAAAAATTGGCTTTTTCGTGTATTGGGTTGGAAGTTGTGCATAGGAGATCGTGGTTAGTGTACAAATTAAAGTGCAGTGTATGTGGGTGGGATTAAAATACAATGTATAATATATTCTTGAATGAAAGAGAAAGATAGAAGGGTATTGATGGATTTTTAAATTGTATGAGGGTAAAATAGTCTTTATATCATTAAAGAGAAACTCTCCTCTTTTAAAGTAGTAGAGATTTTGCCTCCAGAACGCATTTGTTTAACCTTTAGAGATTTAGAGTGTGATTCTATTTTTCTACTCAAATAGTTTAATATTATTAATAAAATTATACTAGTCATAAATTCTTGTTTTTATTAATTAGATTTTGACACCTCATTTGTATTTCTTTTAAAATTATAGTTTTTTATTTTAAACTAAAATACCCATTATGCGTCTAGCGTTCTCATGTCACCTTCTAAAACCCTATAATATAATACCCACCTATCTTTACCACCTAAATATATCTACAATAATTAATCCCTCGAATCTTTTGGCAGAAGCGTCATTGATCCACTACATTAAGCAGACATCAATTTTGTAATGGATGTAATCATATAATATGTCATTTACTAAAAACACCCACAAATATGAATGCATTAAATAAAATGACAGTGGTGTACGAGGTTCAGGAGGTCAGACGGCCTTTGTCCATGGGAAGGGAGGAATGGATGATTTTTGTTGAGGTGAAAATTTAGCAAACACACAACACAATAATGAAGAGTAGTGTTCTAAAAAATGCGTCTAAACGCGAGACATTTTAGATACACCAAGTTTTGACCTTAGACGTGGATTAAGGCGTGGTCAACGTTTTTTGGGGTAACGCGTGAAAAAACGCGCGATTTTTAGGGATAAGGCGTGAAAAAATAGGAGTTTTTTTGTTTTTTTAGTATTGAAAAACGTGAGGCTTTCACAATCAATGCTCTGATACCACTCGTTATAACACAAGGCCCCCAATTTTTAAATTCTTACTACAAAAAGATAATTTTCTTTTTAAATATGCGGAAGCGAGATGGTTTAATTAAATACACACAAACAACAAATATTAATTTCTTTCAAATTAAAATAAAACGAAGTGAAATTAAATTAAACACACACTTATGTTGATTTCACTTAACCCAACTTAATTCAACCTAAGTCCTACAAATTTGCCTAAGTCATATTTTTAATATTACCAAATTAGGCCAAAGCAATTTTAACCAATAAAATTAATGACTTGAATTATATTAACATTTACCCAAATTTAAATTAGCACCAAATTAAACAAGTAGTGATTTAAACCAAATTTTATCTTTTTACCTACGCATGCGTTCTAGATGATTTTTCAAAAGATAAAATAAAAAAATAACCACTACGCCACGATGTACGAGAAAAAATCCACAACGGGAAAAAACCTCGGACAGCCCTAGCGTTAAGTCCACTAAGTATGGTTTTACAATTACAAGATAGATGACTTACTTTCTCGACTCGACCCCTTTCAAGCCTTGACGCGTCTTCTTGTAAACACCTCCGCCTAGTCGACAACCCCGGAGCTCCACCGGAATCTTGAAATTCACCAATGAGACTTTAGGTACACCATCAACCACACATGGTACCTTTCACCATCTGAGAATGCCGCGGCAAAACAAGACTTCTTCTTTATGGGATGTAGAAGCAAAATCCAAACGCTCTTATACGGTAGAGATGAATTCGGTGCCAAACAAACTCTCCAAGCAAGATGTATATGTATATAGATAGAAACTTGGATTAACACAAACAATTGGGTGTAAACTTGGTTTTGTTCTTTGAATAAATCAATATGGATAACAAATACCAAGGGAACTTTTTATGAAAGAATTAAGCTCTCAAACACTCAGTAAGAGATGAAAAAAGTTCTTCTGAAAAATATGGTCTCGAAATTGATTTAAACTGCCAAAAGTTAGTGGGGACAAGTAGTGGGAAAATGCCAAAAAATTGCCAAAAACTGTTCCCGCAGAAATCTCGTTCGAATGACATTTTGTTCAAACGAACTATCTAATGAGGTTCAAGTGGCAAGTCATTGGCAAACCTCATTCAAATGAAATTCTCGTTCGAACGACAAACTCGTTCGAACGAAAAAACAGAAAGTTTAAAAATTCCATTTTTAGCCCAGAAACTTTATTTTAAAGTTTTAAAGAAACCTTATGAAAATAAACATTAGTGTAAAATAAAATACACCCAATATTAACGTATTCCAAGTCTCCCTATATTTATATAGAAATGCATTCATACCTTTTGGAGACTATGAAATATGATGTTGATGACGTAGAAACATAGCACTTGAAACTCAGCAATGATGAAGCTTTATAGGACTTGGCCACTACGTCTTCAACTCTTACATGCCATAGGCTTGAAGGATGGTCAAGTATTCTATCCTATGACTCAAACATTTCGTCCGAAATTGAGCCAAAACAACAAGGGACTCAATTGGAAATTTGTATCCTTACAAATATATTAAAAAAATAGTATTTTAATTTAAAAATATTTAGACATATTTTTAAGGTGTGTACCATTTTAGTATTTTTAATAGCCTTGTCATAGTTAAAAAATATTAAAATATATTAAAAAGGCCTAAACGTCTTTTCACGTCTAAGGCCCGCCTAGCTTCTAAGGCTTGGCCTTCACGCCTCGGTCACGCCCCGCATTTTTTAGAACCTTGATGAAGAGTGATAGTGACCATAGTAAATAAAGAGTGGTAAAGAATAGACACAAGATAAATAGGGTTTGGTCGTATTGACCACGTCGGTGGGAGAGGGTATGGATTTTTATTAACTTGAGGGTATTAGTGATTACATGTAAATCAGTTGACTTCAACTTCAATTGTGTGTTACGTTGGATTTATATAGTAGCCTTAGAAGGTGGTTCTTATCATTCCTTTCCCACTACTTAATGAACCGTGGGACACATGTTCAGCTCTGGAGATCTTACATGCTCTATATTACCTATTCATCGGAGAAGTGGCCCATCTTTATAGTGAATTTGAGTCGTGTTTGAAATTACGGCTAGTTAAATTGGTCATTGAGGGTGAACGTTCGATCACCTTGTAGAAGGTGGGAAGGATGTTAGGTGAATTTCCCATATGAATGATGTTCATAAAATTTGACCGAAAATCCCTCTCATCAGTTATCCCAAGATCTTTGCGCTTATGGAGATAAACTAAAGATTCTTAATCATAACCAAACAGAATTTCGAGCAATCATGTTGTTCCTGCAAGTGCCAGTTCTTGGACACTATGTTGATGTAACTATTCATTTGACAATCTGGTCCTATGCTGGTATCATAACACTACTCATGTATAATTATGTTTGATGCTTGAACCCTAATTTGGCATGATTATGCTTTTGACGTCTAAACCTTGTTCTGGTATGATATTATTGATGTTTAGTGGTTGTGTGTTGTCGTGATTGACATCTTGTGTGTTCTTAATGCACAGCGCCATTCGGGTGTTGTGTCATAATCATTACATGCCTGATGATGTACGTGTTCCCAATATGTGTGTTTGCACATACATTCATTCTACGCGTACTGATCGCACGAGCATACCACTGAACGCAAGGATTCATTGGATCAAATAAAATCGGTATGTTGAATTGAAAAGTCTCCTTCCCTTCGTGTATAAAATCTAGTAAATTGTCATTTCGCAACTTTTGCATTTTTGAAATCCCACAGTAATACTCGCACTTATCTTCTTCTTCCCCGAATCCTTTTTTCTTTTTCAAATTCCTCTATTTTTCTATGTGCTAAGGTTTAATAAGTTTTTTTTGCGTCAAACTGGAGTTCTTCGAGTGTAATCGTCTTTATTAATCTCTTGGTACGGATCTCTTCTCCATTTTTTAAAATTTCCATTTCTAGCATCCCAAATCCTTGATTTTATCTTCATTTTACTAAAATTTGCACATTTGTGGCTCATTTCCTTGATGGAAACCTTTTTATATTTGATTTTATTTCTTGTGAGTTACCCTTACATCAATATATTACCTAGCTTCAACCTTTTCTCACAACCTTAGTCTGGGCCACTAGGAGAGATGCCACAGTCAACTAAGTTTAGAAAATATGGTGGAAATTATTGACGATTTTAGTTCAGGCCATAATGAATGGAGGAGTTCCAACCATAAGGCTTCTTTTTCTGCGGCAACCAAACCTGAACGGAGGTTCAGGGGCCAAAAGACCACTCAAGTCATGGGCCTTCAATTTCCCCTCATACTAGATCTATTGGTTCACACATCAGGCCCTCAAAAGTCCGTGAATTTTATGTTCGAATAAACAACCACTGAATAGGGTCAGCACCTCGCTCTCCCCGGTTCTCTTTTAATTTGTCCATCCGATGATACAAATCGATCCCCAAAACTTCGGGAAGGGGAAATTTGTTTCTATGAACATTGTTTCTAATCTCGCCTTGGAATTCCATTACCGAATCCCATCAGGTTCATCATTTCCTTCATTAACCTTGTGCCCTAACAACTCGTATCGAACACTTGTCGAATACTGGTCGGTTTAATAGTGCATTTTCATAACTTGTTTGGGGCCGAACACCCGATGATTGTGGCAGAATTTTTGAGTGTCTAAAGTTAACCAACTTCCAAAGGGGTGTAGTGTACCCTTGCCTGTAGGAATATGAATGTGGGGTTCATCACCTCCCTTCCATTCTCTGTGACACCCCGCCTAGTAAAATACCGGGTGATCAGTCATATACCAAATTAAAATAGGAATCCCAGTTGGTTCATCCTTAGCATCACCGTCGAAAACTTTTTAAAACTTACTAACCACCTAGTATTCCAAAAGCTGGTGCCAATTTTAACTTTTTAATTAAAACAAAAAAGTATATGCAGAATTAAATATAAACCATTCACAGAACTGAATAAAACTCAACTGAATAATTAATTAAATAAATTTGCCGAATAAACCATTGGCCACCAAAGTGAAATCCAAAACAAATATTCAACACCTGAATAAATACATCTGAAAGCTGTACTGAGAAGTCTGGGCGACAAGCCCTAAATAAAACTGAAAATGATATAAGATTCCTACTTTAGGAATGAATGAAAGATGCGTTTAATCCAAACTCCTGCTAGCATTCGCATATGTCGCAGCTCCGTGTCCCTAGAATTGAATATCAATCCTGACGTCCCTGTGGTTGGACACCTAAAAGGTTTTGAAAATAGTTTTATAGCAAGGGTTAGAACCCAAAACTTTTTAAAAATATTTAGCAAGTGAATTAACTGCAGTAATTTAAAATTCATGAATGCGCTTCATATTTAAGTTAGTGTCGCACTCCCTTGTGGACATCTCACCCCCTCCACTATGGTGCACACCTATCGATTACCTTGACCCCCCCCCCCCCACCTAGTTGTACTACCCCGTCCAACTAGTCATGGTATAACCTCCCCTTGCCATACTACTCTAACCTGAGTATAATGATTCCTGAATATTATAAGTTATCTCACTATTAACTTAATTAATTCCTGCTTAAATAGTAGCATATAATCGTGTCCCAAGTTATATAAAGTAAATACATCACACACTGTATTATTACCCGCATATAATATTGAATACCATTATATACGTACATTTACTAAAATATCCACACATATAACATATGTATATCCATCCCTCCGAGTATAACCTCATCGGATGATTCCCTCTAAAGTGCTATCCCACTAGGTGTGCTCGCATAACCTAGTTACCCAAGTTGGATTCTCTCACCAACCTGGCTTAAAACATAAACGAAGTGGAGGCGGTCATATTCCTTCCCTGAAAGTGAGATAATCCCCTCACCCATATACCGGACGCTATGACCAGGGGATATACTCGCCCTACTCCTCAAGCTAGGGGATTCATCCAATCGCGCAACCTCCCTTGATAGCACTGGAGTATATAAATTAAGTAAATGTCTAATCACTGATATTTAATATCACACACAATTTATACACGTATATATATACTATCACTACATCGTATATATACAATAAAAATCTTGGCTTTACCGTGTACTCAAAATCCCGTACACTAGCTTGTAATTCCCTGAGTTTATGGCCCGACTCAACTTAATTACTTTTCTCACTTAATAATTTATCATCTTCTCGAGTCTATGGTCCGACTCTAATATATTTAATTTACACTTCAATTAATATAATACTTTTTCCGAGTCTATGGTCCGACTCTAATTAAATTAATTAACACACCCATTAATTTAATGCCTCCCCGAGTCTATCGTCGGACTCTAATTAAATTAATTAACACACATATTAATTTAATGCCTCCCTGAGTCTATCGTCCGACTCTAATTAAATTAATTAGCATGCCTATTATTCTAATACATACCCGAGTCTATCGTCCGACGCTAATTAAATTAATTAACACACTTATTAATTTAATACCTACCCGAGTCTACAATCCGACTCTAATTAAATTAATTAACACACTTATTAATTTAATACCTACCTGAGTCTACAATCCGACTCTAATTAAATTAATTAACACACTTATTAATTTAATACCTACCCGAGTCTACAATCCGACTCTAATTAAATTAATTAACACCTCAATTAATTTGATACCTATCCGAGTCTACAACCCGACTCTAATTAAATTAATTAACACACTTATTATTTTAATACCTACCCGAGTCGACAATCCGACTCTAATTAAATTAATTAACACACTTATTAATTTAATACCTACTCAAGTCTACAATCCGACTCTAATTAAATTAATTAACACCTCAATTAATTTGATTACTTGGCATCACCCAACCATCCTACCCGGATTCGCTCACTTGACCCATAACTTAATATTTCTCGAGTCTATGTTCCAACTCCAAATTAATTTACTCTCTCAATAATTAATGTAATACTTTGGTGTCACTTAACCAACATACCCGGACTCGCTCACTTGGTCCATTTTTACTTCTCAAAATTTTATTCCCACATATTCTCCCATAATGTGTCACACATTTATCTCCATCAAATTTCTCAATTATATTTACCAATACTTATCAACATACCCGGACTCGCCCACTTGGTCCATAATTAAATTGAATATGTTTCACCCAAAGTTCTCACTCTAGCTATTTACTTCTCTATAATTTTTCACCAATTAAACTTATACCCAAAATAAAAAAGAAACCAAGGCAAAGCATTAAACTACCCGACCTGCCAAGGTTTTCCCATCGTCAATCGATCGATCCTTTCGTGGCAGTTCTTCTTCCCCCCTGAATTCCACCATTAACGAAAATTCAAGGTTTGTAAACCTTAATTTCAACCTCTAATCAAGTCATCCCACCACATAAACATATTGGACTTTGATCTTATACATCATATACACTTTCTAGTATATGAATTTCTCAACTTATCACACAATTTCTAAAATGGGTTTTTCCATAAATTTCTATTAACTTTGTTTTGAAATTCCAAATCCACCATTTTATATTTCGGTTTCTCATTCAAGTCAGATATCTATACTCAGAGATATACAACACAACTAATTCTTACTTTGAAACTCATTCAATAGTTATATGAACAAAAATCCCATTTTTGTACCCATTTATCCCCCAAACGAATTTGATTTACACATCACTATGATATGAATTGGTTATCATCAATTTATAAATCACAACAGTTAACCACTTGCCTAAAATCATTCGTAGGGTCAGATTCCGTTGGTGTAGAGAATGGTTGATGAAGAACACCCCAAATTAGCCCTTTAATTTGGCTCCAAGAGATCCCCCAATTGACTTCTTGATTAGCTTCCTCTAATCCTCTCCCAAACCCTAGGTTTAGGATTTTCTATCTGTCGTTCCTAGTCTCTCAATTAGGTTGAAAACACTAAATCCCCTTTTTGGCCATGTGGGCCTAATTAAAAAGGCTCAACTCACCCCGTGTGGGCCCGGCTATGCCCAAAAATACCCCGAGACCTAATTACCACCCCCGGATACTCTTTTCTAACTATATCGACCCATCCAGACTCAATCGCGCACTCAGAATTACCATCCGAAATACTTTTTGACATATCCAAATTTTGACCACAAAATGCAACACATATTAATTCGGACAATTAAACTTAAAGTCGCCAATTATAAATAATTCGGCTCACTCAAATAAATTCTCCAACTCATGAATTTAAGTTTCCCCAATTTAAATATTTATAACTCCCAAAATAATGAGATATTAAATCCTCAAAATTTCGGGGTGTTACATTCTCCAATCACGATTGAAGACAACATTTCCTCTTCATCGGTGGTCGGGGATGGGAATATTTTAATGCCGAATTTTTTTTAAATTAATGAAAAATCGCATAATGAGAAATTATGGGATTAATTTTATTAAAATAATTTTGTAGTCAAAATTAAGAAGGAAAATTCAAAAACGTCGCGTTACGCGCGTTAAATTTAGCTATGCTTTTTAAGTAAAAATAAATTATACCCAATAAATTATATATTATCACTTATAATTAAGTTATAATATTATAAGGATAAAAGAAAGAAATTCAAAGAAAAAATAATAAATATAAAAATGAGTTTTCCGTCAAAATATAAAAATGCTCAAAAACTTTTGAAAACATCCAGAAAGATGTAAAATTTAATTCTAAATAACTTTCATGTATTATATTTTCTCAGTAAAAGTCATCTAATGTCTGTTTTGAGGACTTTTCAATTCAGACAGAATGCCTATTTTTATTGGCTATCAAGTATGAAACTTTTTGGGTTTGATTTTGGATGGCTCTAGTTTGATTTTGACCACTTTTTAACCATTTTTGGACCCTTTAGGAAATAGGCTAGCAACCCCTAATGGGTAAGGTCCATGTATGGTGGCATGTAGGGAGCTACCTACCTCATTTCCTCTCTTATATGCTATGTGAAAATTCGCATTTAGTCTAATCTAAAAATACACATTCTCTTCTTCATTTTAACTCAACAAGAGGTTGTTCTGTAGCTCACTCTTGCTATCTCATACAATTATCCTTCTATAATCAAGGGTTTCCAAGTGTTATAGAGACGTTATTTTTGGGTATAAACGAGGATTACAAGAAAAACTAAAATTCAAAAAGTTTGGAGCTAATTGAGTTTTCTTTTCAACATCTTCTCTAAAGTTATTATCTTTAACAGGTAGGGGTTCAACATTATTTTTCAAGTTTAAAATCAAGCATACTAGTTATATGTATACATATGTATGATTTACATGACTAATTATGCTTATTATCACTATATATGAATATATGTTAATAAATATGTGATAAAAATGGTAAAATGCGGAAGTTTAAATTATGTTAAAATTTCAGAATGCTTAAGGAAGTTATTCCTTATAAAAAAATCATGTTTAAACTAGTTATTTCATGATAAATGATAAGGTTGACTTGGTGAAGAAATGTAGGATGCATATATGGGTTTATTTGGTATAAATCCTTTCATTCATTAACAAAATTATATGTTGTTATAGGAAATGGGTTTAATATATTGGACATATATTTGAACAAGCCTTAGATTATATGAAGCAATAATGCTCAAAAAATGAACATATTAGTCACATAAAATTAAGTTACTTTATGTGAAGAAAGTTTAAGAAGTTTAAAGTTTAAGGGACTAAAAGTGAGGATAGTAAAGTATTGAGGTTAAAATAGTAAATATAGTAATATTTACACATAAAATGACAATGATACGAAGTTTAAAATGAAAGGTTCTCAATTTGTAAGAATTAGTCTTGAAATGTTAAAAGTGTAATTTATAGGCCAAAAGTGTCATTTTATGATAAGTATGGGTTTAATAGTAATCTTTGCAAACATGAGTGTCAGTTTAGAAAGATGATTTTAAATGATAATATGAACACATAAAATGATAAGATTTAACAAATTTGAAATATAAGTCTTGAAATAACAAAAGTAATATTTAGTACAAAAGTGTCATTTTTATGTAAAATTCGTGTTTATGAGCAAATTTTCCGAACTCAAGGACTCTAGTTAAAATAGTTGGATTTTTTATGTGTTGAATACTCATATTTTGTAGAGAAAAGATGAAAATGAATATTTTTGGCAAAGTGTATAAATTGCAAGTTTATAAATGTGCATGAATAGTGAAAAATGCATTAAAATGTAAAAATGGGTATTTTGAATTTAAAGCTTAAGTTTCACAAGAAATGATAAATAAAGTTGTTTTCAAAGATGAAATATCGAGTTAAAGGTAAAGTGAAAATGAACTTTTGATAAAGTGTGAAATTTGAAAATTAAGTGTTGGGACTAGTCTCGTCCCGGGTATTTGGCCTCATCGGCCGTTCAAGGGGAAATAAAAGAAACAGGCCTAAAAGTGGATAAGAATAAAAGAAAGAAAGAAAAAAGGATTACATAGACATGACAGTAAAAGACATTCGGAGGTAACCAGGAGATTTGAGGAGATCCCGAAGCACTAAGGTGAGGCTTAATGGTTAAACCAAAAACAACTAATTAGTAGCATATTTTGGCATGGTGGGAGTCGGTGGAAGGTCGTATAACACTCATGGATTGGTACCCAGATTAAACAAGTGAAAATATGATTTTGAGAATGGCGCTTATTAATTTAAAGGCAAGTTCATGAAGCAAGTTGAAAGATATGAAACTATGTTAATGGTTCAATTAATGGGGTACAGGTGGTATTAAAATAAATATTAAGTATGAGTGGGCTCATCGCCCTATTTACATGGTCAAAACGTTAATTTCATGTCACGTTATATTTTGCATGAGAACATTAAATAAAATGAATGATGATTTCATAATGGCTAAAGTATATTTTATATGGATAGATATTCTTTATACATATTACTCTGGTAGTATATCTCCTACTGGGCACACGCTTATACCCCACCATTTAACAAACCCTCCAAGTACATCAAGGAAAGATAAAAATAAGGAAATTGCGAGAGGCACGGAAGGATTTGCGGTATAATATATCTTTGTTTACTATTTTCTTTAAATGTGTAACTTAAATGGATCTTTTGTTTTGTTGGAACTATTTGAAAGTGTATTAAATTCGGTTTGTAATAAAACAAGACGACGTGGACTTTCTTAAATTGTTGTTTACTATATGGAATTTGCAAAACTCTTTTATTTGAAGTGTTCTTATAAATCTTATATGTTGGTCATAATTTCATTAATTAAATAAAATGAATTGTGTGACAAAAATGTAGAAGCAAGGTTTTACTTTAAAAGGAGGATTTTTTAAATGAAACCAAAGTATAAAAAGGTTTTTCGCATTGACACCCAGAATCGGGGCATCACAACTTCATATCAGAGCATAGGTTGCATGTGTGTTGAGGGGTACGATTGAGTTTTGTTTTGTTTTAATAATAGTTATTTATATTCCATCAATGCTAAGGTATTAATTCATTTGGGCTACAGTGAGGGCAAGTGTAATGATTAGTTATTAGAACGAGATTTAATCCTTTGATAATTCGAGTTTAAGTTGAAAAATAATTCGTAAAGTGAATTTGGGATTATATAAATGTTTATGTACATGAGTAAGTCATCAAGATGATGGGATTTCTCACATCAATTAAAAATAAGTTAAGGCTATAAACAGTCATACGATTGATGAATGTGTATGAGATAAATAATGGTAGAGAAATTTATTAGTTTCAATGACATGTAATACAATAGAACAACTCAGGTGGACTCTTAGAGATAAAAAATATGTTAATACTAGGATCCAACGTGGCAAGTGTGTACAAATCTTAACAGTTATGAAAGTATACATTAGTGTACAAATCTTCAATACTTGGAATGTGATTAGGTATATGACATAAGAACAAGAATGTAAGGCGTCGCTCGTCATTATGACTAGCGGGGCGTGTCGAGACGTGAAGCACTCCTTTTAATCCTAATAAGTCTCGAGAAAATATTGGTCTTGTGACGCGACTCTAAATGTGTCTCTAGTGCATGTAAAGATGGCTGAAGTACAAGTTGATCGCGTAAGTAATAACTCGAGAAAGTCAGGTATCGAATACAGGGAATAAAATGTGAAAACGTAATGACTACTATAGAAGGTGTATAATATCTAATGATCGACTCATGAAAAAACACTACACTAAAAACAACAATTTGGCACACCCTGATGTTAAAAATCTGGCACAGTTTTAAATTGTACCAGATTCTGGCATGGTTTAATGACAATCTGGCACACTTTAAAACAATGCCAAAATATAGCACTGTTTTAAAGTGTGCCAAAATTGAGTACCCTTGATTAAAATATAAAAGACCCTAAAAAATTATTATGTTTACTTTCCCTCTTCTCTTTCCTCTCCCATCTTTCAATCTCCCGCTCCCCGACTCTCTCACTCCCCTCACCATCTTACAGGCTCCAGTCGCTCCGTCCAGTAAGGCTACACTCTCTCTCTACTGTGGAAAGGCTACACTCTCTCTCTCCCCTCTATTGCGGCAAGGCTACACCAGCTCCAGCTGCTCCGTCTACTGCAGCATCCAGTCGCTCCATCCGGCTATGGTAAGTCGCTCCTGTCCAACCTCAATCATGAATTTTGTCTTGGTTTCATGTATTTTGTCCTGGGTGATATGATTTTATCAATTTCTTGAATTTTATTGCAAATTGATGTTTATTAGACATTTATATTAGATATAGTTTATGTATATATATATATATATATATATATATATATATATCAAGGTTCTAAAAAACGCGGGGCGTGATTGAGGCGTGGAGGCCAAGCCTTAAGCCTTAGAAGCCTAGGCGGGCCTAGGCGTAAAAAGACGTGAAAAGGCGTTTAGGCCTTCTTAATATATTTTAATATTTTTTAACCATAACAAGGCTATTGAAATACAAAATTTGCACATATCATAAAAATATGTTTGAATATATGCAAATTAAAATACTATTTCATTATTTTGGATGAGATAATGGTCTGGTTTGTAAAAAAATTCTTTAAAAGGCGACATCGTTTCACTAAAGCATTGTTGTTTTTAGAAAAAAAGTGCGCCTTAAGGGTTTTACCCAAATAAGGCGTGAAAAGCGTAAGGCGAGGCGTTTCTTCCAAGCCTTAAGCCTAGGCGTGCCTAGGCGGAGCCTAGGCGGGTTTTTTAGAACAGTGATATATATATATATATATATATGTTAGACATTTATGGGTAGTTCTATCAGAAAGAGAAATGATCAATTAGACTAGACTAATGTGGATGGAAATGCCTACATGTTTTATTTGGTAGTCAACATATAGATTTCGTTATCTTTTTTTCATGGTTGTTGTGTAGTTTCTCTGTGCGTTTGTGTGTACATGCCAACGATAGAGCTTTGTGAAAATTTTAAACATGATCAAAAGGGAACTTATATTTTCAATGGTCCTTTTTATTTTTAGCCAAAGAACTGTAATTTGGAAATTATTGAGTAATATTGTGAGAAATTTCATAAAAGGGGAGATTGATTAGACACCATTCGACTTTTTTCGTTCTTACAAATTGCGCAGGGGAGATTGATTAGCTGAGGAAGCCCTTCCTACTTCTTTTGCTTGTGGCATTCGATAACACTTTTTTTTCTGTTATTTTTTTCATTCCTTGACTCTTAGAATGACCACTGTGATTTCACTCGTACCTATAATGTATATTATTTTTATTGGAATATGAAGTATCTAACATATTTCCATGATTTGACAGTGTTCTTTTCTTTTATTTATTTTTTATATATTTGGTTTCTAATCATTTTCTTCTTTTTTATTTTGAACTTTATGCTTTCTTCGCTTAAAATTCCCAGAGGCAGGCCTTTTTGATCCAGTAGAAGGTATTCCCTAAATTCGATATTATATTGTATGTTAACTCGAACATGGTTTATAAACATTTACATGTTCTATTCCAAATTCGTCTTGTAACTGTCTGTCATAAAAAAATCTAGTTTCTGTTGCCATGGACATAAGTACTGGCTACTGTCTATATTCTCATTCTCCTCTCCTATCGTAGGTTTCTGTCCTGAGCTCATTCCCAATTGTCTTGCTCCTTGAACTTGTAATGCCAAATTATTGAGCTCATTCAAAATTGTCTTGCTCCTTGAACTTGTAATACCAATTTGTTGTATTACACTACTAACGGTATTCTTTTTTAAAAGCTCTCACTGTTCTCGTCTCAGCATGGAATGTTTTCTCAACTCTCTGAGAACTCTCTGGACGAAACCTTGATAAACGATCAGGTTTACTCTCTCTCTCTCTCTCTCTCTATATATATATATATATATATATATATATATATATATATATATATATACACACACACACACACACTCACACACACACACACTTATACGCACACACATACACACATATCATGCTTGATGATAACTAGTTAAGTGTTTTGATCAAAACTCGGAAATTTTTTTGCTTCTTTAGAAAGAAAAATTCAGATCTCTTCTTTTCGTTTGTATATAATGGATTGGTATTGTGGATTATTGAAGTTGAGGAATATATATCTGCTAAATTTGCTGAGTCAGACTATAAACTTCATTAATTCATTATTTTACTTTTTGTTTAAACAAAGGCATGTATAACAAATAATTAAAGTGTTACTAAAAGTGATAAGTAAGTGTGTACTTTGAAACTTTAATTAACAAGCAAAATCTAACGAGGGAATTAACATAATGATAATTTTTGTATTTACAGTTCTCAAATGATATCAACGTGAAATTGTTCAACCCAATCATATCATCTACTTTTGTCTTCCCCAAGAAAATATGGTTTGTTGCATTGTCGACTTAGCAAGACCTCTATGCCTATACCATCAATTTAGGAGTTTTACGCTTTAATATGCGCTTATAGTAGCTTCAAAGTAGTGCATTCGTCCTAAGTTAATAATCCTTTTTTATTTATTTTTAAAATCCTCATTTTCAAATCAGGATTATTAATTTCGAATGAAGTAGTATTAATGTACTCTAATATTTCATAACCTAGCTAGGATAAGATTTGATAATAACATATGTGATTTAATATTTTTTTTTAATAAATTAGTCATAATACTCAAAATGGCAAGTGCGTCTAACTTTCATTCGAAATTTCTATAAAATTGTCAAAATGCTCTAACTCGTTCCTTCTCTCTCTAAATTGAGGATCGGTGAAAATGGGGATCAAATACACACCTCTCGCTACATTCTTCTGGCCACCTCTCTTCTCTGCTACGGTAAGTCTCTCCCGTCCGGTAAACCTCCAAAATCTGCATTTTTTATTTTTTCTACAGATCCAACCTAATTTCATGGTACCACAATTGAAGTACCCGCTATTGGGGCTCGGGGTTCCTCTACCGCAGCTAGTCTGCGAACCCTAGTTCTCCCCATCTCGTCTTCTCCTAACAAGGCTACAAGTATGTTATTAAGGTTAAAGGTATTTTAGGAGTTTGTTTATTAGACTCCAAACTCAATTTCATGCATTGATTTTACCCTTACTAAATTTGATTTCAATTTCTGTGTCATAATAATATTCTTGACATTGTGCATATTAGACATGTTTCACCCGCATCATCAACTAGTATGGTTTTATTATTTCATGCATTGATTTTGAATTCAGGAGCATGTAACTGACATGAGACCCAGGATCGTGGAATTCTTTAAGACATCGTATTGGAGTAAAATAAAGGATGATTTGATGAATAATAAGTGCAACTTTCAGTTCTTTCCCCCTTTTATCCTTTTTGTATTTTATAAGACAAACATTCCAATATAAGTCTTCTGACACTTCAACAGTCATAACACAGTCTCGATCTCATAATGAAGAGCTGAGAAACTTAAAAGATAAGATATCTTCTAATGAACAACTAAATGCCGCTCAGAATAGAAGATTTGAGAATTTGCAGACATTGTTGGACCAAATGGGATACTTTCGAGAAGTTATGGCGCGAAGAGTTAATCGGGTGGATATCAAAAGATAAATGAAATCTAGTTAGTCTCAAAGTCTCAAATTCTCTTTAAATGTTGCAGCATTAAATAAAAAAAATGGCCTAAAATAGCGGCAACAAGTAGCCAAACGTAAAATGGCTTACTTTATGAGCTTATTTAGTTAAATTAGTGGAAGGGATTTACTGGTGGTTTGGTTTTGGAATTTGCTGTTGCTGATGAGTTTATTTTAAATGTTAAAACATATTGGATTTAACGAATAAAAAAATGAAACTATGTCAAAAAATTTCTAAAATCAATAAACATTCTAAATTGATTAAAAACATACCGTTAGAGGATGAAAATCCAAAACAAACTCCAAACAACCCCAAAGAGGCACGAACACCTCGTACGGGATCAACGTAACACATAGGAACTCACCGCCTAGTCACGGTTTATGTCAGCACTGATTATGTCCAATGAAGGGTGCTTTGGGAAGAACTTTCTAATACACACCAATGTAACAGACACGAACACCTCGCACGGGACCAATATAACTTGTAGGAACAGACCGTGTAGTCGCAGGTCTCCTGGTTTGAGAATATGACGATAATTTAAAAATACGTAGATTAGGCTTGAAAATAAGTTGTTAAAGGATGAAACCCCAAACGGTCCCGTAAGAGGCACGATCATCTCGCACGGGACCAATGTAACTTGTACGAACTGACAGCGTAGTCACGCGTCTCCCGATTTTAGAATATGACGATAATTTGAAAATACGTAGATTAGGCTTAAAAATAAACCGTTAAAGGGTGAAAACCAAAACCAGCCCCCAAACGGCCCCGTAAGAGGCACAAACACCTCGTACAGGTCCAATGTAACTTGTACGAACTGACCGCGTAGTCGTGGGTCTCCCGGTTTGAGAATATGATGATAATTTCAAAATACGTAGATTAGGCTTAAAAATAAGCCGTTGGAGGGTGAAAATCCAAACCATTCTTTAAATGGCCCCGTAAGAGGTACGAACACCTCGCACGGGACCAATGTAACTTGTACGAACTGACCACGTAGTCTCGGGCCTCTCGGTTTGAGAATATGACGATAATTTCAAAATATATCGATTAAGCTTAAAAATAAGCCCTTAAAGGGTGAAAACCCAAACCAACCCCCAAAAGGCCTCGTAAGAGGCACGAACACCTCGCACGGGACCAATGTAACTTGTACGAACTAAACACGGAGCCGCGGGTCTCCCAGTTTGATAATATGATGATAATTTGAAAATACATAGATTAGGCTTAAAAACAAGTCGTTAAAGGGTGAAAACCCAAACCAGCCCCCAAATGGCCCCGTAAGAGGCACGAACACCTCGCATGGGACCAATGTAACTTGTACAAACTGATCGCATAGTTGAGGGTCTCCCAGTTTGAGAATATGATGATAATTTTAAAATACGTAGATTAGGCTTAAAAACAAGTCGTTGGATGGTGAAAACCCAAACCGGCCCCCAAACGGCCCCGTAAGAGGCACGAACACCTCGCACGGGACCAATGTAACTTGTACGAGCTGACAGTGTAGTCACAGGTCTCCTGGTTTGAGAATATGATGATAATTTCAAAATATATCGATTAAGCTTAAAAATAAGACCTTAAAGGGTGAAAACCCAAACCAGCCCCCAAACGGCCACGTAAGAGGCACAAACACCTCGCATGGGACCAATGTAACTTGTACGAAGTAACCGCGTAGCTACAGTTCTCCCGGTTTGAGAATATGATGATAATTTCAAAATACGTAGATTAGGCTTAAAAATAAGCCCTTACCCAAACTAACCCCCCAAACGGCCCTGTAAGAGGCACGAACACCTCGCACGGGACCAATGTAACTTGTACGAACTCACCGCGTAGTCGTAGGTCTCCCAATTTGAGAATATGATTATAATTTAAAAATACGTAGATTAGGCTTGAAAATAAGCCGTTAAAGGGTGAAACCCCAAACCAGTCCCCAAACGGTCTCCTAACGGGCACGAATACCTCGCATGGGACCAATGTAACTTGTACGAACTAACAACATAGTCACGGGTCTCCTGGTTTGAGAATATGATGATAATTTGAAAATACGTAGATTAGGCTTAAAAATAATCCGTTAAAGGGTGAAAACAAAAACCAGCCCCAAACGGCCCCGTAAGAGGCACGAACACCTTGGACGAAACTAATGTAACTTATACGAATAGACCGCGTAGTCGTGGGTCTCCCGATTTGAGAATATGACGATAATTTCAAAATACGTTAATTAAGCTTAAAAACAAGCCGTTGGAGGGTGAAAACCCAAACCAGCCCCCAAACGGCCCCGTAAGAGGCATGACCACCTCACACGGGCCCAATATAACTTTTACGAACAAACAGTTTAGTCATGGGTCTCCTGGTTTGAGAATATTACAATAATTTCAAAACATATCGATTAAGCTTAAAACAAGTTCTTAAAGGGAGAAAATCCAAACCAATCCCCAAACGGCCCCGTAAGAGGTACAAACACCTCGCACCGAACCAATATAACTTGTACGAACTGACCGCGTAGTCACGAGCCTCTCGGTTTGAGAATATGATGATAATTTCAAAATATATCGATTAAGCTTAAAAATACGCCCTTAAAGGGTGAAAACCCAAACCATCCCCCAAACGGCCCCGTAAGAGGCACGAACACCTAACACGGGACCAATATAACTTATACGAACTGACCGCATAGTCGCGGGTCTCCCAGTTTGAGAATATGACGATAATTTCAAAATATGTAGATTAGGCTTGAAAATAAGCCGTTTGAAGGTGAAAACCCAAACCAACTTCAAAACGGCCCCGTAAGAGGTACGAACACCTCGCACGGGACCAATGTAACTTGTACGAACTGTCCATGTAGTCGCGGGTCTCTTGATTTGAGAATATGACGATAATTTTAAAATATGTAAATTAGGCTTGAAAATAAGCCGTTTGAGAGTGAAAACCCAAACCAGCCCCCAAACGGCCCCGTAAGAGGACGGACACCTTGTACGGGACCAATGTAACTTGTACGGACTAGCTTCATAGTCATGGGCCTCTCGGTTTGAGAATATGATGATAATTTAATAATATATGGATTAGGCATAGAAACAAGTTGTTGAAGGGTGAAAACCCAAACGATCCCGTAAGAAGCACTAACACCTCAAACGAGACCAATGTAAATCGTAGGAACTGATCAGGTAATCAAAACTTGCGTAAGATTTTCAATTTTAGAATATAATAATAATTGCAACTACTATATGTAATTTTTTTAGATTGAGTAAGCATTTTTTTTTTATAAATTACTTGGTTACTTATATCGTATCTTTTTTGTATCCTGTTTTTTTTTTCAGGATAACATTTTATCGTTAGCATTTATTCACGTGGAACATACGGACAACTCAATGGTTTACAATTAGGGGTTTATTCATGATTCTATCTTTTTTGTTATGGTCGTGCGGGCTTTTGTAGTTTTATTGCTAACTTTTATGGCCGTACGGGCTTTTTTAAGTTTATTGTTATATTTTGTGGTCGTGCGGGCTTTATATTATGCAGGTTTTATATTAGCAGGTTTTAGAATGTTCAGAAAATTAAGGAAACTCAGCCCAATTTTTTTTTGTCTGTGAACTACTAAAGACTTGTAATATTTTGAAGTTTGTATGTACATTGGTTTATCAACAACGTGAAAGATTTGTAATTTGTGAATTTTCTTATTTTCAAATAAATATTTTTTTTTCTTTTATCCAAAAATTTGGCACAGTTCAAAACCGTGTCAAAAGTGTATCAAATTTTGGCACGATTTTTAACTGTGCCAAAAGTTTATCAAAATGTGCTCAATCTGGCACAGTTCAAAAGTGTGCCAAAAATATCAAATTCTGGCACGATTTAAAAGTGTACCACAAGTGTTCATGTTTGGTCAAATCTGGCACACTTTTAAACCGTGCCAGGAAAAAATTGACCATTTTGGAACACCTGATTCTGGCACAGTTCAAAACTGTGCCAGATTTGATCTGGCACAGTTTTAAACCGTGCCAGATTCCTGTTTTTGGTGTAGTGAAAGAAAGGAAAAGGTGATGAGTTTTTATGAAATATTATATTTAACTAATGTAACCTAATGCGAATTAACAAAAATATACAAAGATTGAAACCTTTTTATTTTAACAATATGAGAAAAATGGGATTGGAATACAATCCCCCGAACCGGCGGTAAAATCGTTGGATACAAAAATTTTAAAACCTATATTGATAATTAGAAGAAAGCATTAAATTTTTCAAAGTACTATACATGTGAGGATTTTACTTCACACAATATCTAGTCAATGGTAGATTTAACGAAGTTAAGAGACCTATAATATACTCGTCTTGACAAAATATCAAGCCTACGAATTATCTGTGCAATTTCATTCAATTTTATATCCAACTTATTAACCTAGTTTGGGTTCATATACCCCCATCTTCTAAATATCTAGCCAGACATGGAATAGTTAACCCAACGCATGATTTCTACATTGCATGTAAACATAATAACGTAAAGATTGCAAAAATATATCTATTTAGTCACTATTGCAAAGGGAATAATAAATATAACCTAAAAGATTGAATCTTAAAAAACAAAGAGAGAAAGATAATACTTGTATTAATGAAAAGTGCAAAACTAAGACAAAATTTGTAATCTTTTGTTGTTATTCTTGATACCTTTCTTCCTTGCCTCCAAAAAATCTCTAAACTCGGTTAAAACTAATGTAACATAAGTCTAATTACAAAGCTCAAACAATTAGGGTCATTTTTTGGAAGTGTTTTATAATAATAGAACTCTCATTATAAATCAGGATAAACACCAATTTTTGTGAATAGGTCATTCGAACCAGTTCACTTGATACCCGAACCAGTTCGTTGCATCAAATCGATACCATTAACTACAAACCGATTTGCATGATGATGAAATTACCACTAGATCTTCTCTCAACTTCAATTGTACGTAACTTCTTAACCGTAGCTAGAAATTGGGTGTCATTTCTTCCACTGTGCTCGTGGCTTCAAGCTCTTGAACTTTTCTTTAGGCTCCACATTCGGGTTAGGACGAAAAATTGCTTTAATTCCCTTGCATTTCCCTTCCTTATTTTTTTTTTCTTTATTTCGATTTCTCTCTCACATTCACTTGCAAGAAATACCTATAAAATAAAAGAGAAATATAGAAAATAAGAAATAGTTATCGAGAAGGGTTAGTAGAATTAATATGAGATAAATCCAGTGTAATTACACCGCATGGGACCATAAATGTAGCGAAACTAAGGGGATAAATATGAAATATTTATACCGAATCAAACCCTCCTAACTTATGTAAAAGAATAAGTGTATGGTCTAAAAAACATTCAAAATGATTTGTTAGGATAGAATATCTTTTTCGCAGGCAAGCAATTGCATTTAGCATATGCAATCCCAAGGCTACCCTAGTAGGACGAGTAGTGTCTCGTTAGAGTTTGCAGTAAATTTATCCACAAAAGTCATTTTTTTACTCAAATAAAATATCAAAATAATTAAAAATCGTAAAATTTAAATTTCTTAAAAACAATCACTTGAAATTTTAATTCAAGAATCTCATTTCAAAAGAGTGAGTGTGCATGAAGCCGAAAATTAAACTGCTAATTTCCACCAATTAAGCATTACGTTACTTTTTGAAAATTCGCTTTGATTCAAATGCTCACAGGATGCTCTCATAAACGAATATCTCGAAATGTGGCTATTTTATCTCGCTGTGCCTGACATTAAGCGTAATTATAATGGACACGAAGTCATGCACACAAATTAAAAGACGAAATTATATGGGTGAAAAGATCTCATCAATGGATTACAGTCATTGGAAAATGAGAAATATCGATTTTTATTCGCACCATTTAATCTCTCTTATTATCTTTTCGCATTTTAGCTCTCCACACGGTAATTGATTTCATCATTCGGACTCAATTGGGACTTTTTCGGGTTATAGTATACTGGGTAAAATATGGGATTATTTAGGAAATTTCGAAATTGAAATTTTTTCTTACGATGTCCATTGACGCTTTTTCGGGCATTTACTCAATTTTCTCTTTTTTTCTTATATTTTTCTTATATTTTTTTCATTTTTCTTTTTTTTTTTAGTATTTTATTTTTATTTTTCTTGCCCTTTTGTATGCACCATTTGGACGTAATTTATGACTTTTTTTATTCTCACAATTCCGAGAAATTTTGATTTTGGGGGTTAACAAACGAAAAAATAAAATTTTATTAGGCCCAATTGGGCTTACAAAAGGATAAAAAATTCAGTTTTTTATGGCTAATATTTTTGGGTGAACAAATGATGGCCTAACTTGATTTATACAAATTACTAATTATTTTACCATATGCGTCTCGAGAATAATTTTAATTTAGAGATATTTTTAGCGCATTTTTAAGACGACATTTCTCTCGTTTTCCATAATAGATCAAAGAAATAATTTAGATATCATCAACGACTTATTTAAACATTGAAATGAACTTTGAGTTAATTTTTAATTCGGAGTAATATAATTAGTCGTAAAAAGTGATAGGCTCAAAATCTCACCAGGTTAAAATCTTCAAACTTATTCGTAAATTCGTTAATTTTCGCTCAATTTTCTTCTTTGATCAATTTCAGATTAGTGCCTTTGAGTTTTACAAATTGAAACTTTAAGGAAAAAAATTTGTGATATTTTTGAAGAATTGAAATTTCAATTTTTTTTATTTTGAAGAAAATATTTTTGACTTTTTCAAAATTCTCATTTTTTTTATAATTTTTTTATAATTTTTTAGCATTTATTTTATTGTTTTGGGCATTTTCAAATTTGTGAAATTTAAAGACGCACATGTACCCCCCCCCCCCCCCCCCCCCAACTTAGACTTTTTCAATGTCCTCATGCAAAAAGAACTAAAATTTAATTAGGAAAGAAAAGTGCAAAATTAAAGAGAAGAAATGAAAAAAATATGAATTTTCGTATTAATAACCAACACTAAATACAAAGCGATAAAAGGATAAGAATTACACAGTTCTGTTCAACAAGGAATTATAATGAGAAAGTAAAGAACTACATAATAAAAGACATCACAACATGAACATCAGTGGGATTGGTCGGGCACATACGGGTCGCGGGCGTACGAGTCATTGAAATACTCTTAAAGTTGTGCATTTGGTCCCAATTGTAGACTATACATCTCTGATTGGAGACACATCATCATACTCGTATCCCTTTGGTAATCGTGGCGATCATCCATATACTCATTTATGATCCCATCGAGTCGAGTATCCACTTCGTTGTTGTGATGGTTGTAACTGTCATTTGCTAAGTATCCTCGTTAAACTCGAACTCATTATAAGAGTCCCCTTATGATGCGGCCACAAATGTGTATCTGAGTGCGTCCTCTCTAGGCTCAAGTGCAAGCCTGTCGCTCATGTAATAATTTCGATAAGTTTGGTATCGATCCTCAGGGAAATAGGACGATGGAAAGAACGAGAATCCTAATTTGACTTTGAAAACAAAACAAAAAATATGATTTGGGAGGTGAAATAACTACAACTAAAAGGAAAGTGGAAATCAACTACTAAACTAAGAGATTAACGAATGAAATGCTTTTTAAACTACTTATGAACTTAATATTTGAATGAAAATATTTCAAATGAGAAGAAAGGAGGTTAAGATACAATCCTCCAACTCTAGCTCATTTACTAATGTTAAAACCAAATCTTAAATTGAAATAAAGGATAAAACCCAGTCTTTATTAATCTCAAGAATTATATATATGAGGTTCAAGGCCGCATCATATATAATTAAGAGAAAGAATAAAGCGGTGTCGTTTTAGCTACACGCGCTTTGCACTCTTAAGCATCCCGGTTACCTAGGGCAAACGAGATCAAAAGCTCTACAACGGTTGTGATCACCACACAACACGATTTAATCAATTATTTAATTCAGAAATTAATTTTAAGTATTTGTAAAAGACATTGGGTTGGATTCATGCATCCCAACCCTTAGAAAATTAGGTGGACATGATTAAAGTGGAGACAAACATGGTTCTTGAGAAATAAAACATCAAATCTAAAGAAAACAAAGGAAAAGATAAGTGCATAATCAAACCAGAAATCAAACTAATTAGCTATTGAAGAATTAAAGGAAAAATATTACTTGTATTGAAGAATGTAAAATTGAAATCCTTATAACAAATTTCCTTATAACAAATTCCTTATTATCAAACTAGGATTTTTAACTATAAAAAACCTCTACTCCTAATTAGAAACCTAAAAAATCCAAATCATATGATTATGTAACCAAATTGAATAAATAGATATGAAATTTACAAGAGTTTGACCCAATTAAAATAGAAAAATCTTTGAAAATCCAATGCGGTTCGGACCCATCGGGCAGGGCGGTCCGGATCACTCCCATTTTTCTTCCAGGGACATTCACTTAAAGGTGGTCTAGATCCTTTTTTAATAAAAGGTCCATATCGCACCCTTTTTCTATACAGGGACTTTTTTAGGCATGCAGTCCGGATCGTTTTTGAATAAAAGGTCCAAATCGCCTGCCTTTTTCATTCAGAGATTTTGTTAAATCCCTATCCGGATACTTTTTGAATAAAAGGTTCGGATCGCCTATGAAATTCATGCAGGGATCTTTTCTTGATTCTTCTCATCTTCAAATGCTCGTAACTTTTTCATTGTAAGTCGGTTTGAAGTGTCGGTTCTTCCCATGTTCTCGCGAGTGAAAAATCATTAACTCTCCAGTTGGCTTTGACTCCGGACTAAGGCTTCAAAATTACGAACTTGCCCCTAGACTTTCCATCTTTGATTTTTTCGATGCTTTTCCAATCTCTTTCTTTCTCAATGCTTTAAATACCTACAAAACTCATGAGAAATACACGAAACTGAATGTACTTTTTAGAACGATTCAGCAGCAAGAAAATGCGATAATTCAACTCATTTTACATTACTTGAGATGATAAAAGTCCCTAAATTAGAGGGATAAATTCGGAAGAATTTGAGCCTAATCTAACCCCCCTTACTTAGAACTTTGCGCGTCCCGAGCAATGTAACAGAATTCAACTGAGGTCCAACTCTTAAAAATTTTTCTTTATTTGGATAGAGTACAACTTTTGTGGGCAAGCGATTGCATTTAGTGTATGCAACAAGCCTTTAAACCCCTAGATTACCCTAGAAGGACGAGTTGTGCCTCGTGAGGATTTGCAGTGAATATACCCACAAAATTCGACTCAAAGCAAACTTAAAATAATAAAAATTGTATAATTTAAATTTTTCAGAAAATAGTCACCATCAATTCATATTCAAGAATCTCAAATCACAGTGTGCATGTGTGCGAAGCTAGAAACTTAACCGCGAATTTTCACTGATTGACCATTACGTTACTTTTCTGAAAATTCATTTTGATTTCAAAATCTCATGGAATACTCTCACAAACGAATCCCTACAAAATGTGGCTATTTATCTCGGTGTGCATGATATAAGGAGTGAATGCATAAGAATAGGAATTCATGCACACTAAATTCGAAAGACAAAAATTTTTGGGGTGAAAAGATATCTTCATCAGAATACGGTTATTGGAAAATGGAAACATCGCTTCTAGTTCACACTTTTAATCTCTTTTATTATATTTTGTGCTTTAACTCTCCATGCGGTAACCAAATTTCGCAATTTGGACTCGGTTAGGACTTTTTTTGGGTTTTAAGGTATATTATATAAAAGGAGATGGTTGGATATTTTTGGAGTTGGAAAATTGTCTTATGATGTCTGTTAGTGCTTTTTCAGGCATTTGCTCATTTTCTCTTCTATTTTTATTTTTATTTTTTATTTTTTTCTAATTTTATTTTCTTGCTATTTCTGTTGCGCATTCTCTATTTTTCTTGCCCCTTTTTATTGCACCATTTGGACTAAATTTTCCGGATTTTCAATTTTCTCAATTCAGGGTTAATTTGGTGTTTCGAGCTTTCAAATTGGGCTCAAATTGGGTTGCAAAGGGATAATTTTTTCACAACTTTTTAGGGCTAATATTTATGGGTAATATACGAGGGCCCACTTCATTGTCCAAATTGCTAATTGCTTTACCATACGTGCCTCGAGATTAATTTAGTTTAGAGATATGTTAATGCATTTTTCATTACTACATCTCACACATTTCCCGTAACCGATCAAAACAAGGGTATTGAGATCTTCAACGACTTTTTAAATGCTGAAATGAACTTTGAGTTAACCATTAACTCGGATTGATTTAATTACTCAAAAAAATCGCTAGGCTCGAAATCTCATTGGGTTTGTTAATCTCCACACTTATTCATAAAGTCACCAATTTTTGCTCAATTTCCATCTTTGGTCAATTTCGAATTTGTGCATTTTTAAATTCAAATTTTTATTTATTTTGAAGAAAAATATTTTTGGTTTTTTGCAAAATATTTCAGTTTTGTGGAAATTTTTGAATTTTTTTTGACATTTTAATTTTTGTGAAGTTTTTAAGGAAGCACTTGTTACCCCCCCCCCCCCCCACCCCCCCCAACTTAGACTTTTACATTATCCTCAATCAAAAGAACTAAAATCTAAATAGTAAAAAGAATAAGTGCGAAAATAAAATGAACAAATATTAAAATGCAAGACGACACTATATATGACTCAAACACAAGACTAAAAAATACAATAAAAATCACCCCATACGCGTCGGGGGTGCGACGACCTATCATCTCTCCACTAACTCACCCGACCCCTTGTATGGGGTTTGTTTCTCTCCTAGTCTCCCCCGTCTTCCTGTCATAAGTAAATAATCGAAACAAGTTGGGTCCAGTCCCATAGATAAGGGAGAGACCCTTGATCTCGGGCTGACTCACTTGAAAGGGATCCTCGTGGTTCCTAACTCGTTCTTTACCTGCGTGCACTGACTTGGAAGGGGCATCTCGATTTCTTTTAGTTTTAGGAGTGCATGGGTTGGGCTCTAAATCGAACGATACTTGAGTCTTTTCCTCAATCGCATTAGAGGACTCAAGTGGTATGGGTGGATGGTCACAAAGAAGGAATTCATCTATTTTATCTTTCCAATCGCTCTCTCCGAAGTGACTAAAAGAGTCCAATAATGGTTGGACTTCGACATTAAGGTTCTCATACATTGTCCCGAATTCTTTCTCAAAGTCCTCTAGACTCATATCACCTAACTCTCTCTCTCATGATTAATTTTTGCATCCTCTCTCTTAATCTCCTCAAATCTCTCTGTCCCGATCATGCCTACGTGCTCGCTCGTGGTCACTAATCACACCTCCCTCACCTCATTCTTAACATCAAAATCACCATTCTCACTTGGTGCAACAAGGCCTACCCCTAATGTCTCTCTCTTGTGAGTCCTCTCATGCACGTGTGCTTCCTCGATAAGATCCGTTTCTTGTGGTTTTCTTTCATCGCCATCGTTCTTAATGTTATTAAAGATATTTATCTCGAGAGTCATGTTCCCAAACATTAATTGCATTCTCCCACTCCTAGTATTAATAAGTTCATTAGCTGTAGCTAAGAATGGGCCACCAAGGATGACGGGAACATGATTGCTCGGGAGAATGGATGGCTCTTCATCCCAAATAATGAAATCCATCGGGAAGTAAAAAGTGCCAATTTGGATAATTACATCTTCAACAATTCCCTGAGGCATCTTCACGGAGCAATCCTCGAGTTGGAGAGTCATATTTTTGGTATTAAGGCCCCCCATGTCTAGTTGCTTATAAATGGAATAAGGAAGAATGTTAACACTCGCCCTTAAATCTACTAGCGCTCTCTCGATTCGGTTCTTCCCCATGACGTATGAAATGGTGGGTGCACCCGAATATTTATATTTTAGTGGAAGATCACTCAATAGGACTGAGCTGACGATTTGTGTTAGAAATACATTATTCTTTACCTTTAACCTTCGTTTCACCATGAGTAAGTCCATAAGTAACTAAGCATAGGCAGGAATTTGCTTTATAGTCTTGAGAAAAGGTAAATTGATATTTAATTTCTTAATATCGTCGAGGACATCATCCCAAGAAGTCTCTTTGGATTCAGGGATCAACTGTTGAGGATATGGGGATGCACTGGGAGGTTTCACAACCACTTCTGGCCCGCCTATGTTGTCATTATCACTCTTTTTCAAGGGGACATCTTCGGCCTCTTTCGTGTCGGGAGAAATCTCCTTTTTATTTTTCTCATTGCGTGGAGGAAGTGATAAGTCAATAACCCTTTCACTACGTAGAGTGGTGAAAGAGTTGGCGCTTGCGTTCAAATAAGAAATAATATAATAAACACCAATTTTAACCCAAATTAACCCTAAGCATGCAACTAGGTGTGATTGAAACAATATGAAATCATGCACAAGATATTCAACACACAAAGTTTAAGGAAAAATCCCCCACAGGGGCAAAACCATTTGTATATCACTATAATTTGTAAAATACGGTTTACAATCGGATTACAATGAAATACAGATTGACTAAGAATTACCCTCGGGTATCGGATTCTGTAGTCGCGGCTGGAAGAAACCCTTTCCAGTAGGGGTGGCGGCTGGAACTATCCCTGTCCAGTAGGGCTGCAATGAAGAGGAAGAAGCGGTCCACTTCACAAAGGGTTGAACATCAATGGTGTTCTTGGGTTGCTTAAAGGATTCACAAAGGTTTGGAAGAATTGTGTGAATCAAAACATGAGTCTTGGGACTCAAAAATATGAAGACTAGATGTATTTGGACTCTCAAAAACGTCTTCTAAAGTCTTGCAAAACAACTCCCCCGAAGTTGGTATTTATAGGAAAAAATATGAAGAATCCCGCTTTGTTAAAACTCTTAAAAACTTATCAGCGTACAGGTACACCGAACCCCATCTGGGGTACACCGAACCGGTTTGGTGTTCCCATCCTGGTATGAGGTTAAAAAAACAGCATTCTTCAAGGAATTTTCTCCAACTTCAAAAGGTCATAACTTTTTCATCGTAGCTCGGATTGAGGTGCCGTTTCTTCCAGTATCTTCGTTGCGGCGAGATCTTCAACTTTCAAGTTGACCAGACCTCCGGACTATGGATGTGAAATTACGAAAATGCCCTTGAACTTCCCTATCAAGCCTTTTTTTCACTGTTTTGACTTCCCTTGCGTTCCACTTGCATTCCGTGCCTAAAATCAAGGAACGTGAAGTCGTTGCGGCAGATGAGGGACACATTTAGGAGTTGTTGAATGCTTGATGCTTGGAATTCGGATAGAGGCCGTCGTGAGCGATCGTGTAGAGACGTGCCAGATGTAGCCGAATGTAGCGGCGTATGACATACAAAACTGTAAGATAACGGACATGAGAATTATGTCCTTACAAATCTCCCCCTATGTCTATGCCGGTACATACATAAAAAAATCCGAATTATCAAATATGAAATTGCCTATACAAATCTACCCTCCCATGAACCCAAAACTGGAAAAGGTACAAATGAATAGTCTTCATCGTTTGTTCTTCAAATGTTCAGGAATCTCAAATCTTTTCTCATCAGGGTGTGCAATTCAGAGATCATCATTGTAGTACCTACACACATGAGAAAAAGAAAAAAAATACCAAGTGACGTATCGAGTTTGAAATGAGATAAACATAGATACCAATATATGATAAGCATAAGTCAAATCTCAAAACTCCCCCAAAATTCAAACTCCCCCATAAAATGATAATTCTTTCTCCCCCTTTTTATGATGTCCCCAAATAGACAAATAAGAAGAATGAATCAAACAAGCAAAATCGGGGTGTCACGGTATAAAATCACACCATGAATGAACATAAAACAACCAAGTCGGTGATAGCGTAAAAGAATGTGTGTGATCAAAATTCGATAGGAAAATCAAAGCATACAAACATGACATATGTGCACGATGAATATTGGATATTCCTAACGAATGAACTCAAATGCTTCCTTTGGTGTAAGAGATAGGAAATATAAGACATTGACTATATCAAATCTACAAATCAAAGCTCAAAGTGATTTCTACACCAATAACGTCCAAAATGATTTTCATGCTTTTTCAGGACTTTCAAGGAAGTGCAAACCCGTTATCAATCTCCAACCAAACTCCCTCAGATTTATATTTTGAATAGAGGTATACTAAATTCTCAAACTTTGGAGAATTGCGTGAAACCTAAATGGCCCATATTTGGCAGGTATTGCTTTTTATTGCCTTTAACTTTTTTTCGGGCTCTTTTAACCTCTTAGGACCTCGGATATTACAATTCCTCCATTTTTTAGGTCCTTTTTTTTTTTTTTTTTTTTTTTTTTTTTTTTTAACGGTGGCTTTTGCGCAAAGGATAAGAATCAACTTTCGCAGCCCCTCTCCGTTATGCAAATTATCACACAGTCTCACCAAAACGGTTTTTACATGCAATCCAATCTTGTCAAGTTTTATCGCATTTTATACATTGTATAGACAGGATTGAGATGGAAACACTCAAGCCAACATGAGATTGACAAGTGCAATAATCAAATATAGCCGTGCATGTGTGCAATAAAGGATATAGGAGACAAGCATGTAGGAAATATCACTAATTACATCTCAAGGACTCCAATCAATGTTAAGCACATGGATGAAATGATGTAGCCTCTCAAATCTCTATCAAACAGTCACATGGATATATGGAATGAAGTTGTGACTTGGCTATCTTAAATGCTCATCCATAAAAGGCAAATCTCTTTTTGAATTTTTCAAAAATTTTATCAAAATAAAATCTTTTTGTGCTTTTCTGAAAATTTTTCTAAAAAGAAAATCTTTTTGTATTTTTTTTTTCAAAAGAAATATAAAAAGCAGAAAGAATAAAACAAAGTTGTACAACAAAGTAATGGTACATATAAAACAGACTAGCAATAGGAAGCATATGATATGAACATGAAGAAGCATCCTATTCTAGACATAGACCAACCCCTCAGTCAACTGTGCAAATCCCCAAAGACTTCCTAAGATTCTCAAATCTAAGGGCATCTAAAGGTTTCGTGAAAATATCGGCTAACTGACGGTCGGTAGGAACAAAACTCAGGATTACGACCTTCTCCTCAACTAACTGACGTATAAAGTGCTCGCGTAACCTGATGTGCTTTGTGCGCGAATGTTGGACAGGATTGCGGGATATGTGTATCGCGCTCGTGTTATCACAGGAAATGGTCATGGTGTCCTGTGAAATCCCATAATCCTCCAACATTTGCTTCATCCACATGAGTTGCGTGCAACAACTCCCGGCGGCGATGTACTCAGCCTCCGCAGTGGACAAAGAGATGGAGTTTTGCTTCTTGCTCAACCAAGAGACAAGAGCAGAACCAAAGTAGAAACACCCACCAGAAGTGCTCTTACATCCATCTACGTCCCCGGCCCAATCGGCATCCGAATAGGCGGACAAACGGTCATCGGTATCAAAGGAATACCAAATACCGTATGAGAGAGTCCCACTCACGTATTTGATAATACGTTTTAGAGCGAGTAAGTGTGACTCTTTAGGAGACGCCTGATAACGCGCACAGACTCCAACACTAAAGGCAATGTCGGGACGACTAGCAGTCAAGTAGAGAAGACTGCCTATCATACTCCGATATAAGGTTTGCTCTACATCCTTGCCTGAAGTGTCCTTACTAAGCTTGGTAGTGGTACTCATAGGTGTACGAGCATGCTTAGCGGAGTCTAAACCAAATTTCTTCACTAGGTCTCTAGCATACTTGGATTGGGAGATGAACATCCCATCCTCTAGCTGACGAACCTGGAGACCAAGGAAGAATGTAAGCTCACCTACCATGCTCATCTCAAACTCACTTTTCATCTCCTCCTCAAAGTGGTGAGCATGCTGGGAGCATGTGGATCCAAAGACTATGTCGTCCACATAGACTTGGGCAACCAAGATAGCACCGTCATCTCTCCTGACGAACAACGTCATATCAACTCCCCCTCTCTTGAAGCCACGGGCTAAGAGATAGGAAGTAAGCCTCTCGTACCAAGCACGGGGTGCTTGCTTCAAACCATACAAGGCTTTCCTCAGATAGTAGACGTGATCAGGGTGCTTAGGGTCTTCAAACCCTTTTGGTTGTTCCACAAAAACCTCTTCCTGTAGAATGCCATTCAGAAAGGCACTCTTGACATCCATCTGATATACTTTAAAGTGCAGATGACATGCGATGGCGAGTAATAAGCGGACGGACTCAAGCCTCGCAACAGGAGCAAATGTCTCCCCAAAGTCTACACCCTCTATCTGTGTGTAGCCTTGAGCAACCAACCTAGCCTTATTTCTGATTATGGTACCATTTTCATCCATTTTATTCTTGAAAATCCACCGGGTACCAATAACATTAGTATCACTAGGTCGGGGGACAAGTTCCCAGACATTGTTCTTCTTAAACTGAAGCATCTCATCCTGCATAGCAGATATCCAGTGTTCATCTTTGAGTGCTTCTTTGTGGTTCTTGGGCTCGACTTTGGACGTGTAGCAAAGATGGCTAACAACGTTCTCTAGCTGAGCACGAGTCTTGACCCCTAGAGTGGGATCACCAACAATGGCAGAAGGGTCATGACTCTTGCGAACCCAAGCAGGTGTGTCCCCTAACACAGGAATAGGGTCCACAGAGTGTGGGAGAGGAACAGGTAAATCACTGTCAGAATTGTTCTCATCCTCACACTGAAGGTTGGGATCAATAACCGTCGGAGGTTCGTCATCTTGCACAGTGACGTTTATTGATTCCATAACCTTAGAGCTCTTCAGGTTAAAAACCCGGTACGCTCTACTGTCCGATGAATATCCTAGCAATATTCCCTCGTCGCTCCGGGAGTCAAACTTTCCTAATTGCTCTCTATCCCGTAGGATGTAACATTTACTCCCAAAGACACGGAAATAAGCCAGGTTGGGTTTCTTGCCTGTCCACAATTCATAAGGTGTCTTAAGTGTGTGTGGACGCAGATAGACCCTATTCACCGTGTGGCATGCAGTAGACACTGCCTCTGCCCAAAATCTCCTAGAAATTTTACGACCTAGAAGCATAGATCTAGCCATTTCTTGGATCGTTCTATTTTTCCTCTCAACAATCCCATTTTGCTGAGGAGTTCTCACAGAAGAAAACTCATGTTTGATTCCAAGGCTATCACAGTACAAATCCACCTTTGCTTCCTTAAATTCAGTGCCGTTGTCACTACGTATTCTGTTAATAGTGACCCCGTGTTGATTTTGCAGGACACGGCACTTAGTCGTTAAAAATTCTACAGCATCAGATTTCTCTCTTAGAAAACCTACAATGGAGTATCTAGAGAAATCGTCTACCATCACGAGAATGTATCTCTTACCACCTAGACTCTCCGTGCGAGTAGGACCCATAAGATCCATGTGAATCAACTCAAGAGCACGGGAGGTGGTAATGGAATTCAACTTCCTATGCGGGCTACGGATTTGTTTTCCCAACTGACAGGGTCCACAAATCATGGAAGTTGGCTTTCCAAGTGAAGGTAAGCCACGTACTAGGTCCTTTTTGACTAAACGAGATAAGTCTCTGACGTTCACATGACCTAGACGTTGGTGCCACAGATCCATAGGAGTGATCGTGGCGCTGTTGCAGACAAGTGAGGATTTGGGCTCAGTCCCATAACAGTTATCTTCTGTCCTCACCCCTTGCACTAATGGTTTACCGGCTTGATCATAGACCTTACAAGTTTTCCGGTCAAACTTCACTTCAAAGTCATCGTCGCACAGCTGGCTGATGCTAATAAGGTTTGCTTTCAAACCTTTGACGTACAGCACGTTCTCTAGCTTTGGAAATCCTGGTAACTCTACTGTACCTCGTCCTACTATGCTAGATTTGCTACCATCTCCAAAGGTGACTCTCCCATCATTATAATCCTCAAGATGGGTAAAATATGAGGTATCACCTGTCATATGTCTGGAGCAACCACTGTCAAAATACCACTGTGAGGTATTATGGGCTTTGAGAGCGACATGGACAACAAGGGCCTTTTTCTCTTTCTTAGGAACCCAAGAGTAGGTACCTTTTAGTATTCCCTTGTTGTTGTTGGTTTTAGCCGGAATGCGGGGCGCATTCATTGATGGTAAGGTCATCCGTCGGAATTCCTCCATCAAGCTCTGTGATGTGGCGGCTAGAAACTCAACACGCTCTCTCAGACTGGCAAACTCATCAGTCTGAAGTGGTGGAGCAACCGTACGTCGTGTCCGACCCAACTTATAGCAATCATCCCTGAGATGTCCATTTCTTTTGCAATGGGAGCAAAAGGGCACAATATTAGGAGAACCTTGGTTTGCTTTTCTTGGTCGAACTCTCCTTCTTGGTTTTTTATGACGGCCATAAGGAGTCGTAGTAAACTCAGGAATTGGTCCGGGTGCAATTTGAGACGTGGAGGCACCATCAAAACCTATTCCTTTCCGGTCACCAAAACCTAAAGCGGGACCGAGGAGCATCTTTCCCATCTTCCCAGATCTGTCCTCAATTTGTACCTTGACTTTCCTAGCTCTCTCAACGTCATAAGTAAGCTGAGCAACAAGGGCTTCAAGTTTCTTTCGAGTCTCCAGGGAGGAATGGAGCTCACTCGTAAGACTAGCCACTTGTTTAGTCAAGTCCGCTTTTTCTTTCTCAAAACCGCACTCTCTCTCTTTAAGCAAATTTTCTTTACTAACCCAGGCAGACTCTCTCTCTTTCATGGCGGTGCAGGTGGAGGACTCTCTCTCTCTCATCTTTCCTAACTCTTCTTCTAACGCGGTGATCCTAAGAACTAACGCCTTATTACGTTTTTTAGTTTTGAAAGACTCATCATATAACTCGGCGTAGGCGCGTTGAAGGCTACTCTCGTCCTCACTACCTTCCTCCTCTCCCTCACTCTCTTCGCTCTCGCTGTCGAGGTGTCCCTGTGAAGTAGCATCCTCATCGTCGTGAGATGCACTAGGAGTACTCACATGACTAGCCATGAACGCGGTGAAGTTACGCTCATGCGGTGACTCATCTCCCGAGTCCACCGACTCGACCTCACTGTCGTCACTAAGGGTAGCGTTTAGGACAGCTTTACCCTTTTCCCTATTCAGACGAGTGGCACACTCAAACGCTCTGTGTCCCTTACCGTCGCACTCAAAACACCTCTCACTGTCTTTAGGGGGTTCTTTGAAGTCTTTCTTTTCAAACTTATTTTTCTGAAAATTCTTTTTATCTTTGAAATTCCCATTTTTCTTAAATTTCAGAATTTTCTTGAAGTTTTTAGCAAAAAGTGCCAAATCATCTAGGTCAAACTCACATTCAGAATCAGAAGTTTCTATCTTTCTAGACGACTCGACTCTCTTTCTTGCCGACCCCTCACTTTTTCTCTCTTGGGCTTTAAGGGCAATCCCCTTATCTTTTGGCTTGGCAGATTTAGGAAACATGTCTATTTCATAAGTTTGTAAATCTCCTACCAGTTCTTCCAATTTTAGAGTATTTAAATTACCCAAGGAATTCAGCACAGTGACTTTAGGTATAAAGCGCTTAGGAAGGGAACGAAGAATCTTTTTAACAACCCTAGCATTTGGAATATGTTCACCAAGATTATAGCTAGTATTAACAATGTCAGAGAGCCTAGCATAAAATTCATCAAAACATTCATTTTCATGCATGGTGATGGTTTCAAATTGAGTTGTTAAATTTTGCAATTTTGACTCTTTAACAGCATTTGTTCCTTCATGGGTAAGTTGCAAAATATCCCATGCTTCTTTTGACGTGGTGCACGTCATTATGCGTTTGAACTCATCAGGAGTGACAGACCCAGAAATAGTACTTAGACCTTTAGAGTTAAAAGACGACCATTTAAATTCATCATCAGTCCAAGTGATGTCAGGTTTCAAGTTGGTCACATTATCAACAGTCACGGTTGGAGGAGTCCATCCTCGTTCAACTAAAATCCAGACACGTTCATCAATGGCTTTTAAAGCCGACCTCATACGGGCTTTCCAATAGGCATAATTCGACCCGTCAAAAATAGGCATTTTATAATATGACTTCTCCATTTGAACACGCTCTTTTCAAAAATCAATTTATTTCAAAAATTGATATCTTTAGAAAAATTTTGCGGAAAAAGGAATACGCGATAGATTAGCGTAACCTGCTCTGATACCAATTTGAAAGAGTTGGCGCTTGCGTTCAAATAAGAAATAATATAATAAACACCAATTTTAACCCAAATTAACCCTAAGCATGCAACTAGGTGTGATTGAAACAATATGAAATCATGCACAAGATATTCAACACACAAAGTTTAAGGAAAAATCCCCCACAGGGGCAAAACCATTTGTATATCACTATAATTTGTAAAATACGGTTTACAATCGGATTACAATGAAATACAGATTGACTAAGAATTACCCTCGGGTATCGGATTCTGTAGTCGCGGCTGGAAGAAACCCTTTCCAGTAGGGGTGGCGGCTGGAACTATCCCTGTCCAGTAGGGCTGCAATGAAGAGGAAGAAGCGGTCCACTTCACAAAGGGTTGAACATCAATGGTGTTCTTGGGTTGCTTAAAGGATTCACAAAGGTTTGGAAGAATTGTGTGAATCAAAACATGAGTCTTGGGACTCAAAAATATGAAGACTAGATGTATTTGGACTCTCAAAAACGTCTTCTAAAGTCTTGCAAAACAACTCCCCCGAAGTTGGTATTTATAGGAAAAAATATGAAGAATCCCGCTTTGTTAAAACTCTTAAAAACTTATCAGCGTACAGGTACACCGAACCCCATCTGGGGTACACCGAACCGGTTTGGTGTTCCCATCCTGGTATGAGGTTAAAAAAACAGCATTCTTCAAGGAATTTTCTCCAACTTCAAAAGGTCATAACTTTTTCATCGTAGCTCGGATTGAGGTGCCGTTTCTTCCAGTATCTTCGTTGCGGCGAGATCTTCAACTTTCAAGTTGACCAGACCTCCGGACTATGGATGTGAAATTACGAAAATGCCCTTGAACTTCCCTATCAAGCCTTTTTTTCACTGTTTTGACTTCCCTTGCGTTCCACTTGCATTCCGTGCCTAAAATCAAGGAACGTGAAGTCGTTGCGGCAGATGAGGGACACATTTAGGAGTTGTTGAATGCTTGATGCTTGGAATTCGGATAGAGGCCGTCGTGAGCGATCGTGTAGAGACGTGCCAGATGTAGCCGAATGTAGCGGCGTATGACATACAAAACTGTAAGATAACGGACATGAGAATTATGTCCTTACAAGTGGTAATTGTACTACATTGCTCTTGATTTGCATTGGATGTAGAGCTAGCACTAGGTTGACCTTGGGACAGTCTTTGGCTTTGGGCCGAAAATTTACCCTTCTCTTGGACACTTAAGGATGATTGCATCCTAGAGATACTCGTGTTCATCTCAATGAACATGCGCTCAAACCTAGAATTGGTTGTGTTTTGAGATAGGATGAATTGGTTTAAATTGTCCTCAAGAGATCATTGCGGTGGGGTAATGTATGGGCCTGTAGGTGGTGCTTGAATTTATGGTTACATGGGTGGCGCTTGTTGAAATTGAGGAGGGGTGGAGGTAGGGAAACATGTGAAGTAGGATTCATCGCAGCGTGTTGTTGCTCGTAGCTAAAACCAGGATGGTTCCTCTTGGAGGGGTTGTATGAATTCCCGTGAGGGGGGTTAAAGTTTCCCTTAAACCCTCCTATTGTTTCCACTTTCTCGGTATGCATGGCTTTGTAGGCGAGTATCGTAAAACTCTACTTAGTTGAATGTCCAGCCTCATAAATAGCAAACAACTTTTCTATTATAGCACAATTGGATCCGAAAATGTCTCTCAATCAGACTTCAAGTAGATCTTTCACACCTCTCTCAAACTAATCAAATCAACGGTCTAGTAAAGTATTATTATCTAGTTAGTATAGAACGGATGCAGTCGGAGTGGTAGATACTTGTCTAGGCTGGATTTGGGCATTAAGTTCAGATATGTCCCATCTTTGAGTAGTCTCGGCAACATACTTAAGATGGGCCTCAGGAGCACTAGCATATAATTCCCAGAATAGTCTTTCACACATAGTTTGCACAAGTTGTTTAGAAGCTACTATTAGCTCATGATGGAAGAAAGATATTAGGTGATATTTTTCGAATCCGTGATGGGGGCGAGCGCTAAGTAATTCTTGAAAGAGTTCCTAACACTTATCAAAAGACTCATTATCTTGTTATCGAAAAGCTTGAATTTGAGTCTTGATAGAGTTGGTTTTGTGCTGTGGATAGAACTTTGAGAGAAATTTCGACTGCATATCCTTCCAAAAGATAATAGAGTTCGGGGGTAGAGACCACAGTCAGGTCTTATCTTTATCCTTCAAGGAAAAAGGGAAAAGCTTCAGGCGAACAGCATCTTACGTGCAGGCTTGATCACTAAATGTCTCGCACGCCTCTTCGAGCTCGCGTATGTGAAGGTATGGTTTCTCTGAATCCATGCCGTGGAAAGTAGGGAAATATGTATCTTCCCATTGCGAAAGTGGAACTGACCGGCATTATACGGGAGTAAAATACAACCAGGGATGACAGTTCACTCAGGAAAAGGAGTTATTTCATGGGATGATATGGTGGATTTCCCTCCCTAGTACCGAAACTAGCGACGTCTAACATTGTTCTCTCGCTTAATGACTCGGTGTCCTCACTCAGTGTACTAGGCGTGAAACCTAAAGTGTAACCAGATGGGTCCTCGAAGTGTAATTAGATAGTGAATTTGGCGGTGTAAGAGGTGGAACCCAAAATTATAGTACACGAGCGGTGTGGGGGCTATCAAGATTATACTCAACGATTGGATTTTCGTGAATTAGGGTTGGAGTATTTTGAGGAGGTCGTTCAGGATTTTGCATGAATAGGCTTTTGAGAGATAATTTCTTTTTGGGTATATATATTGTAGACACCCCATTCTGTTACCCCCTAAACTCTCTTGAGGTCCCTAGCACCTCCCTTCATCACTACAAACCCATGTCATACCCCGAGTACTGACCGAGAAGTCATCGGGCACTCTTAGGCTCCGTTTGACCAAAAGTCAAAGTCTTCAACTCGATCAAGACTGAATGAATCTTCAAAGGGAGCTAAACCCCTTTCCAACGGTCCATCCTATGCGCGATTCCGACTTACCATGCGAACGAACGACCCATTTTCCCACGAAACTCAATCAGGAGGCCACCGGGTGCTCCCGGGCCCTATTTGACCTAAGTCAACTCTTCAACTCGACTGAGACTGAATGAATCATCGAAGGGCACTGAAACCCCTTTACAACGGTCCATCCCGTGCGTAATTCTGACTTACGGTACGGACGAACGATCCATTTTACTCCAAAAGGTCACCGAATGGTTCTAGGGCCCGTTTGACCAAAGTCAACTCCCCGAACCGGATCAAACTCTTTGTAATTTCAAATTAAATCTCCTAACTTTCCAACGGTCCACCTTGTGTGCGATTCGAACTTACCATGCGGACGAACGATCCATTTGTGTCCGATAATTCCCCGTCCAATGGACCGACGAATGCTTTCGAGCCATATTTGACCCAAAGTTAACTCCCAAACTCGGGAGAAGTCCAGAGACTTTCGAAGGTTTATGAATTACCTTTCCAATGGGCTACCCCGTGCATGATTCTGATCAACGGTTTGCAATATGAGGGCATTTTTCCGAAAAGGCCTGAAAGACATGTCCCAAACCCTGCCTATCAGCAGTTTGCCTAAACGCACCTGCCGATTGGTAAGAACAGGGCTATGCCGATTGGGCAATTCCCTGGGCCTATAAAAAGTAGGTCTGACCTCACTTGTAAGGAGAACGCAGATCTGATAGATATCACTCTCAGTAAAAATCCAGAAAACCTTTCTCGAAGTCAGCGTGATTTCCACACTCAAATCCCTTTCCAACCTTCACTTTTCATCATCCTTTTCATCAAACTTGGTGAATTCAATGCCCTCCATCATCATCCAAGTCTAAGGGCTTCTCTCCAACATTCAAGATCAAGCTCAAGATCCTCAAGAAGGTCCAATTTTCCCAACTCTCTCTTTAAATTCTCATAAATTCGCAATAACTTGTTTAATTATTTAGCACTTTTATTATCTCAACTCACACATCCTAATATAACTTTTATTTAGGATTATTACACATCTCTTACTTTCAAATAAATAAAAACCCAAAAAAAAGAAAAAGAGGGTTTGCTCACAACTAAAAAACTTTTTCTACTTTTCTTACACTTTTCTCACAACTAAAATACTTTTTCTTACACTTTTCTCACAACTAAAACACTTTTTCTACACACACACACACACACACACACACACATAAGAGAATCCCCCGGTTGAATTTATGGGATAAACCCCACCCCTCGTTTTGCATGCGAACTACATGGACTTTGATGCCTCTATAGGCTACATTAGTGTCTCGGGGTAAAACCCGAGACTCAAGTCCTATTTTTTACTTTTTCTCTCATTGTCCAAACTCCACTTTCTTACACATATATATATTTGTTCTTAGTAACGTATTATTTCACACACTTGTAGAAAATTCTCCATGTACACTTCACAACACATGCACCTAGGGTCACATATATCCACATGTTGCACGCATCACGCGTCCATACTTGGTGTACCATTGGTACTAGTATTTTACTCCCTATTTGGCATAATCAGAAAATACATTCTCATAAGATACTAATAAGAGGATCATGCGTGATTCACACGACATCACCAAAGAGCTTTGTTATTGACCAAATTTTACCCAGTAACTGGAGGGTCACTTCGTGATGGGAGTTGGTCCGGCAGGGCGCAATTAGCCTAAGCGATATGACTCTCACCATCCATTGGCCAAGTAACTTCGACGTATATCGAACGGTTCCCCCCGCATCGTACCGCTTGACCGAAGTCATGACGGGAGGTATATCACAGGGAACTCGTTCATGTACACAGAGTATATCGAATTCTCTCTCACACGTACCGTCCCCACGAGGTATATAGTGAGGCAATTCACGTACACTCAGGTATATCAAATGGCTTGTCCCAACCAAGAGCAAGACGTATATCGTACACTCAAGGGCAAGTAGTATATCGTGGAAGTCACGCCAAAGGGGGGAACCCTTTTCGATTCACCCACCCCACTGCATACCGGCATATAGGTGTCAGGCCTAAGACACACATGTTAGATTACCGATTTTAACTCAAAACTTTGTCGAAATTCCGGATCGGCTTGCTGCCCGAATTTTTGCATATTTTTAGAACGGGACCCTGTCCGTGAGCCTGGTCACAAGTCCAACCATAGCTTTGCATATATTACAAACCCAATTTTTACAGGCTCGGGTCCCGTCCGGCATTTCATTTTGCATTTAGGAGAATTAATACAAGTGAAAACATAATAATTATAATAATCATGCTGGGACTGTCTACAAAGAGAAAATTCCCTTTTTCTTTATCCAAAATCCAAAACAATTCTCCTCCCTTTATCAAAAATGCAAAAACATTTTGCCTTTCCATCTCGAAAAAAAAAATTCATCCTTTTTTTTCTCAAAACTAAACCCCATTTTACGCCTTCTCAGGTCGATCACAAACCCTTGGACTGGCTCCTTATTGGCTTCGGTCTTCAGTCAAATCACCCCGGAGTTCCGTCCGTTACCCTATTAGTTCTTCTGAGTCCGGAATCCATCTGCCTTCCATGGAGAACAAAGATCAAGTACCCGTTGTGCAGTCCAATCTGATGGCAGTCCTAGCTCATCTTGTGTCCAAGATTGACAACCTCCAAACTGAGGTCTGAGAGATGCAACGAAATAAGGTTGCCATTCCTCAAGAACACGAGGCCCTATTCCCTCGTGCTATGGACCCACCCGAACCTATTTGGGTTCTCAAATAATATCAACACTCTCAACATGCCCCTCCTGTTAATGAGACGCTGCCTGCCCAGCTTTCGATGCCGAACCTTTCCCATCATGGGGTAAACTTGCCTATGATCATTGCTCCGAAGGAAGAAGAGCTGAACAAAGTCAAAGTGAACCTCAAGATGCTCACTAAGAAGTCCTACCAAGTCAAAATCTCAGGAAATTACATGGACTACACCCACATGTCTCCTTATCCTAAAGCGAGGTTACCCGAGAAGTTCAAGATGCCAAATATCAAGAAATTCGATGGAAGTGGACCCCCGATTGTTCATCTCTGAAGTTATCACCGTTTCATGACTCTACTAGGGGCTTTCGAAGAAGTGATAGCCTAATTGTTTCAGCAAACTTTAAAGGATAGCGCCCTCCGATGGTTTTTGTCTCTCAAAAAATCCAAAATTCGTAGTTGGGAGGATGTGGCTCAAGAATTCATATCACAGTACAAATACAACGAAGAGCTTGAGGTCACCCGCCATGATTTAGAGCTGCTCAAAAAGAACCCTGGAGAATCAGTTAGTAACTTCATAGCCCGATGGAGGGGAAAAGTAGCAACCATGACCAGTCGACCGTCCGAGGAACAACAAGTCAGCATAGTGAAGAAGAACTTCTTACCCCATGTCCGAACAACGATGAGAGGATAATACTATCCCCACTTCTGATCTCTCAAAGAAGCAGGAGTAAAAATTGAGGAGGTTCTTGCTAAGACAGATGTCGAATAAAAGAAGGTGTCTAGACAGTTCACCCCCAGAAAACATGACAAGCCGTCCAGTGCAACAGTCTCAACCATCAACAACATCTCTCAACCAACCACCTCATAGGCACCAGAAAGCCACCCTGTCCCACTTAGAAAGGAATACATCGAGCTCCATGCTCCTCTCTCTAAAGTTTATCAAGCCTTGCTAAGCTGAAACCTTATCAAACCTTTGGATCCTCGTCAATTGCCAAATCCACTCCCAAGAAACTTTAAGGTAGATGCCCATTGTGCCTTTCACCAAACTGTTGGCCATTCCACCGACTAATGCCTTCACCTCCAAAACATAATCCAAGGTCTAATTAACCGGGGTACCATCGTCCCACCAGCCAATCCTAAGACAAACACTACTCACAACCCACTTCCAAATCATACCAATGCCATCTTTCTAGAAGAGAACCCAGAATTCGATCCCTCAACTAAAATCACACCCATATACTCTCCTAAACCTCTCCAAATTTGCCCATATTTCCTCCTACATCCTACTAGCCTCACTGATCAGGCACTGTCACTCCTTATCAGAGCATGCATCGTTGTCCGTACCCGTTCTGAAAATGGAGGTATGGACTTATCAGAAGTGTTAAACCAACTCCTAGAGTTCGGGTTGAAATTGCCCTCACAGATGATCATTGATTTCCAAAGGTTAAGTATGCTACTCTTAGAAGAAAAAAAATGGGCCCGAGAGTCAGATAATTGGGTAGTATCAATCGATGAAGTCAGCCTGGATGATGTCGCCCAGATTATGGCAGAATTATTCAGAAAACCAACAACATTTGCAGTATGACCGATTTACTTAATGCTCTGAAGCTACAGGGGCGCCTTGTCCCTTCACCCTTACACATCCCCATAGAATGGGAAGACATGTATGAAGAAGCCGTTGAAGTTGTGGAATGCATCGACTTTACATGGAAATACATAATTGTTGCCACCGGATGGGGGGGAAGAATTTAAAGATTCGAATGAAGAGGCTTCAGAGAAAACTGGCCCGGTAGCCGACATGTGTGGAGTGATATCATTTGAAGAACTCCTCGAAGAAATAAATAAGGTGACAAAATAACCTGAGATCGACGAGGAAACAGGATTCATATTTTTCCCTTCTTCAGTAAATCACATGACCAGATCAGGGAGGCATTACTAGATTCTAAGCTCACTACCAGCCAATGACAAGGGGAAGGGAATTGAAAACCTTCCTATGCCAGAGATGACCCTCGAGGAGAGAAAGATCATCGATCAACTAAAGAAAACTCAAGCTAACATCACTCTATGGGGGATTTTCATGTCTTCTCATCTACACAAAAATGCTTTGATCAAGTTGCTCACTGGACCCACAGTTCATCCTTCTACCACACCAGAAGAAACGGTAAATTTGATCGGATCCTTGACCTCTACCCGAATGCTATCCTTTTTCAAAGAAAAAATCCCCAAGATTGGGTCAAACCACAATCATGCACTCAATATCTCCGTCGAAGTTATGAGGAAGGTTGTGCCACTCTCTCTAGTCGACAATGGATCCTCCTTGAATGTATGCCCACTGAGATCCTTCAAATGTTTAAGTCTAAAATAAAGCGACCTCACTCCAACCTCCGTTGCTGTGCGTGCCTACGATAATACCCGTCGGGAGGGGAAGGGATCCATAAAGCTTGTAGTAGGGGATGGCCCTAAAAACCCTGTCATTGAATTCCAAGTTATTGATATCTCAGCCTATTTCAACCTATTGTTAGGACGACCTTGGCTCTAAAGTATCAAGGGTGTGTCTTCCTCACTCCATCAGAAATTAAAGTTCTTCACCAATGGGAGAGTCATAACTATCTTGGACGACGACGACAATGTTGATGATGCAAGTACCAGCAGTCCAACCCTTGATATACAGTACGGGTCAAATGATATGCTCTTATCAGGATTCTGAGTTGAACTAGTTTTACTCCTGGCAAGGGACTGTAGACACCTCATTTTGTTACCCCTAACTCTCCTTAGGTCCCTAGTACCTCCACTCATCACCGCAAACCCAGGTCATGTCCCGAGCAGTGACCTAGAAGCCAACGGGCACCCCCCGGCTCAATTTGACCAAAAATCAAACTCTTTGTATTGACCGAGACTCAATGAATCTTCGAAGGGCACTGAATACCCTTTCCAACGGTCCGTCCCGTGCGCAATTTTGACTTACCATGCGGATGAACGATCCGGTTGCATCCGAAACCCCAACCTAGAGGCCATCGGGCTCTGTTGACCTAAGTCACCCCTTCAGCTTGACCAACAATGAATGAATCTTCGAAGAGCATTGAATACCCTTTTCAACGGTCCGTCCCGTGCGTAATTCCGACTTTCCATGCGGAGGGACGATCCGTTTGACTCTAAGAGGTCACCGAACGCTTCTCGGGCCCGTTGGCCAAAGTCAACTTCCCGAACCGGGCCAAACCCTTTGGAATGTCTAAGTACATCTCCTAACCTTTCTAACGATCCGCCCTGTGCACGATTCGGACTTACTATGCGGACAAACGATCCATTTGCGTCCGAACAATTCCCCGTCCAATGAACCGATAAATGCTTCCGAGCCACATTTGACCTAAAGTCAACTCCCGAACTCGGAAGCAGTCCAAAGGACTTTCAAAGGTCACTGAAATACCTTTCCAATGGTATGCCCCGTGCGCGATTCTGACCAACGATTTGCCCTCGGCGGCCAATTTTCCGAAAAAGCCTGAGGCGCACTGCCAAATGGCAGGTCCCAGACCCTACCTATCGGCACCTGCCGATAGGTAGTTCCATGGAAATGCCAATCGGTAGACCCCTGGTCCTATAAAAGGAGGCCTTGGCCTCATTTTCAAGGGGAGCTCAGATGAGAAGCAAATCACTCTCAGCAAACCCCCAGAAACCTCTCTCGAAGGTAGCGTGATTTCAACTTCCAAATTCCTTTTTCACTTCCACTTTTCATCATCCCTTTCATCAAACTTGATGAATTAACCACTCCCCATCATCATCCAAGTGCAAGGGCTGATTTTCAACATTCAAGATCAAGCTCAAGGTCTCCAAGAAGGTCCAACTTTCTCAAACTCTCTCCTAAATTCTCTTAAATTTGCAATAACTTGTTTTCTTACTTAGCACTTTTACTATCTCATCTCACACACCATAAATACACTTTTTATCTAGTATTATTTCACATCTCCTATTTTCATATAAATAAAAACTCAAAAAATAAGAAAAAGAGGGTTTGCTCATAAATTCCAAGTAGGGATTCTCACACTTTTTCCACACTTTTATCACAACCAAAACACTTTTTCTACACACACACGCGCACTTACAAATAAGAGATTTCTCCATTTGGATTTATGGGTTAAACCCCACCCCTCACTTTACATGTGAACTACGTGGACTTTGATGCCTTTATAGGCTACGTAGGCGTCTCGGGGTAAAACTCGAGACTCGAGTCCTTTTCTCACTTTTTCGCTTATTTTCTATCTTCTCTTTATATCATTTTCCATTATATTCTATATACTTGTTCTTAGTAACGTATTATTCCATATATGTTATCACTCCCTTATAATGATCAACGTAGGGGTAATCACGTAAATATTATTTTTTACACTAATCTCACATTCTTACGGATGACTCGCTTTGTCTTTTCCATGATACAAGTCGAGGATTCCTACCTCCATTCTATATATACAGATGCACACATATCACGGGGGGAAATATAAAGGAAAATAGCAAATATTCATGAGAGACCGAAAGGGCGGAATGGGTGCCTAACACCTTCCCATTTCGTAACTAAGCCTCCAAACCCTTCTCGAATCATTTTGGTTTCGCACGCACCCGTATGTCTTTGGATGCCATCCTTCGGGGTTGCTTCCCCTTTTTCTTTTGTCTATTTTAAGTAAAATAGACTGGCGACTCTAAATCTCTCTACATTTTCACACCTCACAAATTGACGCCGGCCGAAGCTCTCTCCCGAGAGGGGACGGCGGGACCCGAAGGATCCTTTCTCCCTCCGCGGCGGGGATCGGGGATGGCCACAGTGGCGACTCTGCTGGGGAGTTTATTATATTTTGAGGGCTTGACTCTATTTACATGAATGCTATATTTTATGTTTCCCCCCATACCTGCATGTCCCCCTTTCTCACTTGTGTATACCATGCTTATGCTTATATTCACACACTTGTAGAAAATTCTCCATGTACACTTCACACCACGTGCACCTAGGATCACATGTATATCCCCATGTTGCACTCATCACCCATCCATACTTGGTGTACCTTTTGGGGTACTTGTACTTGGCTCCCTATTTTTGGCATAATCAAGAAAAGCATTCTTATCATAAGATACTAATAAGAGAATCATGCATGATTCACACGATATCACCAAAGGGCATTGCTATTGACCAAATTTTACCCAGAAACTGGAGGGTCACTTCATGATGGGCGCTGGTCCGGCAGGTCGCAGTTAGCCTAAGCGATATGACTCTCACCTTCCATTGGCCAAGTACCTTCGACGTATATCGAACGGTTCCCCCGCATCGTACCACTTGACCGAAGTCATGACGAGAGGTATATCACAGGGAATTCGTTCACGTACGCCGAGTATATCGAATTCACTCTCACATGTACCATCCCCACAAGGTATATGGTGAGGCAATTCACGTACACTCAGGTATATCAAATGGCTTGTCCACACGTACCGATTTCCCGCAAGAGCAAGACGTATATCTTGGAACTCACGCCAAAGGGGGGAACCCATGCCGATTCACCCAACCAACTGCATACCCGCATATAGGTGTTAAACCTAGGACACACACTTTAGATTTTCAATTTCAACCCGAAACTCTGCCGAAATTCCGGGTCGGCCTGCTGCCCAATTTTTGCGCATTTTTTAAAACAGGACCCTGTTCGCGAGCCTAGTTACAAGTCCAAACGTAGCTTTGCATATATTAAGACCCCCACTTTTCCAGGTTCGGGTCCTGTCCGGCATTGCATTTAGGAGAATTAAATACAAGTGAGAACATAATAATCATGCTGAGTTTCATCTCCAAAAACATTTATTCCTTCTTTATCAAAAATCCAAAAACATTTATTCCTTCTTTATTAAAAATCCAAAAACATTTCTCCCTTTTTATCAAAAATCCAAAAATAGTTTCTTCCCTTTTTTCTCCAAAAATAAATCTCATCCTACGCCTTCTCAGGCCGATCGCACGCCCTTAGCCTGGCTCCTTATTGGCTTCGGTCTTCAGTCAAATCACCTCGGAGTTTCATCTGCTCCTCTACTACCTCTTCCGAGTCCGAAATCCATCCATCTTCCATGGAGAATGCGGATCAAGCACCGATCATACAACCAGATTTTCCGACAGTCCTAGCTCAGCTCGTGGCCAAGATTGACAACCTCCAAGCTGAGGTCCGAGAAATGCAACGAAACAAAGTCCCTATTCCTCAAGAGCGCGAGGCCCTATTCCCTCGTGCTATGGGTCCACCCGAGCCCATCTGGGTTCCGGAGGAATATCAGCACGCTCCACGTACCCCTTCGGCTAATGGGCCACCGCCTACCCAGCTTCCAATGCCAAACATTGCCCAGCCTATGGCTAACCTGCCTGTGATCGCTGATCCAAAGGAGGAGGAGTTGAATAAAGTCAAAGAAGATCTTAAGATGCTCACTAAGAAGTTCGACCAAGTCCGAATCTCTGGGAATTACATGGACTACACCCATATGTCTCCTTATCATAAAGTAAGGTTACCCGAGAAGTTCAAGATGCCAAATATCGAGAAGTTCGGGGGGAGTGGTCCCCCAATTGCTCATCTTCGCAGCTATCATCGTTCCATGACTCTACTAGGGGCTTCTGAAGAAATAATGGCCCAATTGTTCCAGCAAACTTTGAAGGACAGCGGCCTCCGATGGTTTTTATCTCTTGAGGAATCTAGAATCCGTAGCTGGGAGGATGTAGCCCGAGAATTCATATCGCAGTACAAATACAACAAAGAGCTCGAGGTCACCCGCCGTGATTTAGAGGTGCTCAAACAAAACTCCAGAGAATCCGTTAGTAAATTTATAGCCCGATGGAGGGAAAAAGTAGCTACCATGACCAATCGGCCATCTGAAGAAGAACAAGTCAGCATAGTGAAGAACAATTTCTTGCCCCATGTCTGAACAACCATGGGAGGATAGTACTACCCCTACTTTTGAGCTCTCATAGAAGCAAGAGTAGAAATCGAGGAAAGTCTTGCCAAAATAGAAGTTGAACCGAAGAAGGTGTCAGGACAGTTCACCCCTAGAAAGTATGACAAGCTTCCCAATGCTACAATCTCAACCATCAACAACATCTCTTAACCAACCACATCTTGGGCACTAGAAAATCTCCCTGCCCCCATCCGAAGGGAATACATTGAGCTCCATGCTCCCCTCTCCAAAGTTTACCAAGCCCTGTTAAGCCGAAACCTTATAAAACCCTTGGATCCCCATCCATTACCCAATACACTTCCCAGAAATTTCAAAACCGATGCTCATTGCGCCTTTTACCAAACAGCTGGACATACCACCGACCAATGCTTCCACCTTCGAAACATAATCCAAGATCTCATTGACCGGGGTACCATCACCCCACCAGCCAATCCTAAACCAAACACTACTCGTAACCCACTCCTAAATCACACCAATGCCATCTTCTTGGAAGAAAACCCAAATTTTGATATGTCAAACCAAATCACACCCTTATACCCTCCTAAACCTCTTCAACTTTGCCCATATTTCCTCCTACACCCTACTAACCCCGCTGATCAGGCACTGTCACTCCTTACCAGAGCGTGCATCACTGTCGGGACCTGTTATGAAAGTGGAAGTATGGAATTATCAGAGATATTGAATCAACTCCTAGAGTTCGGGCTGAAATTGCCCTCACAGATGATTATCAATTGCCATAGGTTCAGCGCGTTATTTTTGGAAGCACGAAAATGGGCCCGAGAATCAGATGGGTGGGTGGTACCAACCGACGAAGTCATCTTAGATGATGTTATCCAGATCATGGCGAAAGCATTCAGGCAAACCAATAACATTTTCAGTATCACCGAGTTACTTGACACTTTGAAGATACAAGGGTGCCTGATCCCTTCACCCTTACACATCCCCACAGAATGGGAAGACCTATATGAGGAAGCCATTGAAGTTGTGGAATGCATTGATTTCACGAGGGAAAATTGAATTGTTACCACCGGATGGGGGGAAGAATTCGAAGATTCAAATGAAGAACAAGCTTCAGGAGGAACTGGCCCAGTAGCTGACATATGTGGGATAATATCATTTGAAGAACTCCTCGGAGAAATAGATAGGGTGGCAGAATAACCTGAGATTGACGAGGAAACTAGATTTAAGTTTTTCCCTTCTTCAGTAAATCATATGACCAGATCTAGGAGACATTACCAAATTCCAAACTCACTACTAGCAAATGACAAGGGGAAGGGCGTTGAAGACCTTCCTATGCCATAAATGACCCCCGAGGAGAGCAAGATCCTCGATCAACTGAAGAAAACTCAAGCTAACATCACTTTATGGGGGCTTTTCATATCTTCCCAGCAGCACAAAAATGCTTTAATCAAGTTGCTCACAGGATCCATAGTTCCTCCTTCTACCATACCAGAAGAAGCGGTAAATTTGGTCGTATCCTTGACCTCCATCCGAATGTTGTCCTTTTCTGAAGAAAAAATCCCCAGAATTGGGCCAAATCACAATCATGCACTCAACATCTTCGTCGAAGTTATGGAGAAGGTTGTACCGTTTTCTCTCGTTGATAACGGATCCACTTTGAATGTCTGCACACTGAGAACCTTCAAATGTCTAGGCCTGAATGAAAGCGACCTATCTCCAACCTCCGCTGCCGTGCGTGCCTACAATAATACCCGTCGTGAAGTGATGGGATCCATAAAACTTGTAATAGGGGCTGGTCCTATACCCCCTGTCGTCGAATTCCAAGTCATCGATATCCCAGCCTGTTTCAACCTGTTGCTCGAACGACCCTGGCTCCATAGTATAAATGGTGTGTCTTCCTCATTCCATTAGAAATTGAAGTTCTTCACTGATGGGCAAGTCATCACCATCTTGGGTGACGACGGTAACGCCGAGGGTGCAGGCACCAACAGTCCAATTCTTGAGATATAGCATGGGTCAAATGATATGCTCCTATCAGGATTCCGAGTTGAGCCATCCCTACTCCCGACAGGGGACGGTTTCAAAGAAAAGGTTTGTCCAGAATATGACCCTCATGGCAATGTCAATGTGATTCATATGTTCAGAAACATGCATTACATGCCCGGACTGGGTCTAGGACAAAGGCAGCAGGGGATACTTGAGCCTATCGAACTGAAGAAAGCTTCACCTCCTTGCGGCTTGGGGTATCATCAACCATCAGAACAAGAGCTCAGAATGATCCGCCAGACTCGATCAAAAAGAGGGTTAGATTGCGTTCGAACTATCTCAGGTGATTCCTTAAATGGACGATTCATTAAAGAAGGCGAGGATTTCCCCTTTTGCGACTTTCCAGAACCATGGTACGACCACACAAACAAGAATATGAAGCCTGGAATGGAGATCTTTTTCCAAGATAGCTACCCATGGGCCAAGAGTTTCCCACATCATGTACAACCGCTCATTAAAGATACCGAAGAAATTGAGGAAAGTGACTCCGAAGATTCCTTCAACCTGCAGACACTGGAGCTGGCACTCTGCATGGTTCATTCAGACACTACATCACTAGACCCCTCTCATCTGATCAAAGATGCTGACACACCTCTCCTCAACTGGCATGCTGCGCCATTTCTACCTCTTGAAATCTCCCCTAACCCCAATATTTACCCTATTTCTTCTACTGTTGTCCACCCTTGCTCAAATGTAATCGAGACCTCTTTTGATGAGCTTCTCAATGCTGTTTTTCCTATCAATGAAATAAACGAAGATTTTGAGTATCTTTCTGTGCCTTACATTAATTGTTTAGATTCTAATCAAGCTTTTGATGATGATGATTTTGCAAATGAACAATTCTTAACTGATTTAAATAAGGTTAATAACAAACAATATAACCGCGTTCAAGTTAATGAAGAAGAGACTGTTGTTATTAGTCTCGGTTCTAGTAGCCAACTGTGCGAGATTGGGATAGGGGCCACCCTTGACGAGCATGAGCACGCACAACTCAAAGAATTGCTAAAGGAGTTCATGGATGTCTTCGCATGGTCCTACGACGACATGCCCAGTATTGATCCCGAAATAGCTCCGCTTGAGATCCTCACTCTCCCAGATTCCAAGCTAGTTAAACAAAAATTAAGAAAGCTCCGCACCGAATGGTTGTTTAAGGTCAAAGAAGAGGTGATCAAACAGTTGAATGTGGGTTTCATTCGAGTAATCGAATATCCCACGTGGCTAGCCAACATTGTACCTGTACCAAAATCAGGAGGAAAGGTTCGAATGTGTGTGGATTACCGAGATTTAAACAAAGCCTCTTCGAAGGATGATTATCCGCTACCCAAAATTGACATGATCATGGACAACACAGCCAGTCATGCTCTCAAGTCATTCATCGACGGGTTTACCGAATACAACCAAATCAAGATGCATCCCGACCACTAAGAGTAAACCTCATTCATCACCCCATGGGGAACCTTTTGCTACACCGTTATGCCATTCGATCTCAAGAACGCTGGGGCTACCTACCAAAGGGCCTCCATAACCATCCTGCATGATTTGATTCACAAGGAGGTCGAGGTTTACGTGGATGATATGATAATCAAGTCCAAAACTAGAGAAGCTTATGCTCCCGCTCTCCGAAAGTTCTTCGGACGACTGCGATAGTATCAGATGAGACTCAATCCACAGAAATGCATCTTCGGCGTTACAAAGGGAAAACTCTTAGGATTCATGGTCAGTGAGAAGGGGATAGAAGCAGATCCTGCCAAGCTGAAGGCCATACTTAAGATTCCATCAACCCAAACAGAGAAAGAAGTCTGAGGTTTTCTTGGGAAATTACAATATATCAGCCGGTTCATCAGCCAGCTAACCTCCATCTGCGAACCAATCTTCAAGCTCCTCCGGAAGGATTCAACGAAGGTTTGGAATGAGGCTTGCCAAGAATCTTTTGATCGAATCAAACAATATCTGACCCAACCTCCAGTTCTCATGCCACCACAGCCTGGTCTCCCTTTGCTCCTAAACCTAACCATAAGCGACACTGCAGCTGGGGCTTTGCTAGCCCAATACCTTGAAGACTCCCACAAAGAAAGAGCCATCTATTATGCCAGTCACAAATTGGTTGGGTACGAGGTCAACTACACTGCTTTAGAAAAAGCAAGTGTCGCTCTTGTCTGGGTCACCCAAAAGTTAAGACACTACATGCTCGCCTTCCCCATTAAACTTTTATCCTGAATGGATCCCATCAAATACCTGCTCAAAAAACCCGCCTTAACCAGTCGAATGGCCCGATGGTTGATGCTCCTAACCGAGTTCGATATCGTGTACATCACACAGAAAGCCGTTAAAGGAAGAGCCATCTATGACTACCTCGCTGACTACCCTGTAGAAGAAACAGATGTTTGGATCTCCGAATTCCCAGATAAAAATGTCCTCTGCACCACTCAAGACTACCTCCGATGGAAAATGTTCTTCGATGGCGCTGCCAATAAAAAGGGATATGGCATTGGGATACTTCTGGTCACCCCAGATGACTCCCACACTCCTATCTCCATTAAATTAGATTTCCCTTGCACCAACAACATGACAGAATACGAGGCATGCACCGTGGGCCTCAAGGTCGCTCTCAAGAAAGGTATTCAATACCTTGATGTATATGGGGATTCTGCCCTCATCATCGGTCAAGTTCTCAGAAAGTGGAAGGTCAAGGATGAAAAGCTCCAACCCTTTCATGCCCAATTAGAAGAGTTAGCCTCCCAATTCTGAGATATCACCTTCCATTACCTATCCCGAGCAAAGAATAACCTAGCTGATGTTGTCTCTACTTTGGCTTCCATGGTCGACATGCTCGAGGGAATAATAATGACCCCCTTCCTAGTTCAAAAGCAGTACAAACCAACCCATTGCTACCACATTGAGCTTGTCACCTGAGAATATCCCGAGCTAGTCAATTACTGGTACTATGATATTTGGTGCCTCCTATGGTACGGTAGGTATCCCGAGGGTTCCAACAAGAATGACCGAGCTTCCCTCTGAAGGTTGGCCGCTCAGTACATCATCTGTCATAAAGCACTACTCAAGAGGAATTTCGATGGAACTCATTTGAATTGTATCGCAGGGGCTGACATTGAAAAGATAATGAAGAAAATCCACAGCGAGAAATGCGGGCCCCACATGAACGGTCACATGCTTGCCAAGAAGATCATCCGACAGGGCTACTACTGGACCACCATGGCCCAGGATTGCACCGCCTATGTTCTGAGATGCCCTAAATGCCAACAGTTCTCCAATCTCTAACATCTACCTCCGCGAGAATTATACAACATGACTTCTCCCTGGCCGTTCGCCACCTGGGGTATCGACATCATAGGTAAGGTTACATCAAAGGCGTCAAATGGGCATGAGTTCATCCTGGTTGCCATCGACTACTTCACCAAATGGGTCGAAGCTGAGTCATACGAAGTATTAAATGCCAAGAAGGTGGCCAAATTCATCAAGAAAAATATCATCTGTCGATATGGAGTCCCGCACGAGCTAGTGTCAGATAACGGTTTGCACTTCGAGGCAAAAGTCACAGAAGTTGTCAACGACTATGGGATTCAGAGACACAAATCTTCTCCCTACCGACCTCAGACCAATGGTGCAGTTGAATCCACCAACAAAAACCTCAAAACCATCATCAGCAAGATGACCGAAAGTTATAGGGATTGGGCCTACCGGATCCCGTACTCCCTCTGGGGCTATCGAACCTCAATTTGAACATCTACTGGGGCTACCCCTTACTCTTTGGTCTATGGCATGGAAGCAGTCCTACCTATGGAGCTGGAAATACCCTCGCTACGTGTCATGCTCGAAGGCAAGGTTAGTGAAGAAGACTGGTACCAAAGCCGTCTTGATGAGCTAGCCATCCTAGATGAAAGAAGATTAAAAGGTCTTTATCAAATACAGGGATACCATCACCGAATAGCATGATCGTTCAGTAAGAAAGTCAAGAACCACGATGTCCGGGAGGGGTATTTAGCCCTCAAAGAGATAATCGAACCCATTTGGGACCCCAGAGGAAAGTTCAAGCCCAATTGGAGAGGCCCTTACATTGTGAAGAAGATCTTGTCTGGCGGTGCCGCCATGCTCACTGACCTGGATGGGGAAGAGATGGCTCGTCCAATCAATCTGGAACGTCTCAAGAAATTCTACCCCTAGTCCAAAATCTCAACGCGCTGTGACTCTTCTCGTCCCCCTTCTATTCTAAAAAAACAAAAATCTCCGTTTACCTCTACCCAGAACTACGTGGGCCTGATCCTCTACATAAAACTATTTTAAAACTTTTCAAAAAAACCCCAGAGGTATGTAGGCCGCTCATACATCCCACATGAGCACGACCCTTTTTTTTTCACAAAAATATATTATTTTCTTATCTCCGAGAACGACAGTTCATTCTAAACATCTACTTGAACAAAAGGATTATGTATGCCTTAGCGATTGGTATAGATAATTCAAAATACAAAATTCATCGAAAGGTACAGTTGGATGATCATAAACTTGTTTATTTCATTAATAAGAAACTACAGTACATATTATATAAGAAAAAGGAACGGATAACTCCTTTCCCCCTACTACCATAAAAACCAGATCAAATCCTCCACGTCTGTTACATAAATAAACTCCCCAGGAGTCCTACCCACAGCTACCCGAAGATCCTACACCCTCATCATCTACATCCTGAGGACCCCAAGTTTCTCCTGCCTGAATGGAGTGCCTCAAACACTCCATGGACTGATGAGCCTTAACCATCTTCGAAAAGACCACAACACCCCCTACCATGGAGTCAGATAAAATAAACCACCTTTGACCAGTCTCTACTGCCAACATCTTGCTGACTACTTTCCTCCACAACCACCTCATATAATCTTTGGGGACATGCCAAACCTTCCCGACAGACTGAGAGGGACGGGTCGACGAACACCAATTTTCCCATAGAGATCCAAGCAACAGACGCAAGCACTCAGTCAAATCTTCTATCGGAAAGAAATTTGAGGTCCGAGGGGGCACGACCTGCGCCTAGCCAAATTGGCGCAAAAGCCGCCAAGGGAAATAAAAAGAGGTCTATCCGAGACCAATCAGCCGCACATATGAATACTCTCCTAGCTACAGAATAGGCTGCAACTGTCCCCACCAAGGCACTGACCAATACAACCCACGAGCCCCATGCTCCACAAGCCAATTCTCCTAATTCTCAACATGCAGGCGAACACGAATGAAGTAGCGCGAAAAGAAGTTGGGTACAGCCGACAAAGGATATTCTGGAGGGGTCGACAAGCGGAATCTTTCAGACAACCACATGAACAGCATCACATGACTACCCCTCAAAAAGTCAGAGCGACCTTCTCTCTAGGCATCCAGGCCATTCAGAGTCTCCGTCAATATCACCACCGTAGGATTGCGACGGTATGACATCCATGAGGTAATGGCTTCAAGTTGTGGGTCCACTCGCACTTCCCTAGTCACCAACAATAATTTTGAAACCAGGCCCAGAACAACGGCTCCAACATAGCCAGTATCACCTACTTCCCGCGAATGCACGGACTGCAACACCTTCGGGAGGGAGATCATTCCTTCGGTAACCAATGACATAGCTGCTGAAGGCGAGATATGAAGAAGACCGACCAACAAATCCCTAGGGGAGCGAGAAAATTTGGGTAAAGTCGCGGCAACACTGGGATTCACACCTAGTATGGAAGAAAATTCCTCGTAGGTAGGACAAACTTCTTCCAACCCAAAGCAGAATACATGGTCTTCGGGGTACCAAAACTGTACTGCCGCCATCAGCATATTCCACTCAAAAGGTCGATTACACCACAAGGAGACTCGACGCATGTTGAAAGCATCATAGTCAACATTATAAGAGCACATAGCTTCCAAGGCTTCGAGGTAGTTGACAAACTCGGTGCTACCAAGGAGAGCCATCTTGTAGGGAAAAGAAATAGTGGGCAGGTAGATAAGGATGCAAAGGTGTGATGAAAATACTCCACCCCTCCCCCCTTTTTATACCTGAGAACTCTCATAAAAGACATAATCCCTGCAGAAATCGGAAGGAATCCTACCCCACAAGGTACAAAAGGCTGAAGAGGGTACCAATAAAATCTTTCAATTGATAGGACTGGACTAAACTGCCGATAGGCAGGCCAGGGTGCTTGCCGATCAGCAACCCCCCTTTTTTGGAAATTTTCTCCTTTCCTCTTTTGTCAAATCAGAAAACTCCATAAAAATAAATTGATATTCTCAAAAGAATTTCAAGAATCCTGTTTTCTCCTTATGGGATTCTCCATTTTAAATAAAACAGCTTTCCTTTGAAAAATTCCAAAAATACTCCTGTTTTACGGTCTCAGTAGCAAATTAAAAAGCGCATGTGCATGCATTCATTCATCATTAAAATAAAAGATAGTCAAAAAATTGCATTGCATTGCATACATCTGTTTTCTGTGTTACATCATCTTGCAGAAAATAGAAAGAAAAAGCCAAAAAATAATGGGACTCAGCCCGAACCCACACTTTATCTCTCCCTCTCTCTCTTTCTCTCTCTCTCTCTCTCAAGAGCTTCCACCCCTGTGACGCGCTCTCTTTCCCCTACGGCGAGACGACGCGCCCCCACTACCCGAGCCAGAGTCTTCCCCGGACGAGGCTGATGGCACCAAGCAAGAAGGAACAGGGACAGCATCCCGAATGTGGGCGGTCATCGATGATATCCAGTCTCTGATGTCCCTGAGCTAAGTGGTCGACACACGGATTTGCTGCAAGGAAAAGGCAGAATCAGTATCAAGCAAAAGAAATTAAAAAAGAGGAAAAGGACCGAAAGGTTTACCGCAGGACGAAGGACCTCCTTTGTCAAGCCCAGCTCCTTCGGATCCATCGCAAGAGGACGGTGCAGCATCAGCACTATCCCTCCATCAGCCCGTCGGATGTTGTACGAAGGAGTGTGCATCCGAACAAAAGGTACCTCTGAGGTCATCGCCGCCGAAGGTGCCGATGGACCACCACCACTGTGGGAAGACCCCACCGCCCTACTCGAACCAGCAGGAGGGAAAGGCAAAGTATCATGTATGCTAGGCGCCATCAACTAGCTTGTCACAAAGTCCATATAATCATACGGCGCGGCCGTATCAGTATACAATGCATAGGACTCACCGATCATCCCCGCAATCCTCTCATCCTCCAACAACTGTCGCTCCCATCTCATAGACGTAGGAGGCTGCGTGGGAGGCACCACCACCTCCTCCTCAGCAATCTGACGAATCACCCTCTCCCTGAGGTACCAGGAATGGCCGAAATCATACGCCAATAAATGCCTCATCTGCGCGTTCACCCCAGTCATCACCGTATCCTGAATGGATGTCCCCCAGGGATAAAAGGTCACCTGAAAATCCTCAAGCAGGCATGAGTCAATACAAGATCATAAGGTGAAAAAACCAAGACTGAAATGGAAAAAGTCTTACCCGACCACTGGTCAGGTCATTTAAGACCTGACGCACCGCCTCCGGGGAAAGAGATCCCTTTGACTTCCGGTTGGCCTTACGCCATTAATACAGTCAGCAAAAGTCCCCAACAGTGTCGTCCTTCAGAGCAATCAGCGGGGTGTTGCACCCAATCACCTCATAGAACCATGTCTAAATTCACAAGCAAAAAGAGACGCATAAAGAAAATGCGAATGCATGAATGGAAAATGCGAATGCATGAAAGGAAAATGCACAAAGTAAAGAATACCTCAAGGAGATACGTGGCTTCAGTAAAAGTCTGCCAGCAGCACCGGCTGAATGCATCCAAAGAAGAGTAAAGGGTTGCTAAGGTCAGACTTCCCCAATCATAGAAAGGGATGTTCGAAAACATCCTTAAGTACGGCAAAAACCACAAATGGACGACGTCGCCGCTCGACGCCACCATGAAACCTCCCAGCACCAACAAGATGAACAACCGGGTCATCTACCTCACTTACAGCCCGTCCTACACATCAACCACCCTACTCAGAAAAACATCCTTCAGCAAGAACAACAGGATAGAATCCCCAGAGACTATCCTCCTCACATCACCAAGTGCCGCATACACCGCCTCCGGCCTCACCCGCAAGGAGCGATCCACCTCTATCTGCTCCCCGTCACAATCCAGCCCCAGTAGTTGCTGCACATCTATGGGAGTCACTGTCATCTCCTCGAAGCCAAAATGAAAAGTGTGGGTAGTGTCCCACCACCTCTCCCCCAAAGCACACAGGACTTCTGTCGAATGAGGCGTCTCATCCAGCGCAGCCGCCAACCTCCCAAAACCCACTGATGATACCATCCAGCACACCACGGGTGGAAGATGCTCCCAAACATCCTTAAGCCCCGTCGTCCTGTGGGCACGCATGTTCTTCAAAGAAATATCCGACTAGCAAAAGGAAAAATTCAGTCAAAGGTCAAGAAAAAGGAAAAATCACCCAAAAAGAAAGGAATGACAAAGGTCAGGTTACTTAAATAACCACTGGGAATCACTCTTGAAGAGCAATAATGCTACGGCTCCCGCAGCAAGGTCCGTTCATCCGCAACCGGCTCGAATGCATCAAAGGCATTCTCATTCCCCAAAGAAAAAGGCACCCTGTCCCTCCAATCCACATTCGCCCAGTCATCAACGGTAAACCATTCCCGATTGACAACGGTACTCATAAAGGCGGCCATTTCTTGAAGATCGAAACGTTAGAACAATTCGCAGAAAGAAATCGCAGAAAGAGAGAATGCAAGAAGCTATGAAAAATGAAAGGGATTCGCCCCCTTTATATAGGAGGCCAAGCGCCATGCCAATCGGCACTGTCTCCTCACCTTCCCAAGGCAGCCCAAAATTCCATGCCATTGCCTAATGGCACCCCTCATACCATGCCGACCGACACCCCCTTTAAAATTTCGTACAGAAATTCCCAGAAAATACCAGGAAGCCTCTAAAAATCCCCTAAAAATTCCTAAAAATCCCAGGAAGGATTTAGAACGTTTTGATCAAGAAAATTTCGCACTCCTTCAGGCAACACATCTTTTTCCCCAACGGAACCCTCAAAATCCGAGTGAATGACCTCTCGAGCAATGCGCCCGGACCACCTAATCACCTCCTCAATAGATTTTACAAAAGGCCTCCCCAGCCATCGGCTATCTGGTGCGATACAATATCAGATGGTATTTTTCCCAGCTGAATCAGAAGAATCACTCACCCTAGGCGATCTCTCCTAAAGGACAATCCAAATTTTCCCCAGCTCATTCATCGTTCCCCATCGGAACCTCAAATCCAATTCTTACTCCCAGTGGAACTCTTTTCTTTTCCCAAGGAAATACAATCACTCTTGGGTTAGAATTGACCCCGGTCTTGGATCGTCACCTGAGTTAGGTCAGAATTGACCTCGGTCCTCGGTTGTCATCACTTTTGGGTCAGGATTGACCCCGGTTTTGGATCGTCACCTGAATTAGGTCAGAATTTACCTCAGTCCTCGGTCGTCACCACTCTTGGGTCAGAATTGACCCCGGTCTTGAATCGTCACCTGAATTAGGTCAGAATTTACCTCGGTCCTCGGTCGTCACCACTCTTGGGTCAGAATTGACCCCGGTCTTAGATCGTCACCTGAATTAGGTCAGAATTGACCTCGGTCCTCGATCGTCACCACTCTTAGATCAGAATTGACCCCGATCTTGGATCGTCACCTAAGTTAGGTCAGAATTGACCTCGGTCCTCGGTCGTCACCACTCTTGGGTCAGAATTGACCCAGGTCTTGGATTGTCATCTCAGTTAGGTCAGAATTGACCTTGGTCCTCGGTCATCACCACTTTTGGGTCATAATTGACCTCGGTCCTCGATCGTCACCACTCTTGGGTCAGAATTGACCCTGGTCTTGGATCGTCACATAAATTAGGTCAAAATTGACCTCGATCCTCGGTCGTCACCACTCTTGGGTCAGAATTGACCCCGGTCTTGGATCGTCACCTGATTTATATCAAAATAGACCTCGGTCCTCGGTCGTCACCAATCTTGGGTCAGAATTGACCTCGGTCTTGGATCGTCACCTGAATTAGGTCAGAATTGACCTCGGTCCTCGGTCATCACCACTCTTTGGTCATAATTGACCCCGGTCTTGGATCGTCACCTGAGTTAGGTCAGAATTGGCCTCGGTCCTCGGTCGTCACCATTCTTAAGTCCTCAGAATCGAGCTCGACCCTCTAATTTGGTAGTCCCCAATACGCTCCTTAGGTCCTTAGAATTGACCTCGACCCTCTGAATTGGTCATCCGCGCTTCTTTAGGTCCTCAGAATCGGACTCGATCCTCTAAACCTACCATACTCTCCCAGAAGAATCATACGGTGTCTAATTGACGGCTATCATCTATTCCAAACTTACCCATGGAGGGGATCTGTAGACACCTCATTATGTTACCCCTAACTCTCCTTAGGTCCCTAGTACCTCCACTCATCACCGCAAACCCAGGTCATGTCCCGAGCACTGACATGGAATCCATCGGACACCCCCGGCTCAATTTGACCAAAAATCAAACTCTTTGTCTAGATCGAGCCTTAATGAATCTTCGAAGGGCACTGAATACCCTTTCCAATAGTCCATCCCGTGTGCAATTTTGACTTACCATGCGGATGAACGATCCGTTTGCGTCCGAAACCCCAACCTAGAGGCCACCGGGCGCTCCCGTGCTCTGTTGACCTAAGTCAACCTTTCAGCTCGATCAAGGCTGAATGAATCTTCAAAGGCCACAGAATACCCTTTTCAACAGTCCATCCCATGCAGAATTCTGACTTTCCATGCGAACGGATGATCCGTTTGATTCCGAGAGGTCACTAAATACTTCTCGGGCCCGGTTGACATAAGTCAACTTCCTGAACTGGGACAAACTCTTTGGAATGTAAAAGTACATATCCTAACCTTTCTAACGGTCCACCCCGTGCGCGATTCGTACTTATTATGAGGACGAACGATCCATTTGCGTCCTAATAATTCCCCGTCCAACGGACCGATAAATGCTTCCGAGCCACATTTAACCAAAATTTAACTCCCGAACTCGGGAGTAGTCCAAAGGACTTTCAAAGGTCACTGAAATACCTTTCCAATAGTATGCCCCGTGCGCGATTCTGACCAACGATTTTCCCTCGGCGGCCAATTTTCCGAAAAAGCCTGAGGCGCACTGCCAAATGGAAAGACCCAGACCCTGCCTATCGGAACCTGCCGATAGGTAGTGCCATGGCAATGCAGATCGGTAGACCCCTAGGCCTATAAAAGGAGGCCTTAGCCTCATTTTCAAGGGGAGCTCAGATGAGAAGCAAATCACTCTCAGCAAACCCCCAGAAAACCTCTCTCGAAGGCAGCGTGATTTCAACTTCCAAATCCCTTTTTCACTTCAACTTGTCATCATCCCTTTCATCAAACTTGATGAATTAACCACTCCCCATCATCATCCAAGTGCAAGGGCTGATTTTCAACATTCAAGATCAAGCTCAAGGTCTCCAAGAAGGTCCAACTTTCTCAAACTCTCTCCTAAATTCTCTTAAATTTGTAATAACTTGTTTTCTTACTTAACACTTTTACTATCTCATCTCACACACCATAAATACACTTTTTATCTAGTATTATTTCACATCTCCTATTTTCATATAAATAAAAACTCAAAAAATAAGAAAAAGAGGGTTTGCTCATAAATTCCAAGTAGGGATTCTCACACTTTTTCCACACTTTTCTCACAACTAAAACACTTTTTCTACACATACACACGCACTTACAAATAAGATATTTCTCCATTTGGATTTATGGGTTAAACCCCACCCCTCACTTTACATGCGAACTACGTGTACTTTGATGCCTTTATAGGCTACGTAGGCGTCTCGGGGTAAAACTCGAGACTCGAGTCATTTTCTCACTTTTTCTCTTATTTTTTATCTTCTCTTTATCTCATTTTCCATTATATTCTATATACTTGTTCTTAGTAACGTATTATTCCATATGCGCTATCGCTCCCTTATAACGATCAACGTAGGGGTAATCACGTAAGTATTATTTTCTACACTAATTTCACATTCCTAGGAATGACTCGCTTTGTCTTTTCCATGATACAAATCGAGGATTCCTACCTCCATTCTATATATACACATGCACACATATCACGGGGGAAAATATAAAGAAAAATAGCAAATATTCATGAGAGACCGAAAGGGCGAAATGGGTGCCTAACACCTTGCCATTTTGTAACTAAGCCTCCGAACCCTTCTCGAATCATTTTGGTTTCGCACGCACTAGTATGTATTTGGATGCCATCCTTCGGGGTTGCTTCCCCTTTTTCTTTTGTCTATTTTGAGTAAAATAGACTGGCGACTCTAAATCTCTCTACATTTTCACACCTCACAAATCGACGCCGGTCGAAGCGCTCTCCCGAGAGGGGACGTGTGGGACCCGAAGGATCCTTTCTCCCTCCGCGGTGAGGATCGGGGATGGCCACAGGGAAAACTTCAAAGAAAGGGTTTGTCCAGAATATAACCCTCATGGCAACGTCAATGTGATTTAAATATTCATAAACATGCACTTCATGCCCGGACTAGGGCTAGGGCAAAGACAGTAAGGGATACTCGAGCCAATTGAACTGAAGATGGATTTCCATCCTTGTGCTTTGGGGTATCAACCGTCAGAACAAGAGATCAGAATGATCCGCCAGTATCGACCAAAGAGAAGACTACACCGTTTCCAGACTATCCTAGGTGGCTCCTTGAATGGACGATTCATCAAAGAGGGCGAAGACTTCCCCTTTTGTGGATTTTCGGAACCATGGTATGACCATACAGACAAGAAGGTAAAGCCTGGAATGGAGATCTTTTTCCAAGACAGCTACCCATGGGCCAAAGGTTCCCAACACCAAGTACAACCGCTCATTAAAGATACCGAAGAGACTGAGGAAAGTGACTCCGAAGATTCCGTCAACTTACAGACACTGGGTCTACCACTCTGCATGGTTCACTCAGGCCATCATCGGATCCATCCTAACTGATTAAAGCTATTGATACACCTCTCCTCAATTGTCATGCTGCGCCAGTTCTACCTGTTGAAATCTCCCCTAATCCTAATATTTACCCCTTTTCTTCTTTTATTGTCTATCCTTGTTCAAATGTAATCGAATCCTCTTTTGATGAGGTTCTCAATGGTGTTTTTTCCTATTAATGAAAAAAATGAAGATTTTGAGTATCTTGTTGTGCCTTACATTAACTGTTTGGATTCTAATCAAACTTTTTGATGATGATGATTTTGCAATTGAATAATTCTTAACTGATCTAAATAAGGTTAATAATAAACAACATAACCATGTTCAAGTTAATGAAGAATATACTGTTGTTATTAACCTTGGTTCTAGTAGCCAACTGCGTGAGATTAGGATAGGGGCTACCCTTAACGATCATGAGCATGCACAACTCGAAGAATTGCTAAAAGAATTCATAGATGTCTTCGCATGGTCCTATGACAATATGCCCGGGATTAATCCTAAAATAGCTCAGCATGAGATTCTCACTCTCCCAGATTACAAGCCGATCAAACAAAAGTTGAGAAAGCTCTGCACCGAATGGTCGCTCAACGTCAAAGAAGAGGTGGTCAAACAGTTGAACGCAGGCTTCATTCGTGTGATCGAATATCCCACATGGATAGCCAACATAGTGCTCGTTCTGAAATTGGGAGGAAAAGTTCAGATGTGTGTAGACTATCGGGATTTGAACAAAGCCTCTCCAAAGGATGATTATTCGTTACCCAATATCGACATGATCGTAGAAAACACAGCCAGTCGTGCTCTCAAGTCATTCATTGATGGGTTTTCCAGATACAACCAAATCAAAATGGACCTAGACCACCAAGAAAAAAACTACATTCATCACCCCATGGGGAACCTTTTGCTACACCGTCATGCCATGTGGTCTCAAGAATGCTGGGGCTACCTACCAGAGGGATGCCACAACCATCCTGCACGATATGATTCATAAAGAAGTTGAGGTCTATGTGGATGATATGATTATCAAATCCAAGACTAGGGAAGGTCATGTTCCTGCTGTCCGAATATTCTTCGAACGACTATGATAGTATCAGATGAGACTCAATCCGCAAAAATGCGTCTTCAGCGTTACAAAGGGAAAACTCTTGGGATTCATGGTCAGTGAGAAGGGGATAGAAGTAGATCCCGCCAAGTTGAAATCCATACTTGAGATGCCACCTCCCCGAATAGAGAAAGAAGTCCGAGGTTTCCTTCGTAAATTGTAATACATCAACCAGTTCATCAGCCAGCTAACCTCCATCTGCGAACCTATCTTCAAACTCCTTTGAAAGGATTCAACTAAAGTTTGGAACGAGGACTGCCAAGAAGATTTTGACCGAATTAAACAATATCTGACCCAACCCCCGGCACTCATGCCACCACAGCCTGGTCTCCCCTTGCTCCTATACCTAACCATAACCGACACTGCAGCAGAGGTTTTATTAGCCCAATACCTTAAAGATTTTTGCAAAGAAAGAGCCATCTATTATACCAGTCGCAAATTGGTTAGGTATAAGGTTAACTACACCGCTTTGGAAAAGGCGTGTATCGCACTTATCTGGGTCACCCAAAAGTTGTGGCACTACATTCTCGCCTTATCCATCAAACTTTTATCCCGAATGGACCCCATCAAATACTTTCTTGAGAAACTCGCCTTATCCAGTCGAATGGCTTGATGGTTGATGCCCCTAGCTGAGTTCGATATCGTGTACATCACACAGAAAGTCATAAAAGGAAGAGCCATCTCTGACTACCTCGCTGATTACCCCGCAGAAGAAGCTGATGTCTGGATCTCTGAATTCCCAGATGAAAACATAATTTGCACTGCTCAAGACAATCTTTGATGGAAAATTTTCTTCGACGGCTCTCCCAACAAAAAAGGATATGGCATTGGGATACTTCTAATCTCCCCAGATGACTCCCACACTCCCATCACCATCAAATTGGATTTCCCCTACACCAATAACATGACTGAATACGAGGCATGCACGATAGGCCTCAAGGTTGATCTCAAAAAAGATATTCAATACATAGACATCTACGGGGATTCCGCCCTCATCATCGATCAAATGCTCCGAAAGTGGAAATTCAAGGACGAGAAACTCTAACCATTCCATGCCCACTTAGAAAAACTAGCCTCCCAATTCAAAGATATCACCTTCCACTATCTACCTCGAGCAAAGAATAACCTAGTCGATGCCCTTGCTACCCTGGTCTCCATATTCGACATGCCCGAAGGAATAACTATAGCCCCCTTCCTAGTTCAAAAGCAAGACAAACCAACCCACTCTTACCACATTGAGCTCGTCACCACAGAAGATCCCAACTAGCTAATTGCTGGTACTATGATATCTGGTGCCTCCTTAAGCATGGCAGGTATCCTGGGGGTTCCAATAAGAAATATTGAGCAACACTTCGAAGACACGCTGCCCAGTACATCATCTTTCATAAAGCACTGCTCAAAAGGATCTTCGATGGAACTCATCTGCACTGCATCGTAGGGGCTGACATTGAAATAATATTACAGAAGATCCATAGTGGAGAATGTGGATACCACATGAACGATCACATGCTTGCCAAAAAGATCATCCAACAAGACTACTACTGGACCACCATGACCCAGGATTGCACCTCCTATGTCTGGAGATGCCTCAAATGCCAACAGTTCTCCAACCTTCAGTATCTGCCTCCGCACGAATTATACAATATGACTTTTCCCTGGCCGTTCTCCACCTGGGGCATCGACATCATAGGGAAGGTTACACCAAAGTCTTTAAATGTTCATGAGTTCATCCTAGTTTCCATTGATTACATCACCAAATGGGTCGAAACGGAGTCATACGCAGTGCTGAATGCCAATAAAGTAGCCAAATTCATCAAGAAAAACATCATCTGTCGGTATAGGGTCCCGTACGAGCTAGTATCAGATAATGGGTTACATTTTGAGGCAAAAGTTACAGAAGTGGTCAATGAGTATGGGATTCAGAGACACAAATCTTCTCCCTACCGACCTCAAACCAACGGTGCAGTTAAAGCCGCCAACAAGAACCTCAAAGCCATTATCAGCAAGATGACCAAAAGCTGTCGAGATTGGGCCGACCGGATCCCGTACGCCCTCTGGGGCTATCGAACCTCAATTTCAACCTCTATTGGGGCTACCCATTACTCTCTAGTTTACGATATGGAAGGAGTCCTACCCTTGGATCTAAAAATACCCTCGATGCGCATCATGCTTGAAAGCGAGGTCAATGAAGAAGACTGGTGCCAAAGATGTCTTGACGAGATAACCCTCCTAGACGAAAGGAGATTAAAAGTACTATACCACCTACAAGGGTACCATCGCTGAATAGAGAGTTCATTTAACAAGAAGGTCAAGGACCGCAGTGTTCGAGAAAGGGATCTATCCCTCAAATAAATCATAGAACCCATATGGGACCCCAGAGGGAAATTCAAGCCCAATTGGAGCGGACCCTACATTGTCAAGAAGATCTTGGCCAGTGGTGCCGCCATGCTCATCGACTTAGATGGAGAAGAGATGGCTCATCCAGTCAACTTAGACCGTCTCAAGAAGTTCTACCCCTAGTCCAAAATCTCGGCGCGCTACGACTCTTCTCATATCCTTTCTATTAAAAAAAAATCTCTTCATTTCCTTCTATCCAGAACTACGTGGGCCCGATCCTCTGCAAAAAACCATTATCAAACAAAATTAAAACTTTTCAAAAACCCCATAGGTACGTAGGCAGCTCATACACCTTACATGATCACGACCCTTTCTTTTTCACAAAATACTATTCTTTTCTTATCTTTGAGAACAACAGTCAATTCTAACATATATTTGAACAAAAGGATTATGTATGCCTTAGCGATCGGTATAGATAATTTAAAAATATAAAACTCATCGAAAGGCATAGTTGGATGATCAAAAACTTGTTTATTTCATTAATAAGAAATTTCGGTACAGATTACATAAGAAAAGGAACGGATAACTCCTTTCCCCCTACCTTACTAAAAAATCCAAATAAAATCCCCACATTTATCCCCCATTACACAACAAACTCTCCAGGAGTCCTACCCACAGCTACCAGAGGAGCTCGCTCCGTCATCATCATCTTCATCCTGGGGTCCCCAAGTTTCCCCCGCCTGAACAGAGTGTCGGAGACACTCTATGGACCGATAAGCTTGAACCATCTTCGAAAAAACCACAACACCTCCTTCCATGGTGTCAAAAGAGAAAACCCACTATTGTCCAGTCTCCACTCCCAACATCTTGTTAACTACTCTCCTCCATAACCACTTCATATAATCCCCGGGGATATGCCAAACTCTCCCAACAGACTGAGCGGGACGGGTCGACGGCCGTCGATTCTCCCACATAGAGCCAAGCCGCATGCGTAGACGCTTAGTCAAATCCTTTACCGGAAAGAAATTGAGTGTCCGAAGTAGCACGACCTGTGCTCAGATAAATTGGAGCAGAAGTCGCCAAGGGAAATAAAAAGAGTTCTGTCTGAGACCAACCAGCCTCACATTCCTAGCTCCAGAACAGGCAGCAACTGTCCCCACCAAGGCACTGACCAGTACAGATTTCGAGCCCCATGCTCCATAAACCAATTCTCCCAGCTCTCAATATCCAAGACAACACTGAAGAAGTGACGCGAAAAGAAGTTGGGTACAACCGACAAAGGATATTCTGGAAGAGTCACCAGGCGGAGTCTTTCAGACAACCACATGAACAGCATCGCGAGGCTACCCCGCAGGAAGTCAGAATGACCTTCTCGCCAGGCATCCAGGCATCCAGACCGTTTAGGCACTACACCAAAACTGGCGATTGGTCACGGCCAAAATCCCTGACCAAAGCTGTGGGTCGCGGACTTGGGCCGTGACCATTAGGGCGTGACCATTTTCGTCAATTTTCGTGGGTCGCGGCCCAAGTTCGTGACCGAAAAATGGTCACGGCCGAGAGGGGTCACAGTAGATGGTCGCGGACTTGGGCCGTCACCCATACCGTGACGGGTCGCGACCCTCATCTGTAACCCATAAACGTGACAAATTGGTCGAGGCCAAAGTCCGCGACCCATGTTCGTGAGAAAAAAAATTTTAAAAATTGGTCGCGGCCCTCATCCGTGACCCACAACCGTGACAAATTGGTCGCGGCCAAAGTCCGCGACCCATGACCATGACAAAAAAAATTAAAAAAAAATATTGGTCGCGGGCCTCATCCGTGACCCACAACCGTGACAAATTGGTCGCGGCCAAAGTCCGCGACCCACAACCATGATAAAAAAAATAAAATAAAAATGGTCGCGGACTTTGGTCACGACCATTTTTATGCGCAACGAAAAAAATAAAAATGGTCATGGACAAAGTACATGACCATATTTAACTATAATTTAAAAAAATATTTTTTTTTTGGCCCAATCCTAAAATTGGGGGTCCTGTGAGTGCACCGTCGGTTGCTACGTGTAACGTTGGACGCGTACGAGGTGTTACAAATATTTATTATTGGCAAAACAATAAAAAAAATCACAAATTGCGAATCGAGAACGTTGTTAATAAACAAATATATATACAAACTTATAAATATTACACATCTTAATAATTCACAGACCCAAAAAAAATTGGGCTGAGTTTCCTCTATTTTCTTAACATTCCAATACCTGTAAATGTAAAACCTGCTTACTATAAAGCCCGAACGGCCATAAAATTCAACAATCAAATTATAAAAGCCAGCGTGGCCATAAAACTAAACAATAAAAGCCCGCAGGGCTGTAACACAAAAAACAAAATCCTGAATGTCCACAACATATAAACAATCTTCATGCTGTAGACGATTGCCTCCTTTGTTTGTTCCGCGTGCAAAAATCCTACAAATGATAGGATAAATAAAAAACAATATCAGTAACCAAGTAGTTTTACAAAAAATTAATCAAGCCGAAAAATTGCATATATGAGTTAAAATTATCAGTAACCAAGTAGAAATAAGCAAATTATTGTCGTATTCTAAAACCGGGAGTCCTGCGGCTGCAGGGTCAGTTCCTACGAGTTACATTGGTCCCGTGGGAGGTGTTAGTGTCACCCACGGGGTCGTTAGAGGACTTTTTCGAGTTTTCACCCTCTAACGCCATGTTTTTAAGCCTAAGTCAAGAAATATGCAAATTATTGTTGTATTCTCAAACCGGGAGTCCCGCGGCTGTGGAATCAGTTCCTACGAGTAACATTGGTCCCGTGGGAGGTGTTGGTGCCACCCACGGGACCGTTCGGGGACTGTTTCGAGTTTTCACCCTCTAACGCCATGTTTTGCTTAAGTCTAAAAATATACAAATTATCGTCGTACTCTCAAACTGGGAGACCCGCGGCTGCAGGGTCAGTTCCTACGAGTTACATTGGTCCCGTGGGAGGTGTTCGTGCCACCCACAGGGCCGTTTGGGGGAAGTTTCGAGTTTTCACCCTCTAACATCAGGTTTTTAAGCCTAAGTCTAGAAATACGCAAATTACCATCATATCCTCAAACCGGGAGACCCGCGGCTGTGGGGTCAGTTCTTATGAGTTACATTGGTCCCGTGGGATGTGTTAGTGCCACCCACGGGGTTATTCGGGGGCTGTTTCGAGTTTTCACCCTCTAACGTCATGTTTTTAAGCCCAAGTCTAAAAATATGCAAATTACCGCCGTATTCTCAAACCGGGAGATTCGCGGCTGTGGGGTCAGTTCCTACGAGTTACATTGGTCCCGTGGGAGGTGTTGGTGCCACCCACGGTGCCGTTAGAGGGCTGTTTCGAGTTCTCACCCTCTAACGCCATGTTTTTAAGCCTAAGTCTAAAAATATGCAAATTATCGACGTATTCTCAAACCGGGAGTCCCGCGGCTGCGGGGTCAGTTCCTACGAGTTACATTGGTCCCGTGGGAGGTGTTGGTGCCACCCACAGGGCCGTTTGGGGGCTGTTTCGAGTTTTCACCCTCCAACGTCAAGTTTTTAAGCCTTAGTCAAGAAATATGCAAATTAACGTCGTATCCTCAAATCGGGAGACCCGCGGCTGTGGGGTCAGTTCCTACGAGTTACATTGGTCCCGTGGGAGGTGTTGGTGCCACCCACGGGGCCGTTCGGGGGCTGTTTTTCACCCTCTAACGTCATGTTTTTAAGCCCAAGTCTAGAAATATGCAAATTACCATCGTATTCTCAAACCGGGAGACCCGCGGCCGCGGGGTCAGTTCCTAAGAGTTACATTGGTCCCGTGGGAGGTGTTGGTGCCACCCACGGTGCCGTTAAAGGGCTGTTTCGAGTTCTCACCCTCTAACGCCATGTTTTTAAGCCTGAGTCAAGAAATATGCAAATTATTGTCTTATTCTCAAACCGGGAGTCCCGCGACTGTGGGGTCAGTTCCTACGAGTTACATTGGTCCCGTGGGAGGTGTTGGTGCCACCCACGGGGCCGTTCGGGGGCTGTTTCGAGTTTTCACCCTCTAGCGCCATGTTTTACTTAAGTCTAGAAATATACAAATTACCGTCGTACTCTCAAACCGGGAGACCTGTGGCTACGGGGTTAGTTCCTACGAGTTACATTAGTCCCGTGGGAGGTGTTGGTGCCACCCACAGGGCCGTTTGGGGGCTGTTTTGACCTTTCACCCTCTAATGCCATGTTTTTAAGCTTAAGTCTAGAAATATGAAAATTACCGTCACACTCTCAAACTGGGACACCCGCGGCTGCGGGGTCAGTTCCTACGAGTTACATTGGTCCCGTGGGAGGGGTTGGTGCCACCCACGGGGCCGTTCGGGGGCTGTTTCGGGTTTTCACCCTCTAACGCCATGTTTTGCTTAAGTGTAGAAATATGTAAATTACCGTTATATTCTCAAACCGGCAGTCCCGTGATCACGCGGTTAGTTCGTACGAGTTACATTGGTCCTGTGCGACATGTTGGTGCCTCTCACGGGGCCGTTCGGGTGCTATTTCGGGGTTTAGCCATCTAATGCCATTTTTTAGTCTAAGTCCATATTTTCAAATTAGCGTCGTGTTCTCAAATCGGGATATAGTTTGTTTAGGTTTTGGCCGTTCAGGTGTGTGTTTGTTTAGAGGCTCAACTCACACGAGGGATATAGTTCAGGGGGTATTCATGTACTTAATAAATAAAATGATGATAAACCTTACATACTAACTGATTTAGAGTGTACAAGAATAATTAAAAGAAAGCCTATGACCAAATTCAGCATAATCTTGGTTCCCTTCATCTATCTTTTGAAATTTCAAAACCAAAGGTCTCCTTGTGACAATCCTTGTGTTAACCCCCAATTTTATTAAAGAAAAGTTGACAAGTTCTTAAGTTTCGTGAGAGAATTTTAGACTATGGAAGCACGGACACACAATGCGACTCGACACAATCACACATGTTTAAACTTTAGCACGATACATAAGGACTATAACGGACTCCTAATTTTACGCTAATGCGACAGGGAGCAAGCATTAATCGAAGAAAGCCGCAAACTTATTATTATATAACTGTTATATAATAACAGTTATATATTCGTTGTTATATAACAGTTATATAACAACGGTTATATAATAGTTATATAACAACGGTTATATAACTGTTATAACAGTTATATAACAACGGTTATATAACGGTTAATATAACAGTTATATAATTGTTGTTATATAACAGTTATATAACTGTTCAAGTCCAAATTGGTAATACCCCACAAGAAGAAACATGTGAAGTTATGAATGGTGAGGAATCAATTGAAAAGGCCAACCGTCCATCACATAATTACACAAACATTGTAGAAGAGGAACAAGAACCTACTGTAGAGGAAAATGTAGAGGGGAATGATTAACTCTAAAGGTCTCTCATCGTGTTCTGTCTTCTGTTATTCAAGTTTCCTTGGTTTATGTTAAATGCACTAGAAGAGATAGAATAGTTTTATGGGTGTATTTAAATTCCATTCATACATTGAATCCATGGTTTGTAGGAGGTGACTTTAATACAGTGTCTGCTTCTACAGATAAGGTAGGAGGTTTACCTTATGACTTTAATGCTGCAGAAGATTTCATCCAATGTATAGAGTCTAATGGCCTCATTGACTTGGGGTATTTGGGCTCCAGGTTCACTTAGTGGAATAAAAGAGAATCTTGTGCTAGTATTTGGGAAAGAATAGATAAAATGTTGATGAATTTGAGTAGCAAGCAGTTATTTTCTAAAGTGGTTGTAGTGGTTTCCTAGTTATCCATGTAATTTTCAAATTATATTCATATTCTCAAACTAGGAGTCCCGTGATTGCGCGGTTAGTTCCTATGTGTTACATTGGTCCTGTGAGAGGTGTTGGTGCCTCTCACGGGATCGTACGGGGGCTATTTCGTATTTTTACCCTCTAACGCGTTGTTTTTAATCTTAAGTTCTCATATTTTTAAATTACCATCGTATTCTCAAACCGGGAGACCCGCGGCTACGGGGTCAGTTCCTACGAGTTACGTTGGTCCCGTGGGAGGCGTTGGTGCCACCCACGGGGACGTTCGGGGGATGTTTCGAGTTTTCACTCTCTAACGCCATGTTTTTAAGCCTAAGTCTAGAAATATGCAAATTACCGTCGTACTCTCAAACTGGGAGACCCGCGACTGCGGGGTCAGTTCCTACGAGTTACATTTGTCCCGTGGGAGGTGTTGGTGCCACCCACGGGGCCGTTCGGGGACTGTTTTGAGTTTTCACCCTCTAATGCCATGTTTTGCTTAAGTCTAGAAATATGCAATGCTCCGTCGTACTCTCAAACCGGGAGTTCCGCGGCTGCGGGGTCAGTTCCTATGAGTTACATTTGTCCCGTGGGAGGTGTTAGTGCCACCCACGGGGTCGTTCGGGGGCTGTTTTGACTTTTCACCCTCTAACGTCATATTTTTAAGCCTAAGTCTAGAATATGAAAATTACCATCACACTCTCAAACTGGGAGACCCGCGGCTACGGGGTCAGTTCCTACGAGTTACATTGGTCCCGTGGGAGGTGTTGGTGCCACCCATAGGGCCGTTCAGGGGCTGTTTCGACTTTTCACCGTCTAACGCCATGTTTTTAAGCCTAAGTCTAGAAATATGCAAATTACTGTCACACTCTCAAACCGGGAGATCCGCTTCTGCGAGGTCAGTTCCTATGAGTTACATTTGTCCCGTGAGAGGTGTTGGTGCCACCCACGGGGCCGTTCGGGGGTTGTTTTAACTTTTCGCCCTCTAACGTCATATTTTTAACCCAAAGTCTAGAAATATGCAAATTATCGTCGCACTCTCAAACCGGGAGACCCGCAGCTACGGGGTCAGTTCCTACGAGTTACATTGATCCCGTGGGAGGTGTTGGTACCACCCACGGGGCCGTTCGGGGACTGTTTCGACTTTTCACCCTCTAACGCCATGTTTTTAAGCCTAAGTCTAGAAATACGCAAATTACCGTCACACTCTCAAACTGGGAGACCCGCAACTGCGGGGTCAGTTCCTACGAGTTACATTGGTTCCGTGGGAGGTGTTGGTGCCACCCACGGGGCCGTTCGGGGGTTGTTTCGACTTTTCACCCTCTGACACCATGTTTTTAAGCCTAAGTCTAGAAATATGCAAATGACCTCATTAGGATATTTCACTATTTGAATAAAATATATCATAGGAGAGTACAATCTCAATCTAACAAAATATATCATTTAACTTGTACCCAAAATATATCATTTAAATTTTTGGCCATGGTCAATAAGGAAGTTAGTGGTCAGGAATTTCTATGAGTATCAAAGCAATTGTATTTATTTTGTCTAAGAAAGTATATTTACAATGTGAAATAACATTCACCTGTAATCAATGCATGCCACTATTATGTCTCGTTTTGCCAACTGCTATCCTAAAAGAGAACCCCAAGATTTATACCTACATTACCAAAGAATACAGAGACCTCAATGGGAATTACCTCAATAGGAATTACCTGAATAGTGTGAAATGAGTCATCAACAACAATTTGATAACATCATTCCACGAATACAAAATGTAAAATGAAAACCAATCCTAGTAGACAATATGTAAACCTCGATCCGCTTGATTTCAATATGTAAACCAATCCATAGAGAATGCATATATGCAGATGCATATATGTTTGCATATATGCATATGCATATGTGCATATATGCAGGCATATATGCTGCCTGCATAGCTGTATATATGCCGCATATATGCAGCTGCATATATGCCCCATATATGCTGCCTGCATAGTTGTATATATGCTGCATATATGCAGCTGCATATATGCCCCATATATGCTACATATATGCAGATGCATATATGCTGTCGGGTTTTTAAAACCATATATATAACGTGTTTTTATAAAACATGAACAAATGTATATCGATCCACATTGTCTAATTTAATAAAATAAAAGGCAAATTTATATCTATAGCGGGAGTTATCTGACCCGAGATGTTGGCAGAAGAGGTCGTTCCCGGATAGGTGCAAAACATTGGAAATGTACCTATTAGTTAACGGACGCTTTCTTAAGATTAAGTCTAGATATTTTCAAATTATCAACGTATTCCCAAACCGGGAGTCCCGCGATCGCGCGGTCAGTTCCTACGAGTTACATTGGTCCCGTGCGAGCTGTTGGTGCCACTCATGGGGCTGTTTCGGGTTTTCACCCACTAACGCCATGTTTTTAAGCCTAAGACTATAAATATGAAAATTATCGTCGTATTCTCAAATCGGGGGTCCCGTGATCGCGCGGTCAGTTCCTACGAGTTACATTGGTCCAGTGGGAGGTGTTGGTACCACCCATGGGGCCTCACGGGGCCGTTCGGGGGCTGTTTCGGGTTTTTGCCCTCTAAAGCCAAACGATAGAGATAAATAAATGAAAACATATCTATTCTAAACAAAAGAACTGATAAATCACCTACTATTTGCACAAATAGCGGGATTATGTGTGTGAAATATATTTTGTATAACGTCATCCCAGTTTTCTAGTAGAGAAAATAGAATACGATTCAACAAGTAATCTTGTTGGATATCAAATCCATGATTTACAAGGTAGTTAAATTGTTTGATCTTTTTATTTTCGTACCTATAAATAGGAGTACCCTCTATATGACGCACGCTAATAAAAGAGTTACGTGTGCGATCTAATTGCAACCTCTCCCACTCTTGTTGACAGTAATTATCACCGTGCCTCATTTTTCTTGAGAAAAGTATACGAGGGCATAAATACGAGTCTTGCTATGAAGGTTTAGGTTTGAAAGTTATGAGAGTTTAAAAGTGTATGTGAAATCCCAAAAAATGCACATTAATCGCAAGATATGTGATATACTTTTTCATAGGCAAATCAAGAGCACACCCAACAAATTTAATAACATGTACATTTATCGACACTAGTATCAATTCAATTATATTTGACACTAGTGTTTGCGACTCGTATGTAAAAAAAATCATTTAATTATATTTTCTCAAAAAAAAACAAGACAAGCATATTTTGTCAAAAAAAAATACACACATATACAATCTAGGGTTTATTGACATAATCTATACATACACACACATACAATCTAGGGTTTATTGACATAATCTATACATACACACACATATTATTTAAGGTTTAATAAATCCTAATATTTTTTTGATATAAATCTATACATACACACACATACAATCTATACATACACACATACAAACATAAATCTACACATACATACACAAAAATTAGGGCTTCAGATAGAATTCACGAAATCCAAATGAATCAATACATACCAACTGAAATCGATTAGCCAAATGCAAATCCAACTGAAATCCAAATGCAAATCCAACCGAAATCGCAGGAGCTCAAAATCGCACGAACCCTAACAGCAAACGAAGTCGCACGTAATAAATGAGAAGCTGGGAATGTTTCTTTTTAAGACCCGACTATGGTCACGGACTAGAGCCCTGACCCCATGTGCGTGACCTATTAATGACCATGAGACAGTGGCGATTTCGACCTGGTCACGGCTAAGAGCCGTGACCCATGCATGACTGGAACAATAGCAATTTTGGACTGGTCACGGCCTAGAGCCGTGACCCATGCGCGCGACCCTTTTCTAACAGCCTTGGTGTTTGAATGATGTATGGTCACAGCCCATAGCCGTGACCCAGACCAACAAACCCTACTGTGTCTGTTTTCTGCTTCATCATGCCTTTGGTCACGACCCAAGTCCGTGACCCATCTGCGACCAGTTTGGAGGGAATTTTGGCGCCAAGCTGGTCACGACCTGGTCACGGCCAATGTCCGTGACCCACTGTGGTCAGGGATTTAGTCCGTGACCACTTCCAGAGCATGGATAATTTAGTGTGGTAATAAAATTGGTCACGCCAAATATTGAGTTGGTCACGGCCCAAATCCGCGACTAGCTGGTCGCGGACTTGGGCCGTGACCCACTAGGCGTGACCATTCGCAGGATTTGGTGTAGTGAGGGTCTCCTCTAGTATCACTGCCGCAAAATTGCGACGGTATGACATCCATGAAGTAATTATGCAAGTTGTGGATCCACCAGCAGTTCCCCAGTCACCAGCAATAATTTTGAAACTAGGCCCAGAGGAACAACTCCAGCATAGCCAATATCACCTACCTCCCTTAAATACAAGGACTGCAACACCGCCGGGAGGGAGATCATTCCTCCAATAACCAATGGTCTGACCGTCGAAGGTGAAATATGAAGAAGCCCGGCCAGTAAATCCCTGGGAGAATGGGAAAATTCGGGTAAAACTGCAGCAACACTGGAATTTATCCCCAGCATGGCAGAAAAGTCTTCGTTGGTAGGATAAACTTTATCCAACCCAAAGCGTAATACATGGTCTTCGGGGTACCAAAATTGTACAACTGCCTTCAGCATGTTTCACTCAATGGACCGACTACGCCACAAAGAGACCCGACGCATGTTGAAAGCATCATAGTTGACATTATAAGAGCACATCGCTTCCAAGACTTCGAGGTAGTTAGCAAACTCAATGCTACCAGGGAGAGCCATCTTGCAGGACTAAGAGATAGTAGGCAAGTAGGTAAGAATGTGAAGGTGTGATGGAAATACTCCACCCCTACCTCTTTTTATACTTGAAAACACTCACAAAAGACATAATCCCTGCAGAAATCGGAGGGAATCCTATCCCAAAAAGTACCAAAAAGGTTGAAGAGGGCACTAATCAAAGCTTTGAATTGATAAGACTGGACTTGAATGCCGATAGGTAGGGCAAGGGGCTTGCCGATCGGCAACCCCCCATTTTTGGAAAATTTCCTTTTTCCTTTTTTATCAAAATCAGAAAAACCTAATAAAAATGAAATTGATATTCTCAACAGAATTTCAAAAATCCTCTTCCACCCCTATATAATTTTTAAAAGCCTTCCTTCAAAATCCCAAAATATCTCTTTTTACGGTCTCAGCAGCAGAGTAAAAAGCGCATGTGCATGCATTCACTCATCCATCATTAATAAAAGATAATAAAAAAATCCCATTGCATTGCATATATATATTCTTTTGTGTTACATCAAATTTTGCAGGAAATAACAGAAAAGCAAAAAATAAAATATAATAGGACTCAGCCCGAACCCACATTCTCTCTCTCTCACCTACCCTTCCCCCTCTCTCTAAGTTCTTCCACCCCTGTGATGCTCTCTCTTTCCCCTACGACGAGATGACGCACCACCACTACCCGAGCCAGAGTCCTCCCCAGACGAAACAGACAACACCAAATAAGAAGGAACCGGGACCGCATCCCAAATGTGGGCAGTCACCGAAGATATCCAGTGTCTGATGTCCCTAAGCCAAGTGGTCGACACCCAAACTTGATGTAAGGAAAAGGCAGAATCAATATCAAAAGAAGGATCGAAACAGAAAAGGAACCAAAAAGAGGAAGAAGGTATACCGCAAGACGAAGGACCTCCTCTATCAAACCCAACTCCTCCGGATCCATCGCATGAGGACGGTGCAATATAGGCACCATCCCTCCATCAACCCGCTGAATGTTTTATGAAGGGCTATGCAACCGCAAAAAAAGAACCTCTAAAGTCATCGACTCCACAGACGCCGACGGACCACCGCTGTTATGGAAAGACCCCACCCCCCGACCTGAACCCGCGGGAGGGAAAGGCAAGGCATCATATATGTTGGGCGCCATCAACCAGCTCCTCAAAAAGTCCATATAGTCATACAGCGCAGCCGTATCAGTATACAACAAGTAGGACTCACCGATCATCTCTGCGATCCTCGCATCCTCCGATAGCAGTCGCTCCCGCCTCATAGAGAGGTTGTGCAGGTGGCACCACCACCTCCTCCTCAACAATATTTCGAACTACTCTCTCCCCCAGATACCAAGAATGGCCGAACTCATGTGCCAGTAAATGCCTCACTGCGCATTCACCCCGATATCTCCCGTATCCTGAATGGTTGTCCCCCAAGGGTAAAAGGACACCTAAAAATACCCGGCAGGTATAAATCAATACAAAGTCAGAACATGCCAAAAAACCATGGCTGAAAAGGAAAGAGTCTTACCCTACCACTAGTCAGGCCATTCAAGACCTGACGCACTGCCTCTAAAGAGAGAGATCCCTTCGACTGCCGATTGGTCTTGCGTTATCGATACAATCGGCATAAGTCCCCAACAGTAACATCCTTCAAAGAAATCAGTAGGGTATTGCACCCAATCACCTCATAGAACCACGTCTAATAAAGACAGGAATTCACAATCAAAAAAAGACGCATAAGAAAAATGTGAATGCATGAAAAGAAAATGCGCAAATTAAAGAGTACCTCGAGAAGATACGTGGCTCCAGTAAAAGTTTGTCGGCAGCACAGAATGAATGCATCCAAAGAAAAATAGAGGGTCACCAAAGTCAGGCTCCCCCAATCATAGAGAGAGATGTTCGAAAACATCCTCAAGTACGTCAAGAACCACAAATGGACAACGTCGCGGCTCGCCGCCACCATGAAACCTCCCAGCACCAGTAATATGAACAACCGAGCCATCTGCCTCACCTACAACCCATCCTCCACATCAACCACCCTACTCAGCAGAACATCCTTCAGCAAGGACAGCCAGATGGAATCCCCAGAGACTATCCTCCCTACGTCACCAAGCACCGCCTGCACCGCCTCCGGCCTCACCCTTAGAGAGCGATCCACCTTTATCTGTTCCCCATCGCAATCCAGCCCCAGCAGCTGTTTCACGTCTATGGGAGTCACGATCATCTCCCCAAAGCTGAAATGGAAGGTGTGGGTAGTATTGAGAAACCGAATAGGTTCGGTGTGTGATAATGATTTAAATTAAATTCGTAAGTTTCCAAGAACCCTTATTTAATTAGCATCTACTTTTAAACCAAATAAATTCAGCCCTTAAACATGCATCTAAATCAACCCATCAAATATATAAAGCATGTGACACAAAAATATGCTGAGACACAGAATTCAGGAAAAAACCCCTTTCGGGTAAAACCTTTATTTCACTATGAATATACAAGCCGCAACTTACAATTACATAGAGAAATCTGTAATGGATCAACGCGTAGCCAACCCACAAAGACACGCAGTCTTGAACTCATCAAGAGAATACACACAGCACCCTCCAAGGACTCGCAGCCCAAACAACGAAGGAAGAACCGCAGCTCTCCTCAATGACACGCAACCATAAAACTTTGTAGAGACTCCCTCAGCAATGACACGCAGCCCTCGGTTGCAAAGATCTCTCCACAAAGATGAACAACAACAAAGTTTGTGTTCTAGGGTTCCAAAAGATTCACAAAAGTAATTGGGATTTTTGTGTGTGAATCAAAAAGATGTCTGGCACATCAAAAAGGTGAAGACTTAGAGTATTTAGGACTCTGAAAATCGTGTATGTAAGTCTTAAAAAACAACTCCCCGAAGTTGGCTTTAAATAGGAAAACTTTGAGCCTAAAAAATCTCAAGCGAATCTGGCCGAATTTATCCCAGTCGGATCGGTCCGATTCTGAGGCGGATCGGTCCGGTCAAGCGGATCGGTTCTTTTATTTTGGACTTCATCGGTTAGCTTGCGGTCCGGGGTATACTGGATCTGCAGCAAGCGGATCGGTCCGGTTGAGGGACGGATCGGTCCGGTTGCGGATCGGTCCGGTTTTCCCAGAAAAATAAAATCCTTTTAAAAGCCTCATTTTGCTTTAAAAAACTTACTTCTTATTTTTATAAAAAACATTTTATAAAAATTTCCCAATACTAAATATGAACTTTAAGGAACGTAAAAACAAAATTTTACCAAGTTCATTCTCGCAGGGGCTATGATGTTGAAGACGCTTTGATATTCGGATCCGTTGATGTAGATGCGATCTTGAGTTTCTTCAACGGTGTAACGGCGTACGACATACAAATTGATAATGGACAAAAATGCCCTTACAAGTATCCCACCACCTCTCCTCCAAAGCTCATAAGACCGCAGTCGAACGAGGCGTCTCATCCTGCATAGACGCCAACCTCCTAAAACTCACTGAGGATACCACCCAACGCACCATAGGTGGAAGATGCTCCCAGATGTCCTTAAGCCCCATCGTCCCAGGAGCACGCATGTTCTTCAAAGAGATATCAGACTGTCAAAAAAAGAAACCTTATCAAAATTCAAGAAAGAAGGAAAAATTACCAAAAAGAGAAGAATGCCAAAAGTCAGGTTACTTACATAACCGCCAGGGCTCACCACCCTCGAAGAGCAATGATGCGATGACTCCCGTAGCAAGGTCCACTCATCCGCAACCGGCTCGAATGCACCAAAGGAGTTCTTACTCCCCAAAGAAAGAGGCGCCCTAGCCCTCCACTCCACGTTCACCCAGTCATCAACAGTCAACCATTCCTTATGCGATGCAGTGCTCACAAAGGCAGCCATTTCTTAGAGATCGAAATGCTAGAACGATTTGCAGAAGAAAATCGCAGAAAGAAAGAAAGCAAGAAGCTATGAAAAATGAAGGGAATTCGCCCCCTTATATAGGATGCCAAGGGTCATTCCGATCGACATTGACCCCCCACCCACTGATCGGCACTGACCCCTTTCCTTCCCGAGGCAGTCCAAAAGACCGTGCCACTGTCGAATGCTACCCTCTGCACCATGCCGACCGGCACCCCCCTTATAATTTCGTACAAAAATTCCTAAAAAATATCAGAAAGCCCTGCAAAATTCTCAGAAAATTCCTAAAAATCCCAGGAAGGATTTAAAACATTTTCACCAAGAAAATTTCACACTCCCTCAAGCAAAACCCCCATTTCCCCAGCGGAACTCTCAAAAATGAAGTAAAATTCCTCCCGACAACGTCCCCGGAGGATCTCTAAAGATCACCCCCTATCCCCCAAAGGTCTCAAGCAATACATCCAAACCCTGGACCACCTAATCACTTCCCTAATGGAGTTTACGGCATCAAACTTGCCTTTCCTTCGTAAAATCCCTAAAATCACAAGGATTTCCCCAGCTCATTCGTTATTCCCCAGCGGAATCCAAAAGTCTAATCTTTACCCCCAGCAGAATCCCAGATTGTCCAAAGGAAATGTAGGTCATAATTGACCTCAGTCTTGGATCGTCACCTTGATTAGGTCAGAATTGACCTCGATCTTAGATCGTCACCTTAGTTAGGTCATAATTGACCTCGGTCCTTGATCGTCACCTCTCTTAGGTCAGAATTGACCTCGATCTTGGATCATCACCTTAGTTAGGTCATAATTGACTTTGGTCCTCGATCGTCACCTCTCTCAGGTCAGAATTGATCTCAGTCTTGGATCGTCACCTTAGTTAGGTCAAAATTGACCTCGGTCGTCACCTCTCTTAGGTCAGAATTGACCTCGATCTTAGATTATCACCTTAGTTTGGTCAAATTTGTCCTCGTTCCTCAATCATCACCTCTCTCAGGTCAAAATTGACCTCGGTCTTGGATCGTTACCTTAGTTAGGTAAGAATTAACCTCGGTCATCATTCCTCACCTCTCTTAGGTCAGAATTAACCTCGATCTTGGATTGTCACCTTAGTTAGGTCAGAATTGACCTCGGTCCTTGGTCGTCACCTCTCTTAGGTCAGAATTGACCTCGATCTTGGATCGTCACCTTAAGCCCACAGAATTGTCTTCTACCCGCAGAATTGGTTATCTCAACTTAAGCCTGCAGAATTGGCTTCGACCCACAAAATTGGTCACCCTTAACTTAAGCCCACAGAATTGGCTTCAACCCATAGAATCGATTACCCTCAACTTAAGCCCACAGAATTGGCTTCGACCCGCAGAATTGGTCACCCTCATCTTCAAGCCCTCAGAATTGGCTTTGACCCACAGAATCGGTCACCCTCATCCCTCATACCCTCAGAATTAGCTTCGACCTGCATAATTGGTCATCTTTACTTAAGCCCTCAGAATTGGCTTCGACCTGTAAAATCGGTCACCTCATCTTTAAGCCCTCAGAATTGGCTTCGACCCGCAGAATCGGTCATCCCCAGCTCCTCCTCAGGAATTGGCCTAAACGTTTCCTCCAAACCATCCCTTAGGTCCTCAAAATTGGCCTCGACCCTCTGAATTGGTCGTCCTCGCTCCCTTAGGCCCTCAGAATCGGCCTCGACTCTCTGAATTGGTCATCCTCCTTCAAACGCATCATGCAGTGTCTATTCGACGGCTATCATTTGTTCCAAACTCACCCGTCGAGGGGATCTATAGAAACCCCATTCTTTTACCCCCTAAAATCTCCTGAGGTCCCTAACACCTCCCTTCATCACTATAAACCCAGGTCATACCCCGAGTACTGACCTAGGAGCCATCGGGCACTGTCAGGCTCCATTTGACCAAAATTTAAAGTCTTCAACTCAATTAAGACTGAATGAATATTTGAAGGTCACTAAAACTCCTTTCCAACGGTCCATCCCATGCACGATTCTGACTTACCATGCGGACGAACGACCCATTTTCCCTCGAAACTCAATCAGGAGGCCACCGGGTGCTCTCAGGCTCTATTTGACCTAATTTAACTCTTCATCTCGACCAAGACTGAATGAATATTCAAAGGGAACTGAAACCCCTTTCCAACGGTCCGTCTCGTGCATAATTCTGACTTACGGTACGGACGAACAATCCGTTTTACTCCGAGAGGTCATCGAATGCTTCCAGGGCTCGATTTACCAAAGTTAACTCACCGAACCGGATCAAACTATTTGTAATGTCTAAGTACATCTCCTAACCTTTCCAATGGTCCACCCCATTCGCAATTCGGACTTACCATGCGGATGAACGATCCGTTTGTGTCCGATAATTCTCCGTCCAATAGACGGACGAATGCTTTCGAGCCATATTTGACCCAAAGTCAACTCCCAAACCCGAGAGAAGTCTAGGGACTTTTGAAGGTCTCTGAATTTAATTTCCAACAGTCTACCCTGTGCGTAATTCTGATCAACAGTTTGCGTTATGAGGACGATTTTCTAAAAAGGCCTGAAAGACACTGCGATAGTGTGCCTAAACGCATCTACCGAATGGCAGGAATAGGGCGATGTCGATCGACAATGCCCTGGGCCTATAAAAAGGAGGCCTGACCTCACTTTCAGGGAGAGCCCAAATCTGATAGATATCACTCTCCTCAAAATCTAAAAAACCTTTCTCGAAGTCAGCGTGATTTCCACACCCAAATCCCTTTCCAACCTTCACTTTTCATCATCCTTTTCATCAAACTTAGTGAATTCACTACCCTCCATCATCATCCAAGTCTAAGGGCTACTCTCCAACATTCAAGATCAAGCTCAAGATTCTCAAGAAGGTCCAATTTTCTCAACTCTCTCTTTAAATTCTTATAAATTCGCAATAACTTGTTTTATTACTTAGCACTTTTATTATCTCATCTCACAAATCCTAATATACTTTTTATTTAGTATTATTGCACATCTCTTATTTTCATATAAATAAAAACCCAAAAAATAAGAAAAAGAGGGTTTGCTCATAAATTCCAAACGGGAATTCTCATACTTTTCTTACACTTTTCTCACAACAAAAATACTTTTTCTACACACACACCCACACACAAATAAGAGAATCCCCCAGTTGGATTTATGGGATAAACCCCACCCCTCGTTTTGCATGCAAACAACGTGGACTTTGATGCCTCTATAGGCTACGTAGGCGTCTCGGGATAAAACTCGAGACTCAAGTCCTATTTTTTACTTTTTCTCTCATTCTCCAAACTCCACTTTCTTATATTATATATATATATATATATATATATATATATATATATATATATATATATATATATATATATATATATATATACATATATTTGTTCTTAATAGCGTATTATTCCACATGCGTTATCATTCCATCATAACGGTCAACATAAGGATAATCACGTAAATCCTATTTTCTAATATTATTTTTATACCTTCATATGGATGACTCGCTTTACCTCTTCCATGGTACAAGTTGATGATTCCTATATCAACTATATATACACATGCACACATATCACGGGTAAAATAAAGGAAAATAACAAAAACCCATGAGAGATCGATAGGGCGGAATGGGTGCCTAACACCTTCCCATTTCGTAACTTAGCCTCCGGACCCTTTTCGAATCATTTTGATTTCGTATGCATCAATATGTCTTTGGATGCTGTCCTTTGGGATGGCTTACCTTTTTATTTTGTCTTTTTTGAGTAAAATAGACTGGCGACTCTAATCTCTCTACATCTTTCACCTCACTCAAATGACGTCGACCGAAGCGCTCCCGAGAGGGACGCACGAGACCGAGGATCCATCCATCGCGCGCCCTCCCATCGTGAGGAGCCAGGATCGGGGATGGCCACAGTGGCGTCTCTGCTGGGGACATTTATATTTTGAATGCTAGACTCTATTTACATGGATGTTATGTTTGTTTATATTTTCCCCCAATTTTTCATGTTCCCCCTTTATTACTCATGTGTACCCCCATGCTTATGCTTCTATTCCCGCACTTGTAGAAAACTCTCCATGTACACTTCACACCACGTGCACCTAGGGTCACATATATCCACATGTTGTAAGCTTCACCCATCCATACTTGGTGTACCATTAGTACTAGTACTTTGCTCCCTGTTTGGCATAATCAGAAAATACATTCTCATAAGATACTAATAAGAGGATCATGCATGATTCACAAGACATCACCAAAGAGCATTGTTATTGACCAAATTTTACCCAGTAACTGGAGGGTCACTTCTTTATGGGCGCTGGTCCGGCAGGGCGCAGTTAGCCTAAGCGATATGACTCTCACCTTCCATTGGCCAAGTACCTTCGACGTATATCGAATGGTTCCCCCCGCATCGTACCGCTTGACCGAAGTCATGACGGGAGGTATATCACAGGGAACTCGTTCACGTACACCAAGTATATCGAATTCTCTCTGACACGTACCGTCCCCATGAGGTATATAGTGAGGCAATTCACGTACACTCAGGTATATCAAATGGCTTATCCACAAGTATCGATTACCCGCAAGAGCAAGATGTATATCATGGAAGTTACGCTAAAGGGGGGAACCCTTTCCGATTCACCCAACCAACTATATACCCGAATATACGTGTTAATCCTAGGACACACATGTTAGATTATCGGTTTTAACCCAAAACTCTGCCAAAATTCAGGGTCGGCCTACCTCCAGAATCCTCACGCATTTTTAATATGGGACCCTATCCGTGAGCCTGGTCATAAGTCCAGCCACAGCTTTGCATATGTTATAAACCTAATTTTCCAGGATAGGGTCCCGTCCGGTATTTTATTTTGCATTTAGGAGAATTAATACAAGTGAAAACATAATAATTATAATAATCATGTTGGGACCGTCTCCAAAGCGAAAATTCCCTTTTTCTTTATCCAAAATCCAAAAACATTAAGAAGTTCGATCAACTCAGAATATCAAGAAATTACTTGGAATACACCCACATGTCTCCTTATCCTAAAGCGAGGTTACCCGAGAAGTTGAAGATGCCAAATATCGAGAAATTCAGAGGAAGTGGACCCCCTATTATTCATCTCCGAAGTTATCACCGTTCCATGACTCTACTAGGGTCTTCCGAGGAAGTGATAGCCTAATTGTTTCATCAAACTTTAAAGGATATTACCCTCTGATGGTTTTTGTCTCTCGAAGAGTTCAGAATTCGTAGTTGGGAGGATGTGGCTCAAGAATTCATGTCACAATACAAATACAATGAAGAGCTTGAGGTCACTCGCTGTGATTTAGAGCTTCTCAAATAGAACCCTGGAGAATCAGTCAGTAACTTCATAGCCCGATGGAGGGAAAAAGCAGCAACCATGACCAATCGGTCATTCGAGGAAGAACAAGTCAGCATTGTGAAGAAGAACTTCTTACCCCATATCTGAACAACGATGGGAGGACAATACTATCCCCACTTCCGAGCTCTCAGAGAAGAAGAGTAGAAATCGAGGAGGGTCTTGCCAAGATAGATGTCGAACCGAAGAAGGTGTCCGAACAGTTCACCCCTAGAGAATATGATAAGCCTTCCAGTGCTACAGTCTCAACCATCAACAACATCCCTTAACCAACCACCTCATGGGCAACAGAAAGTCGCCCTGTCCTAGTCCAAAAGGAATACATCGAGCTTCATGCTCCTCTCTAAAGTTTATCATGCTTTGCTAAGCCGAAACCTTATCAAACCTTTGGATACTCGTCCATTGCCAAATTCACTCCCAAGAAACTTTAAGGAAGATGCCCATTGCACCTTTCACCAAACTGTTGGCCTTACCTGACACACCCCAACCTAGTTACTTATAATTAAGTTTGAAAGTCAAAGTGAGTCAAACCATGATTAATTTAACCAAACCATACACAAGAGTTTTAATTTCAGAGTCATCATTGTGAATCCATATAACTGAAAACCTTTTTACAACATCGGAGTAGTCACACTTATACAAACTTGCTTGAAGGAAAATTTAACTTAATTACATCATTTACATTTAAACAAAATCTTTATTTCTCCCATTCCTAGCTAACCCAACCCGACTTCCCAGATTTGGCAGTGACACGCGTTTCCTGAAAAAATGTGAACATAGGAACCATGAGCAAAATAGCCCAGTAAATGCATCACTACTATACTACTGCATAAATTTAAATGCAATAAATCATGTCCATATAATTATCTATTAAATTATCCGGCTCATTCAGAATGAATGACCAACTTTTTCGAATCATGATTCAAATATCCTGTCTAAATAGACAATTCTCCCCCATTCCTGGTCGAGGAGTAACCCCTTGTCATTAATAGACAAATCTCCCCCATTCCAGGTCGGGGAGTAACCTCCCATTTCGATAAATCAAACTGAACAATTTCATATTCATTATATTCTGATCATATCAACAACACGATACAAATATCTATTTCCAGTGAGTACACTCACCTTGGTTGACAACTATGTATTCACGTTTCCTTCTGGTGGAGCTGAACTGGGTTGATTAGACCTTTCACCTGTCAATCCAACTAAATCAGTACTGAACCTCAATCATAAATATTATCCTAAGATAATTATGTAACTTTCCATGACTATACATCAACAATATAATTCCAATTAAGTCACATTCCATAAAATATAGGTAAAGGCAAAACAATGATATACATGTTGATAAAGTTACGGACATTCAACCGTAGGAAATACCTTATAAGTAATTTATAATAAAAGTCAACTAAACATGAAATTATACTTCTCAATGTATATACACATGAAACATGTACTCAAAGTACCCTTTGTAAGGACGAAATACAAACATTCATTCAAGGGATATCCAGTATGGCCTGAAATTATTGTCCTATATACTTAACCATCATATATTCCTAAATACAAATACAGGGGTCCAAACTTATCAATATGAAAACATATATGAATATAATTTCCATTACAGGTGACGGTGTAATTTTTCAAGCTTCCTAGAGCAAGTTATGATCATTTCTTTACAACACAAGAAATCTGCCCTACAAGCTCCTCTATTGTTCCTTCAACTTCCAAGAATTTTCATAATTTTTTTGCAACATAACTTTCCATGATTTTTAACCCATTTTCAGTACACATACTGAATAGTACAGAATCAAAGTTTCATAATTGTTTTACTTCATTTGCTATCTCAAAAGCTTGACTAAACTCAGGGCATAACGAAATGAAGTATACAAATAGAAACTATGTTCTAACTTGAAATCATCATTACGGCATAACCACAAATAGATAAATTATAATTTTCGGATATGATATGAATATATGAGTCTAATTTCATGTCCAATTGGAATTTATCAATTCCAGTAATCACACAAAGAGATATGCATATTTGAATACAAGTGCTTTCAATACAAAGAAATTTAAGGGTTTCTACATTCAATTTAACTTGAACTTTCATCTAACCATACATATATATAAATAGATTAAACTTTAGTAAACAAATGATGATTTATATCATCTAAATCAGTAATATAAAGAAAAATAACAAGAATTGCAATTAGGATTACCTTCGGGACTTTTATGTAATTTCTACGGATTTTTCTACACTTTTTCTCCTTACTTTTCCTTCCTAAACTCCCTCATTCTCTTTCCTCAAGGTAAAACCATTTCATGGATGATTTTGGCTTAAGGATAAGGCTATTTCATGGGTATAAGTCCGTACAAGGCTTCCTCCCAAGACAACCAATCAAATTAAACCATTTGGTTTAATAAAAGACAATTTACCACATAAAGGGAATTGACAGATTTTCCCCTTGTTGGTAAATTTGGTATAACTCTTTACTCGGGCATCCATTTGATGATCCGTTTATTGTGTTAAAACACTAACTCACATGTATACAACTATATAGTTTTCAACTCAAGTCATTTATAATGTTATAAAGGTCAAAACTAGTCTCTAATAGGAACATTTCTACCGAAAATAACAAAATTTGTGTTTGTAAATAATTCGACCTTTCATGATTTATAAAAGTAGGATTATAATAAACATAATCACTTGACATTTGATATACTAATAACACATTATTCATATCACATAAGATAAGGATGATTTAAATATAATTTATCATAATTATATTCGGGTTGCCACAACTTCCCCCCTTAGAAAATTTTATCCCCGAAATTTAATATAAAGGTCATTTACCAAACAAATGGGGATACTGTTTCCTCATGCTATCCTCCGTTTCCCAAGTTGCTTATTTAACTCCATGGCTCATCCACATAACTTTAACTAAAGGAATAACTTTATTTCTCAATACTTGCTCCTTACGATCAATAATTTCCATTGGTTCCTCGATGTGCGACAAATCTTCCTTCAGTTCAATTGGTTATGATTTCAACTGATGAGATGGATCTGCCAAATACTTACGAAGCATCGATACGTGAAAGACATCATGTAAATGGGATAAGTCTGCAGGCAAAGCTAATCTATATGTGAGGGTCCCAATTCTTTCCAACACTTCATATGGTCCAGTGTATCTTGAACTTAGTTTCCCCTTTTTCCCAAATCTCATAATGCCTTTCCATGGTGAAATATGTAGGAATACAAAATCTCCCTTTTGAAATTCCAATGGATACTTCCTTTTATCTCCATAAAATTTTTCTTTGCTTTGCGCTATCTTTATTCGTTCCCGAATCATTTTAATCTTTTTTGTTGTCATATCTATCAATTCAGGACCCAAAATTTTCCTTTCACCTACTTCATCCCAACACAAAGGCATTCTACATCTCCTCATATATAAAGCTTCATACGGAGCCATAACAATGGTGGACTGATAACTAGTATTATACGAGAATTCCATCAATGGAAAATGACCATCCCAACTACCCTTAAAGTCAAATACACAAGCTCGTAACATTTCTTCTAATATTTGAATCGTCGTTTCTGATTGCCCATCAGTTTGTGGATAAAACGTAGTGCTGAACTTCAAACTTGTCCCCATGGCATTCTGTAATCGAGGCCAAAACTTAGAAGTGAACGTTGGATCTCTATCTGATACAATTGACATTGGTGCCCCATGTAAACGGATAATCTCATCAACGTACATACGTGCATACTTGTCAATAGTGTAGGTGGTCTTAACTGGAAGAAAATGAGTTGACTTCGTCAATCGATCTACAATCACCCAAATAGAATCATGTCCCTTTGGTGACCAGGGTAATCCTATAACAAAGTCCATCGTTATATGCTCCCACTTTTATTCCGGAATAGGCAATGACTGTAATAATCTCGTCGGCTTATGATGCTCTGCCTTTACTTGCTGGCATACTAAACATTTAGCTACGAACTCTGCAATTTCACGTTTTATATTATTCCAGCAGTAATACTCTTTCAATTCTCTGTAAATTTTGGTACCTCCCGGATGCATAGAGTAAATCGAACTATGTGCCTCTTCTAATATATCTTTCTTTAAGGGCGGATCATTCGGTACACAAATCCTGTTTTTATAACACAATAATTCGTCATTCTTAATCTCAAAGTCACTCTCTTTACCATCCCGAACTTCTTGTTTCTTTTTCTCAAGGAATGGATCACTGGTCTGCAAATTTCGTATGCATTCGGCCAATAAAGGTCTCACTGTGACATGTGCTAATAATCCTCCACTTTTTGAAAACTTCAATTCAATCCCCATCGATGCCAAGTCAAGGATATTTCCAACAAGGGCATATCGTATGCAACCAAGAATCCTTGATGATTTTTGACTCAAAGCATCTTCTACTACATTGGCCTTCCCAGGATGATGATGGATGGTACAGTCATAGTCTTTAATCATCTCTATCCAATGCCTCTGTCTCAAATTCAATTCTTTATGTGTAAACAAGTATTTCAAACTTTGATGATCAGTAAATATCTCACAAGTTTCTCCATATAAGTAATGTCTCCACAACTTTAAAGCAAAGACAATGGCTGATAGCTCCAAATCGTGTGTAGGGTAGTTTCGTTCATGCGTCTTTAATTGTCTTGAAGCATATGCTATTACCTTCCCATTCTTCATAAGAACACATCCTAAACCCTGAAATGAAGTGTCTGTATAGATCACAAAAGACTCATTCCCACATGGAATAGTAAGTATAGGGGCTAAAACCAACCGATTCTTTAATTCTTTAAAACTCCTCTCGCATTCTTCATCCCATACAAACTTCACTTCTTTACGAGTCAATTTTTTCAGTGGTAATGCTATTGCTGAAAATCCCTTAATGAATCTGCGATAGTAACCTGCCAATCCTAGGAAACTCCTAATTTCTGTCGCATTCTTAGGACTTTCCCATTCAACGATTTCTTCCACCTTCTTTGGATAAACATATATCCCATTTCCCGAGATAACATGCCCTAAAAACACAATTTCATTCAACCAAAACTCACACTTGCTAAATTTAGCAAATAATTTCTTCTCTCTCAAAATCTGCAATACAAGTCTCAAATGTTTCTCATGTTCCTCCATGCTACGCGAGTAAATCAACACGTCGTCTATGAATACAATCACAAATGAATCAATGAAAGGGTGGAATACCCGGTTCATCAAATCCATAAAAACTGCTGGAGCATTAATTAATCCAAATGGCATCACCAAAAACTCATAGTGCCCATATCGAGTTCGAAAAGCTGTTTTGGAAATATCACTATCCTTCACTTTCAGTTGGTGGTAACCCCATTTCAAATCAATCTTTGAAAACACTGTGGCCCCCTGTAATTGGTCAAAAAAGTCATCGATAATAGGTAGAGGGTACTTATTTCTGATGGTCACCTTATTCAACTGCCGATAATCAATACATAATCGCATTGTCCCATCTTTCTTTTTCACAAATAACACTGGGCTCCCCATGGTGAAACACTAGGCCGAATGAAACCTCTGCTTATCAGATCTTATAATTGAACTTTTAATTCTTTCAACTCTGCTGGTGCCATTCTATACGGAGCAAGAGAAATTGGACCAGTACTTGGAATTAATTCAATGGAAAACTCTACTTCCCTATCGGGTGGCAATCCTGGTAATTCTTCTGGGAAGACATCAAAAAATTCTCTAACCACTGGTATATCTTGAATTTTAACTGTCTCTTTACTAGTATCAATAATATAAGCTAAATACCCTGTACAACTTTTACTCAATAACTTTCTACTCTTAATTGCTGAGATAAGACAATTAGGGACAACATTACTTTCTCCTATAAACTGGAACTCGGGTTCACCAGGAAGATGAAATGTAACTTCTTTGCGAAAACAATCAATGGAAGCATGATATGATGATAACCAATCCATCCCCAACATAATATCAAAATCTCGAATGGCCAACGGTATCAAATCAACATAGAAATCTCGTTCCCCCATTCATAAGATACAATCTTTATAAACATGCTCAACCAAAATCACACTTTCCATTGGGGTAGAAATATATAAGGCACAATTGAGAAATGAACATGGTCTACCCAAATGTGAAACAATATGCAATGCTACGAATGAATACGTAGATCCAGGATCAATAAGTGCATATAGATCTTTATTTGCAATAGAAAGTTTACCTGTAACCACTTCTGGTGTAGCATGGGCATCTTGTAGCGTCATCGCAAACACTCTTCCTCATGCCCTCGATACAGTTGCTTATTCTGTACATCTTCCCCTGGTGGCACTACTTGGAGAGGATCCTTTATGAGGCCCCACACAAGTGACTGAAATCGCTCTGGATAACATAGGACAATTCTTTCTCACATGGCCCTTCTGATGACAGTTAAAACATTCTATATTCTGTAACCTTGGGCAATTTCTCTTTATATGACTCGATGTCCCACAAAAGAAACAAACATTTGGATCTCCTTATGCTGAAACTCCTGAACCTCTCCCACCACTAGCTTCACCCCTTTGCAAACTACTTCCACCTCTAACCTGTTGGAATTTCTTCCCTCCAAACCTTGAATATTCGGTATCGCTACCCTTTTTATAGTTTGGACCAAATCTGCTTCTCTTTACACCTCGTTCTCGATTCCCTCTTTCTTCATTCATGTCCTTTTCTACCAGAAGGGCTTTGTTCACCAAGGATGAATAATTAACAGTATTTAAAGTCGATAGCCTTGATTTAATAACTAACTCTAGTCCATCGAGAAATCGGCTGCACATATCTTCCTAATTCCGTATAAACCTCGAAGCAAAATGAGATAAGGCTGTAAGTTTAGCTTCATATTCTCTAACTGTCATACTCCCCTGATTCAACATGAAATATTCCTTCTCCTTTTGTTTTTGATACATGGGGGGAAAATACTTATCATACAAAGCTTTGACAAAAGCATCCCATGAGATCACATTCCCACCTTCTGTAGTAATCAACAAATGTTTTATGGCACCCCACCAATATTTAGCTTCTCCTTTCAGCATATACGTCGCCAAGGTCAGTCGTTGATTTTTAGGCATCCTCATCACCCCAAAGATAAGTTCAATCTCTTTAACCCAGACTTCTTCCTCTGCCGGATCAACTGCTCCTTCGAACAATGGTGGGTTCATCTTAATAAATTTCTCATGTGAAGTACTTCTTTCTTCCCGGTGTATCACCTCCTCATCCCTAGCTAAGGCTTGTGCCTCCAGTTGCCTTGTCTATTGTTCTTCCATCTGAGCCATAAATCTATCTTTCTACTCTGCCATTAGCATCATAGCACGTGCCATTTTTTGTATATCTGTCAGTTGTTCTGGCTCGGGTTCCACATTTATCTGAACAGGTTTCTCAACCTCCGCTTCTGTGGGAATATTTGAAGCCTCATCTTCTATTATCACATTTACATTCCCTCGTTCCATTCTCTTATATCTGAAATAAATCAAAGATATGACAACATGCAGATATACATATCTTTCCTAACAAAATCGTCAATATCAAATAAAATATATTTCTAACATTCACTGCCAAATCTAGTCTCTTCTCACTCCAGAACCTCTAAAAACCTATGCTATGATACCAAAAGCTGACACACCTCAACCCAGTTACTTATAATTAAGTTTGAAAGTCAAAGTGAGTCAAATCATGATTAATTTAACCAAACCATACACAAGAGTTTTAATTTCAGAGTCATCATTGTGAATCCATATAACTGAAAACCTTTTTACAACATAAGAGTAGTCACACTGATACAAACTTATTTGAAGAAAAATTAAACTTAATTACATCATTTACATTTAAACAAAATCTTTGTTTCTCCCATTCCTGGCTAACCCAACCCGACTTCCAAGATTTGGCAGTGACATCGCGTTTCCTGAAAAATGTGAACATAGGAACCATGAGAAAAATAGCCCAGTGAATGCATCACTACTATACTACTGCATAAATTTAAATGCAATAAATCAGGTCCATATAATTATGTATTAACTTATCTGGCTCATTCATAATGAATGACCAACTTTTTCGAATCATGATTCACATATCCTGTCTAAATAAATAATTATCCCCCATTCCTGGTCGAGGAGTAACCCCTTGTCATTAATAGACAAATCTCCCCCATTCCGGGTCGGGGAGTAACCTCCCATTTCGATAAATCAAAATGAACAATTTTATATTCATTATATTCTTATCATATCAACAACACGATACAAATATCTATTTCCAGTGAGTACACTCACCTTGGTTGACAACTATGTATTCACGTTTCCTTCTGGTGGAGCTGAACTGGGTTGATTAGACCTTCCACCTGTCAATACAACTAGATCAGTACTGAGCCTCAATCATAAATATTATCCTAACATAATTATGTAACTTTCCATGACTATACATCAACAATATAATTCCAATTAAGTCACATTCCATAAAACATAGGTAAAGGCAAAACAATGATATACATGTTGATAAAGTTACGGACATTCAACCGTAGGAAATACCTTATAAGTAATTTATAACCAAATTCAAGTAAACATGAAATTATACTTCTCAATGTATATACACATGAAACATTTATTCAAAGTACCCTTTGTAAGGACGAAATACAAACATGCATTCAAGGGGTATCCAGTATGGCCTGAAATTATTGTCCTACATACTTAACCATCCTATATTCCTAAATTGTACAAATACAGGGGTACAACCTTATTAATATGAAAACATATATGAATATAATTTCCAGTACAAGTGATGGTGTAATTTTTCGAGCTTCCTATAGCAAGTTATGACCATTTCTTTACAACATAAGAAATCTGCCCTACAAGCTCCTCATTGTTCCTTGAACTTCCAAGAATTTTCATCATTTTTCTGCAGCATAACTTTCCATGATTTTCAACCCATTTTCATTACACATACTTAATAGTACATAATCAAAGTTTTATAATTGTTTGACTTCATTTTCTATCTCAAAATCTTGACTAAACTCAGGGCATACCGAAATGAAGTATATAAACAGAAACTATGTACTAACTTGAAATCATCATTACTGCCTAACCACAAGGAGATAAATTCTAATTTTTGGATATGATATTAATATATGAGTCTAATTTCATGTACAATTGGAATTTCTCAATTCCAGTAATCACACAAAGAGATATACATATTTGAATACAAGGGCTTTTAATACAAAGCAATTTTATGGGTTTCTACATTCAATTTAACTTGAACTTTCATCTAACCATACATATATATAAATAGATGAAACTTCAGTGAACAAATGATGATTTATATCATATAAATCAGTAATATAAAGAAAAATAACAAGAATTGAAATTAGGATTACCTTCGGGACTTTTACGTAATTTCTACGGATTTTTCTACACTTTTTCTCCTTACTTTTCCTTCCTAAACTCCCTCATTCTCTTTCCTCAAGGTAAAACCCTTTCATGGATGATTTTGGATGAAGGATAAGTCTATTTCATGGGTATAAGGTCGGCCAAGGCTGCCTCCCAAGCCAACCAATCAAATTAAACCATTTGGTTTAATAAAAGACAATTTACCACTTAAAGGGAATTGACAGATTTGCCCCCTTGTTCGTAAATTTGGTATAACTCTTTACTCGGGCATCCATTTGATGATCCGTTTGTTGTGTTACAACCCTAACTCACATGTATACAACTATATAGTTTTCAACTCAAGTCATTTATAATGTTATAAAGGTCAAAACTAGTCTCTAATAGGAACATTTCTACCGAAAATAACAAAAATTTGTGTTTGTAAATAATTCGACCTTTCATGATTTATAAAAGTAGGATTATAATAAACATAATCACTTGACATTAGATATACTAATAACACATTATTCATATCACATAACATAAGGATGATTTAAATATAATTTATCATAATTATATTCGTGTTGTAACATTACCACCGACCAATGCCTTCACCTCCGAAACATAATCCAAAGTCTAATTGACCGGGGTACCATCGCCCCACCAGCCAATCCTAAGCCAAACACTACTTACAACCCACTTCCAAATCATAGCAATGCTATATATATATATATATATATATATATATATATATATATATATATATATATATATATATATATATATATATATTTGTCTAAGCTTTAGATTGACTCGATCTAACCTAAGTCTACCTAAATCCCCGACAACGGCGTCTAAAACTTGACGCGACGACAAATGTGTATCTGAGTGTGTGTTGTCTAGGCTCAAGTACAAGCGTATCGCTCAAGTAATAATCCCGATAAGTTGGGTATCGATCCTCATGGAAATAGGATGATGAAATCATGACGATGATGGAAAGAACGAGAATCCTAACTTGACTCTATAAATGAAATAAAAAAGATGATTTGGGAGGTTAAATAACTACAACTAAAAGGAATATGGAAATCAACTACTGAACTAAGAGATTAACGAATGCAATTATTTTTAAACTACTTATGAAACTAAACTTTTGAATGAAAAGATTTCAAATGAGAAGAAAGCAGGTTAAGATACAATCCTCCAACCCTAGCTCATTTACTAATGAAAAAATCAGATCTTGGGTTGAAATAAGGGATAAAACCTAGTCTTTATTAATCTCAAGCATTATATATATGAGGTTCAATCCCACATCATATATAATTAAGAGTAAGAATAAAGCGATGTCATTATAGCTACACGCGTGTTGCACTCTTAAGCATCCCGGTTACCTAGGGCAAACGAGAAAAAAAGCTCTACAACGGTTGTGATCACCACACAAGATGATTTAAATAATTATTTAATTTAGAAATTAATTTTAAGCATTTTTAATGACATAGGGTTGGATTCATACATCCCAGCCCTTAGAAAATTAGCTGGACAAGATTAAAGTTGAGAAAAGCATGGTTCTTGAGAAATAAAACATCCAATCTAAAGAAAACAGAGGAAAAGAGAAGTGCAGAATCAAACCAGTAATGAAACTAATTAGCTATTGAAGAACTAAAGGAAGAATATTACTTGTATTGAAGAATGCAAAATTGAAATCCTTACAACAAATTTCCTTAATATCAAACTAGGATTTTTGGATACAAAAACACTCTACTCCTAATTAGAAACCTAAAAAATCCAACTCCTATGATTATGTAACCAAATTGAATAAATAGCTCCGAAATTTACAAGAGTTTAACCTAATTAAAACTTTGAGAAAGAATACACAAATCTTTGAAAATCTAATGCGGTCTGGATCTCTCCCCTTTTTCTTCCAGGGACATTCAGTTAAAGGTGGTCCGGATCCTTTTTTAATAAAATGTCCGGATCACACCCTTTTTCTATACAGTGACTTTTTTATGCATGCGGTCCGGATCCTTTTTTAATAAAGGGTCCGGATCGCCTTCCTTTTTCATTCAGACATTTTGTTTAAGCCCGACCCGGATCCTTTTTGAATAAAAGGTTCAGATCGCTTGCCTTTTTCATTCATAGATTTTGTTGAAGCTCGGTCCGGATCCTTTTTCAATAAAAGGTCCTGATCGCCTAGGAAATTCATGCAGGGATCTTTTCTTAATTCTTTTCATCTTCCAATGCTCGTAAATTTTTCATCGTAACTTGTATTGAAGTGTCGTTTCTTCCAATGTTCTCGTGCGTGAAAAATATTCAACTCTCCAGTTGACTTCAACTCTGGACTTAGGCTGCAAAATTACAAAATTTCCCCTAAACTTTCCTTCTTTCATTTCTTCCGATGCTTTTCTAATCTCTTTCTTTCTCAATGCTTTAAATACCTGCAAAACTCATGAGAAATGCATGAAACTGGATGTACTTATTAGAAAAAGTCAGTAGCAAGGAAATGCGATAATTCAATTCATTTTACATTACTCGAGATGATAAAAGTCCCTAAATTAGAGGGATAAATTCGAAAGAATTTGAGCCTAATCACCTTCCTCCTCCTCAATTGGCTCACCATCCACCTCAGGTGCCTCCCCCTCTTCTTCCATCTCAAAGTCCTCAAAAATCGGGGGAGAGTGGATTACTCTCATACGACTCTCATTAAAGCGGCTGGCGCCGACCCAACATTTCAACGGTCGAAAATGAATATTTATACTATTTTTTTACATATCACATCATCTCAATGATTTTTTTATTGAATTTTTTGATGAAAAAAATTTGATATGATCTTCCCACCATGGAGATCATATATATGAAATTTCATCAAAAAATTCATTTTTTTACTATTTAAAAAAATGGTATGTACCGGAGCCTGCACTATAAGGAGACCTTACAGGAGAGGGCCTATATATATATATATAACATAGCATCCATTGGACTAACCACTGTGATGCACATTCACGTACTCTGCTATCAGTCCAAGTACCTCTCATACTAATTCAAGGACTATGGGTTTGATAATATCTCATCGAACCATCAATCAAAACAACACATATTGGAGGGAAACATAGTGCTAAGTCTTTGGGGCTGCGCACATACCTAATTTATCCAAATGACCTGTTGGCTTCACTATTCATCTCACATAGCTATCCACTAACAACACTATATTCTGGGGCACAAATCCAGACCTCACTAGAATCATCAAGGTGGGATCGCCCACTACATGGGACCTCTGTGATAACAAGTAGTGTAGGTATGTTCACATACACACAAGCAAATAATAGTCACACACACAACCTAACCATATGTATATTCAGTATAGGCATACACACAACCTACAAGATAATCCGTATATGTATACACTCGGCCTATAGTATTCATCCCTACGTAGTATTTATACCTTGAATACCCACCGTACAATTTATTCACAATATAACTCTTTATCGTATATTTTCGAGTATTATTCTCTACCTGAAGGGTCCTCATCATCCTTTAAAAAATTTCAGAAGTTAACGCCTCACCATTCTAATGATACTAATCCTTAGGTAATCATTTATTCTTCCCGTAACCCAATTAATAAATACCCAATATGTAACACAATCGGTTAAATCTCATAGGCCCTAGTCTAATTTTATCATCATTATGAATAAGCCTAAGCCTCGGCTATAGGTCTATTGAAATTCCCAAATTCCTCATATAGTTCATAACTAATTTTATACCCTGATTTAATTTCTGACTATAGATTTTAATCTCGGACACCTTCCGTAAAAAAATCAGAAAAATACAAGGTCAGTGCCCACGCATTTGTAACGAAAAGATCTACAAATTTTATTTTTGATAAACAGATAAATCGTACTGTTTTGCCTTCAAAACTAGACCGATTAGCCGTACCAGATGTGAGAACCTTCTTCTTCTCTAACTCATTTTTCCTCCATTTTTGACACCTCAAACCTTCATGAAACCTCACCAAATTTCAAACCAACATAACTAATCACTACATATATGTACAAGAATGATTTCCAACATAAATTAACCATTAATTCATCACGAATTTGATTCAAGATTCGATTATCTTTGAAATCCCATAAATCCCCTAGTTTATGTGTTCTTCAAGTTTATCCATCAAGCACCTAGATTTCATTGGATTTAATCAGCCAAATTTCTCTGATTTCGTTCTATAAACATGAAGGAATATCTCTACATGCATTCCTATCTCAATTCATGAATTAAACCCATCCAAAACCATATTAATTCTTCCAAAAACATGAAATCAAATCCTATTCAGCATGGGTATTATAACATGCTTAAAATAAATTTCCATTTAAATACTTTCCTCTCAATTGCAGGTCTGAAATTCATTAGGATGATGGTGTGGTGGTTCTCCCATCACCCCGGTCTCGATTTCGTCGAGTTCGGGACGAAAAAAGGTGTAGGAAGCTTGGTTCTCCCCTCCTCTTCCTCTCCTATGACCTCTCATCCTTTTTATTTGTGTTAACCCTAACCCCTCTCTCTAATGGGTAGATATAAACTTGCAATTTTCGGAGTTCTCTATACCTCAAACTCCCAAAAGATCGAAATGCCCTTACACGGTGCCGGGTTGGTCCAAAATCACCTCGGGACCCAAACTATACACCCGGCTACACTTTTTTTTACTATTTTGACCCTTTCAGAACCATCCATGACCTCAAAATCACCATTCGAGTCACTTTATAAAATCATCTTATTTCCACCTCAAAATACGGCACGCGCGAAATTAAACTTAAATCGAATTAATTTAAATCTAAGTCACTGAATTAAATAATTTCTCCCAATTAAATAAATTACTTAATCACCGATTTTATAAATTTTCATATTCTCCAAAATACGGGGTGTTACAATCCCTCCACGTACCTATTGAGTTCGGTGCTAGTGACCAAAGACGAATCTTAGCCTTGTCCTTAAGAGAGAAGGTAAAAAGCTTGAGACATGCTACATCTTGGGTGCATGTTTAATCATTGAATGTATCACACGCCTCCTCGAATTTTCTAATATGGAGGTAGGGTTTTTTCGACTCCATACCATGAAATGTTGGGAGAATCCGAATAACCCCATTCCTAAAGTGAAACTACCCTGTATTATACAAAAATATAATGCATCCTGGAGGAACAGTTCTCTCGGGATATATAAGGTCTCTTATTAGTGGATACGAAATCACTCCCTCACCATCTTGAAACTAGCACGATCATACATCGCTCTCACACATATAGAATCGCTTTCCTCATCGGAGTTCCTAGACGTATGACTCGTGGTATGACTACGCAACGTAGGAGGTGGTATCCAAAAATTTGGAACGTTTGGAGTGTACGGCGTATCAGGATTGAGTTTGGTTATGGCATTTTCATGGACCATAGGAGGAATAGGATTGGGCTTGGGTTGAGTGTTTCGCATTTAAATCACGAGAGAATATTTTTAATTTTTTTTCAGACTATTCTGATTTTTTGATTTTTTATATTTTTTTGGGTTTTATGAATTTTTTTAGTTTTTCATGAATTAGAGTCAAATTATTAGATTAATTTAACCTAACCTAGTATATTTACCTAGTCCCAGTCAACGACGCAAAAAATTTGGCGCAGCTCTATATGTGTCTCTAGTGTGTGTATATACGACTCAAGTGTATGTTGATTGCGTAAGTAATAATCCGAGCAAGTCGGGTATTGAGCACAAAGAATAGGATTGAAAACGTAACAACTACTAAGGAAGGTGTCTAAAACCCAATGATCGACTCTCAAAAAGAAAGGAAAAGTTGATGAGATTTTATGAAATCTTCTACGTAACTAATGCAACCTAATTAACATATGCGAATTAACTAAAATATGCAAAGATTGAAAACTTTTGATAACTATGTAAGAAAATGGGATTGGAATACGATCCCATGAACCATCTATAAATTCGTTGGATACAAAATTTTCAAAAACTATATTGATAATTAGAAGAGAACATTAAATTCTTCAATGTACTAAACATTTGTGGATTTTAATCCGCATAATATCTGTCAATGATGGATTTAACATGAATGATGAGATTGACGATACGCGTATAATTAGGACAAATGAAGTTAAGAGGCCTATAATACTCGTCTTGACAAAATATCGAGCCTACAAATTATCTCTACAATTTTATCCAATTTTATACCCAAATTATTAACCTAGGTTGGGTTCGTGTACCCAACCCTCTAAATATCTAGACAGACATGGAAAAGTTAACACTACGCATGATTTATACATTACATGTAAAGATAATAATGTATAGATTTCAAGAATACATATATTCAACCACCTATTTATTGATTCTAGTAGCAATATTTGGAGAAAAATATATCATGGTGATATTTAGGTATATTAATTACCCAAGGTAATAAAGGTTGGTTAATGCAAGTTGACATGTAGTCACAGTAGGGGAACAATGAAAGTAACCCTATGAAAATAGTATACTAAGTCATTTAAGTTTATCCTAATACAGTAAAAATAATAATGCTCAATGGGATAGTGGTGTCTTTGGATAATGATTGTAAGTTCAAGTATTAACTCTTGGGATATAGAGTTAAGACATGCAATACTCATGGGAGCTAGTGGAGAATTATTAGTGTTTATTTAATTTTGTAGCGTACCACGATCATTAAAGATAAATGAGTATGTATGACCTCTTATCCCTTTCTTATAAAGGTTATCATGTCATTTTTCGATTTAGGACGATAGTCTAGGTTGAGCATCTCAGTCTGATGTGGATAAGACTAGGGCGCGTAGTTTATAAGTCACATGTTCAATAGTACACAAGATTTTTGTGATTATAAACAACAATTGCAATTTTATTGTTTGTAGAGGTAAAGACAGTATTAGACCAATGTTAATTATGGGACGGTTCGTGAATAACTATACATTAAAGTCTTCTTGATGGTCTAGGGTGATGGATTATAAATGTATTAAAATACTTAAAGTCCATAAGAAAATAGCAACATTCCATTACACGTGGTTTGTTTGTTGACTTGGGTTAAATGTTCTCCAACGTTTGGGTCGGTAGAATTATTCATAGTTGCTCTTGAGGTTTATGTTTAATGGAGAATTAGTATTTTCATTAAATTATAGGTTGTCGTCTTAGTGGGGCAAATGAATGATCGTGATTTATAAAATGGGATATATGGTGACCATGTAGGCTTATATTTTGAGTTTAGGAGGAAATTAATAGGACTTGATGATTAATTGATTTCATGACACGAGAAGTTTTCATGGGTTCTATCGAAGCGTAATAATTACGTGGTCATATGCCATCGTGATGTAGATAATTATTTATCTAAGTTTAAATTTGGGTAAAGTTGAAGACTTAGTAGATTTAACTATATAAAACTTTGGCGATAAGATCCTATCGAGAGTCTATGAGATTTATCGGTGTAAAAAAAATTAAGTAAAGGGATGTTGTGAAATTGGAAACAACTAGAATATTGTGGGCTAATGAGTAGATTACGGTTCCTAATGGGAAATTAGAAAAGACTTGTTTGACAGTGACAAAAAATATAATAAACGTTAAAGCAAGAACGTATTGTATGGTCATATGGATAAATTGTATTTCAAGGCATATGATTGATAAGGTTTTTCATCATGACCTAAAGGATAAGCATTATGGAGGATAAGAGTTCACGAAAATACTTATGAAGCAACCATTTGATTATAAAAAAAAGGTTCAGTGGTTTGCAGGAATTGGAGGTATAGTTGTACATGCAAGGAACAACACGATGCTTACGTTTGGGTGAAATAAATTAAATTGCATAACATAGTGTCAAAATATACCTAATGAGGTTTAAAGGAGAAATGAGGATTTTGACGATTGTGTACTCATTAAAGTCAAGGTTGCAACTAGAATAGATAGTTTAGCAAGAGCGACAAACCCATTGTTTATAGGGCACTATTTGCTAATCGGTAGATTAAGAATTATGAAGGAAGTCGTGCAAGTCGATTTGTGATTTAAAAGTTTACTTGATGACTAAGCGATAAAAAGGCATATTGTGAACTATTGCATATAACGTGGCTTGATTATAATGTAAAACCTTAATCATGCATCGAGTTCAGAAAGTGAACCGATGGGTTTTAAAATCAATAGAGGCTATTTGAATAAACTTTGGAGCGTAAGTAAAGTTGCATAAAATATATAAGGGATCAAAGAGTGTATGTCAAGGTCAACATGTCAATGAGGATCGGGGAATCCAAGGTAATGTATGGATAGGCATTTGATCCATAATCTTAAGTATGAACTTCAAAGAAAAATTATGAAGACTAAATCTTCTTATGTAATGTTTGATTTCGGGGACGAAAATTCCCAAGGTGGGAAGGTAGTAATTTTCAAATTTTAATAAATTAATAATAAAAAATCGCGTATGAGCAATGATGGGAGTAATTTTATTAGAATATTCTTGTAATTAAAATTAAGAACAAAAATAAAAAAATATCGCGTTCGACATTACGCGTGTTAAATTGAGTTACGCTTTTTAAATAAAAAAATGATTGCACAATATAAATTATATAATCACACTTATAATTAAGTTATAATATTATAAGGATAAAAGAAGAAAATTCAGAGAAAAAAATAACTATTATTATAATAATGATAAACATAAATACAAAAATGGGTTATACGCCAAAATTAAAAATGCTCAGAAAATTCTGAAAACCTCCAAAAAGATGTAAAATTTCATTCTGAACAACTTTCGTGTTTGACATTTTTTTGAAGTCATCTAATGTCTATTTTGGGTACTTTTCAATTCGGGTAGACTGTTTATTTTTGTAGGCTATCAAATATGCAACTTTGTGAAGTTATTTTTGGATGGCTCTCCTAGGATTTTGATCACTTTTTAGCCATCTATGGACCCTTTAGGAAGTAGGCTAGTAACCTATAATGGGTAGGGGCCATAGGAGATAGATAAGTGGTATGCAGGGTGGCTTGTAAGGGGCTACCTACCCTATTTACTCATTTATATACTGAGTGAAAATTTGCATTTAGTCTAGTCCAAAAATATACATTATCTTCTCCATTTTAACTCACCAAGTGGTTTTTTATTGTCTTTAGTTCAATCATGATATCCCATACAACTATCCTTCTATATAAAGGTGTTATTTTAGGTGTAAGTGATGATTTCTTGAAAAACTAAAATCAGAAAGTTTGGAGCTTAATGAATTTTCTTTTCATCATCTTCTCCAAACTTATTATCTTCAAGAGGTAGCGGTTCTACACTATTTTCAATTTTAAAATCAAGCATGCTTGTTATATATAGATATGTGTATGATTTTTGTGATTATTTATGCTTATTATCGCTATATATGAATATATGTTAATAAATATGTGATAAAAATGGTGAAAAGTTAAAGTTTGAATTAATTTAAAATTTCAAAATATTTAAGGAAGCTATTCCTGATGAAAATTATGTTTAAACCAGTTATTCCATGAAAAATGAGAAGATGAACTTGGTAAGGAAATGTGGGATGCATATATGAGTTTATTTGGTATAAGTATTTTCACTCATAAAAAAAATCACATCTAGTTATGGGAAATATATTTAATATGTTGGAAATACATTTGAACAAGTCTTGTAATATAAAATAATAATGCTAAGAAAATCATCATATTAAAATGACCATACTTTATGTGAAGAATGTTTAAGAAGTTTAAAGTTGAAGGGAGTAAAAGTGAAAATAGTAAAGTATTTAGGTTAAAAAAAAGTAAATGTAGCACCCATAAAATGATAATGATACAAAGTCAAAATTGAAAGGTTCTCAATTTGTAAGAATAAGTCTTGAAATATTAAAAGTATAGTTTATAGGCTAAAAATGTCATTTTATGAAATGTTTGGATTTAATAGTAATCTTTGCAAACATGAGTGTTATTGAAAAGTTGGTTTTAAATGAAAGAATATGAACACATAAAATGCTAAGAGTTCACAAATTGGAAATATAAGTCCGAAATGGAAAAGGTAATGTTTTAGTACATAAGTGTCATTTTATGTAAAATTTGGACTTATGAGCCAAATTTTCAAACTAATGGACTCTAGGTCCAAACATTCTCACATTATCATCGTCCTAATCACAAATGAGTTAACATCATAAATGAACTTTGTTCAAATATGAGCACAACACTAATTCGACTCTCGAATTAAAATTAATCCACACATAAGTCTATCATCAAAGTCCTTATATTTTGCTAAAATCTAGCAATCCATTGCCGTCTCTCTTAGGTGCACAAAATTTCATCAGGTAATTCCACTAGCCTAAATTTCTATCACAATCCATATTAGGGTAAACACAACCCAAAACTCCAACAGGTTCCTCTAAAACTCAAATTCCTTAATATCTCAAAAAATAGACAACGTGAAACACACTCACTAACTTGTGCCTGCAAATATATCTAAGTTGCTGGCTTTACACCCAAACTATACAATACCCCATAATCATCCTCACAGCGGTGGTGAGGCCCTTTGTATAACCACTAGTTCTATAATTGACTCCTAACTCGTAACTCTTTTCATTCCCGTGTTTTTCTAAGCTTGAATACTCCTCAAGTCGTGCCAATGCTCAACAACTACAAATGATGTCGGTGCACACGTTACCGCGAAATCAGAGTAAAAAACCTATGATAGGCTCCAACACATAAAAGAATGCTCAACAAAAAATAAAACTGACACAATACAGATCTTAAGCACACTAGAACCAAGAGGCTCTATTGTGACACCCCGTTTAATACTAAAAATCACGGTTATAAAAATTATTTGGTAATATTCTTAGCATCAAGAAATAAATAAAATGAATAAGTATAATAAAGAGATAATAAATTATTGAGTAAAACAACACCAACTCTGATACCATATAACTGACAATAAAAAAATGAAACTAACTCCGAAATATAAACTGTATCTCCAATATAAATCCAACTTTGAATACAAGTACCACATGTAGATAAGCTGACTGGACAAATAAATGAAATAAAAAAAGAGTGAGCAAGCAGGCTTGACACCTACATCCTATAGGATCATTAACGGAGAGTAGCTCAAACCCGAATTAGGAATGAGGTTACACTGTTTGGCTATAACCTAAATAATGTTAATAAGAGAAGTTAACAACAAGTTCAAGTAGTATAACAATATAATTGACTTTGGACTACAAATGATGACATATGTTCCTTTAGTCTTTTAGTTGCATTTACGTTAACCTAACCCAAACAACCCTACATATAAAATCCGTCTACTCCCGATCCCATGTGTTCCCCATAATTAAGTCTTTTACATCATTACAGACTTTTAAGTCCAATTCCATATTTATTACTTTGAACTATAACATTTGATAATATCACAGGAAAGTAACTGCATCAATATCATCATAAGCTAATATGGTCTGAAACGTAAATTACATAACAGGATCAGGCCCTTCCCATCATCATTGTGTAACGGCGCTGATATTATAATCAGGTCCTTCGCATCACCATTATGTATCGGCGCCGATATATATGCATATAATACACCAAATAAGTAAATTCTTACACAGATAAGGGTTATAAGGAAAAATCTCAGTTTAATCACCTTTATTAACTTTTTTTAATCAAGAAAATATTATCATACCTTAATGTCATTCGATCTCCTTGTTCGAATAAGAATACATTGTTCATTTAAATGAAGTCTTAATGTCCAAATACTAACTTACTTACCTCCTAATTAACTAATTAGATTCATATAATGAATGGTCTTATATTAGTATCTTTATATAGTCTAAGTCCCAATATACAGAACTCCATTAATCGACTATGCTAATGTCCTAACACCTCTAATTTTACCCTATATGGGCATCTTAACTTCACACAATCCATTATCTAGAAATCTTATTAATTTTAGTTGGTTCTAAAATCATTTATGAGTTATATAACCAGGTATAAAAGCTGAGAACCCTAGGTTAGTATTTCATTTCTAAAATCCCAGACAATATAATTAATTCAAGCGCATATGATTTCAGGTTTAACTCCAAAAATATTTACCTAATTAACGTCTATTAATTATGACAATTACTCGAACCAGAACTCTCCCAATTGAGTTACCCTAACTAATGAGAAAATTATCAAAAACTAGGTTCGTTAATACCATCCCCCAATTCACGATTCAACCCTAAGAAAAAGAGAGAAATTGATTAATTTTCAACCAATTGATAGAAAATTTTACCCTATAAGCTGTTCAGAAAATAATCATAAGATATTCACCAAAACTCCAAAAATTACGAAACAAATGCCCACTCATTCCTAACTCAATTTATCTAGGACATAATTTTCCCCAAAATAAAAATTTATAGATATACTATGCCAACCATAACTCAAAGTACCAGATTCACTTTAGAAAATTTTAGCATTGCGTGTTGTTGAGAAAATAATCATAAGATATTCATCATAACTCCGAAAATTGCGAAACTAACTCCCACGCATTCTTAACTCAATTTAATTAGGATTTAATTTTTTCCAAAAATCCATATTCCTAGGTATACCACATCAAAAAGGGCCTGGAATGACAAATTTCTCCCAGAAAAATTCTGCACAATCTAAACCTCCATTAATGACACCCTTAAGCTCCCAAATCACAACAAAACCCAAAAATAGTCATATTTAAGTGTGAAGATATCAATGTTAACCTATAAATCTAGTCTTTAACTTAATCGTACACATGTTGTAGGTATAAACCCCAATTATCATCTCAAGAATCCTTATAGATAAATTGATCCCAATTCAACCCAAAAATCGATTAATCCATGAAAGGGGACTTCTATCCTCTAACATGAAAAATCATATCCATCTCATCAATTTATTAAACTTTATTCAGAGTCATGATGAACCATCCTAATTTCATAATCTATTGAGAATATTGTTTTAATCTAATTATACAATTAACATGATTTTAACAATGGTTATATAAATTATCTAATTCTAATTATTTTGATATTAAATTAAGAATCCAATGAATAATAACATCATAACAACTTCAATTTTAATCTTATACTAACCAAACTTGATTTGATTCGAGTAGGTCGAATCCATATGCCAAGATCCCAACTCTTTATATTCTCCTCTTAGTCTTCTCTCCTTAACTTTGGGTTCCTTTCCAACAGTTAGTCTTCTCTCCTTGACTTTAGAGTTCCCGTCTATTTTTAGTATTCTATTCTTGTCCCTAGAGTTCCCCTATAATATGAAATATATGTTTTGGCCTAAGACTAACAACTCCTTTATAATGTTCATTATAAAATTAAGCCTATCGCCCATATGAACCCTGACCCAATAAGCCTGAAACTAATCCTAAATAGCCTAAAGTCTAGCCCAAGCCATATATTAACCTAAGGGGATTTTAACCAATATTTTAAGGTGTAAACGGACCATATACTAATCCTGAAAGTCCTCTAAAATAATCAAATTAATTATTTAATTTTGTTGAATAATTATTAATGTTTTAACATATTTTTTATATAAAATCAATTGCAAATAATACACATAAATTTGTGACATCACCAGTCACTACAAATAAATATAAACTAAATATAAAGAATGTAATTAACTTAAAAGTAAGGGGTATTACAACATCCTCCCTCAAACTATTGGAAGACCAGTGAAGTTGAGGAGGAGAATATGAGTGCTCATCTTTATAATCAGGACTTGGACAAAAATTATGTGACTTTTGTGAAAGCCCTGGAGGAAGTGGATATGAACGATTTGGACGGTGGTCCACTTAGCTGTGCTTAGGAGATCATCCACTTGGGCACCAAGGTAAAATATTACTCGGCTTAACACACTTTAACTTGTCTATATTTCAAATTATGACTATTTTTTTCTTACATATTGGCATTATTGATATTTATATGGGCAAGAAATGAAAGGCTAAAAAGGATGAGGCGAAGATCACCCCTTAGATAAACATTGACTTGATCATTGAGAGGGACCTTCGAAAGAAAGCTGTAAAAGAACTTTTAACTATCAAGGATGGGTTGAAGACCAAAAATAAGACGAAGGATATTGATTTGACCGAGAAGACCAAGATCACCGAAGAGAACACTTATCTTAGGAATGAAGCATTTAATTTGAAAAATAAACTTATGGAGACAGATAAGGTAACAGAAGAATTTATTCAAGCTGAGAGGGCATTTCCCCCTTATCCAATTTATATATCTAAAATGCTATCTGAATTCTTCATGTATGGGGCTATTAAAGTTTTAATCTGTTCTGAATAGATATAAAGAGCTATAAAATCGAGTGAAGGCCCTTCATTTAAATTTAAATTTGTCCAGCTATAACCCGACTAACTGTGAAGGGGTTGATGAACACCTGGTACCATCTCCTTTATTCCTGGATCAGTTTGGTTATGTCGAATATCGTGGGCTAATTACTGAACTCTGACCTCCGATTGGCTCTAAAGATAAAACTCGGAATTTTTCCATGCAAGAGGAGGTTATTTATATCTAGGGATGCAAATGAATTAAGCTGAGCCGAGTTTGATTTGAGCTTACCCAATCTCATTTATTAAATGAGCTTCATTTTGTGTTTGAGATTGATTCATTTACTGAACAAACGAGCCAAATAAGAATTTTAAATGAGATGAATATGATTCGAGCAACTAAGGTTTAAGAGGCCTAATCGAGCTTTTTTATTCCTTAAAACCCAAACCCCAGCCAAGCTCAAGCCGAGCCCAATGATTTTTTTTTAAAATAAGATCAAAATTGTATTCAATCTCGGTTCGTTTACTTAAAAAATGAGCCGAGCTTAAGCTTTAATCGAGCCGAGATCGATCTATTTATGAATAACTCAATTCGTTTGCATCCCTAGTAATCTCATCCCCATACTCCCCTGGCGCATTAGGCATTTATTCATGAATAACTCAATTCGTATTTTTTTTAATGAATGATATGTTTTATTTTGTTAATGAATATAAGTTCACTGTCTTTTCCCTTTTAATCATAACTTAATAATCCTTTAGTAGATGATCTAGACTGAGGTGTTCGGTGAAAATCGGTTGTCAGTTAGATATGGTTGAACTTGAAAATCCTTTAGTAGATTATCTAAATTAAGGTTTCAGGGAAAATGGATCGTTAATTAGATATGGTTAAATAAGTCTTCTATATGTGATCCTAACTGAGTCATTCTCGACTGTCGGTTGGATATACTCAATATATCTTTTGTAGGTGACCCTGGCTGAGGCGTCATCAATTGGATATACTCAATAAGTCAAAGAATTCCTAAAGGGTGATGCAATTGAGTTATACGATTATACCCATCGTCAGTGATCATATGCTCGATAATTTGTTAATTTTCTTTAAAGAGTTAGATTTTTAGAGAATGAACATATATATAGTACGCCTTGTACCCCACTTTAAAGCTAATGAACTAAGTGATTGGGTCATCCCTATTGACTTAGCATGTTTGTCTTTATTCCATATACGAATGATGCACCAATCAGAGATGGATCAGATCTAATAGGATCGGGAAGATAACTCGATGATCATCTGAGCTTTTTTGAGACAATCTAAAGTCTGGAAAAGGTATCCTGGGACCTTATTATGTGCTTAGATTTCTTGTACTTATGTGTCTCGAGTGAAGTGCTAGTGATAATATTCGATGCTAGCCTTTATTCGATCATTTTGTTAGTGCATAATCAAGCACTTATAAAACAGTGGGCAAAGTAGGTGTACACAATCTTGACGAAGAAATGTGTATTTTATTACAATGGAGTTCCAATACTGCGGGCAGCTAGATCATAAGGAAAATATCGAAATACATGGTTAAATAAAAATGAACTTTATAAATGGATACAAGATAAAATCTTAGTAGACGAGCGAAAGTTAAATGTTAAACTATTTTTCTACTGAATTGGGTCCTTTCTTATTCCACAAACTACTGCTAGTATATCTTTGGGTTTTTAACATTCCAATGATGAGGTAGAGTTCAAACTCTGTGATATTTCAGTTCATATGCTCATTGTTGGACTACTCGGGTGATGACATAGGGGCCCTCTCAGTTGTCTACAATTTTCCACGACTTGGGTTCTGGGTTAGCTGTATTATTTTCTAAAGGACAAGGTCATCAACTTTGAACATTCAAATTTTCACCCTCTAGTTGTAATATTTGGTGGATTTATGTTGAATAGTGGCCATTTTTAATGTTCCTTCCTCCATTTTTTCCTCCTAGATGTCAAGACTAGCCCTGACTTATTCGTCATTTTCTTCCTCTTTAAAATTATACATCTTGAGATTGGGTAACTCAAGATCAACTAGCATAACAAAATTTGTACTATATGTTAGGGTGAATGGTGTTTCCCTAATAGGCCCCCCAAGTAGTTGTTTGGTAAACTTATAGGATCGAAACCAATCATTCAACCTATAACCCCTTGGAATTATCCAACTATGTCTTTAGCCCATACAATATTTCTTGGTTCATGACCTCCACTTGTCCATTGTACCTATGATGGTTGGGAGTGGAAAAGAAGTGTTTTACCCTGAATTAATCTCATACTATATTGTTTTGAACATTTTTGAATTGCGACCGTTATTTATGATAATTGAGTAAGGCATGCCAAACCTTCTTATGATGAGATTTTAGATGGACAAGTGTACCTTCTGATTGGTGATCCTGGTTAATGGTTCTACCTCTACCCACTTTGTGAAATAACCGATAACTACCAGAAAGAACTTACATAGAATTTTTTCCTGTCAGGAATGAACCCAAAATATCCATCCCCCTTATAGAGAAAGGATACAGAAAAAAGATCACTGATAGTTCTTCATTAGGCTGATGTATTAAATGCATTTTTCATTATCATCGATCACGTTTATTCATGTATCTTTAGGCATTATTGGTCACTATTGGCTAGTAGTTTTAGTTCCCTATGTTCTAAACATATCTTCCCTGGATGCCTCACACAGATAGCCTAAGCTTCTCATAATCACGGTCACCTCTATTGGATGTGCACACCGGAGGATATGGCGGGTGTATCCTCTTTTGTACATGATCCCATCATAAAGCATGTACTTAATAGCTTTAACTCGTATTTTCTTAGCATCTGCACGGTCTTCTCTAAGGGTGACTTCTTTTATATATTATACAAACTTATCCATCAAACTAGCCCCTAGTTTGATATATTGACTACCTTTGCTTCCCCAAATTGAATGTTAGCCTAATCCAAAATTTTAACAAGAGGGTTCCTTCATTTGACAATACCAGTCTAGACAAGTGGTCGAACTTTGCATTCTCTTCTCGTGGTATATGCTTAATGGTTAATGCCTTTAGATGCCTTGCCAATTCATGAAAATGCTTAATATAAGCCAGAATCTTCTTCCCTTTGCCTTTAAATTCCCCCATTACGATCAAATTTAAATCACTAAAGAACTTCACTTGACTGGCCTAGAGGGGCATTGTAAGTCATGCGCTGATGATTAATGCTTTATACCTGATGTCATTGTTGGTCACTAATTAATTAAATCGTAAGGCATATTTTCTGCTCGAACCACAAGGGGTGTAAATTATTAACCTTGTTCCACATTTAACTTTATTTGATAACCCATCCATGTGAACAACCCATACTGGTTGTTGAGCATCTAGCCTCTAAACTTACTCGTTGTCTTTAAGATTGGTACATTTTGTAATAAAATATACAACTGCGTGGACCTTTATAGACACTCATGATTTATACCGTTGATCAAATTACCCCAACTCTATTGACCAAAACTTCCATCTTGTGGTGAACTTATCTGCGCGAGTAGTCAGTGAGGACGACTATAGTGTGGGATTGACAGTATGATCTCAACTTTCGAGCGGAGATGACAAGTGTGAAGGACAACTTCTTAAGTTTAGGATATATCAACTCTGCTCCTCTGAATGCTCTGATGACGTAATGCATCGACTTTTAGATCCTATTATCTTCTCTAATTAAGCCTAGATTGAACGATGCGGAGGAGATTGTCAGGTATAAGTATAATTCTTCGTCTGGGATCGCTTCGAGAGGAGCAAGGATTCACATAGGTAGAATTTTAATTCCTAAATATATTTCTCACGTACATCACTCCAGACGAATGAATTCTTTAATATTCAGAAGAATGGGAGACACTTGTGTGTCTCCTTGTTAATAAATATGTTCAACGATACCATCCTCCCTGTTAATAATTGTACTTCTTTGACCAGCTTGGGACTCCTCATATTTAAAACTTCCTTTATTATGTCTGGATTTGCTTCTATTCCTTTGTGGGTGACCATAAAACTTAGGAATTTTCCAGATACAACACCGAGCTTGCACTTTTTAGGATTCAGCATCATTTGATGTCGATTGAGGATTTTAAAAGTTTCCTTAAGGTTGTTGATGTCTTCTTTATCCTTAATACTCTTTGCTAACATATTATAAACATAGATGTTCATTGTCCACCCTGTCTATATCTTAAACATCGTGTTGACGAACCTCTTGTATGTCGCTTCATTGTTCTTTAACTCGTATGCCATTACTCGGTGGTCGGATGTTCCCCGATTGGTAACGAATAAGGTTTTCTCCTTGTCTTCTGGGTCCATCCGGATCTAGTTGTATCCAGAATAGGCATTCATGAAAGAGAGAATCTTGTGTTTAGCTATTGGATCCACCAATGCATTAATTCTTGTGAGAGGATACAAGTCATTTGGACGAGTCTTGTCCAACATCGAATACTCAACACATAACCGAAACTTTTTACTTATCTTTATAGCCATTACCATATTAGAGATCCACTCAGTATACTTGATGTCTCGAATGAATCATACATCCATTAGCTTTGCCACCTCAACGTGTGTTGCTTGATTTCTCTCTCGGGAGAATGACTTCTTTATATGTCTTATTAGCCTCCTTATCGGATCAACTTTTAGTTGATAAGTCATCATTGAGGAATCTATACCTAGAAGGTCGTTATGGTTCCACATAAATGTTTTGTGATATTTTCATAGAAATGAAACCAATTGTTCTCTTCTCTGATTGTTCACTGATGACCCTGTTAGGGTTCTATTCTTAAAACCGTGTATAAAGTTTACTTTTGAGTAAAGGTGAGTCGGTTTATTTTGAAATAAGAATCATGGTTATGAGAATGCCTTATATTTTGTTTAAATACAGTATATACATGTGGATTAATAGATCTCAGTAAGAATTTCGGTGAGTAGCCTACAGGTTAATGACTAGAAAATCATGATTTCGGTTCTAGCACTATTGAAATGTTCACAACCTAGATAGGGAGTTGACATCCTATCGGAATGGTTTCGATACATTCCTAGTAGTTTATCTCAAACTAGAAAACCTGTATAGTGGTTTGAAAATTATATGATAGTTTAATAAAGGATTGTGATCAGTACATACCAGGAATGTATTGAATAGGGCCATCTATGAGATTTGAGTCTATTGGTTGTCTTGATTAGACTCAAGCAATCTCATATCATTTGCAAAGGGTTCATAGATTCTAAATCTTGAGAATTATGAGGATTGGAATGCTTGACCAGATGTCACTTTGATCTTTATAGGTACGAAGTGATTTTATATTGGGTCAAAGGATCCTAGCATATTGAGTGACAGTTGTGTGAGTAGGTCTGAGATCATAATTTGGAGAAATCCTCGTCCAAGGGATATAATGGATTGTGATACACATCAACAAACTTATATTTTTTGTTCTTAACAAGTAAAACTTGATCGGTGGATTATTTTATAATTGTGGGTGTATCAAATAAGTTAAGTATGAGAATCGAGGAAAATGATTAGATGTTGGTGAAATTTGAATAATAATAAATTGATTTGGCCATGTGGATATCAAACACTTAATTTGGGGAATCATATTATATACCATAATTAACTTTGCAAATAATACATCATCATATCCTTTTGATTTCTGAGATAATTAGTTTGGAGTGCAGTTATAATTATTTAGTGTAATTAATTATGATTAAATAAAAAAGAAAATATATTACGATAATTGTAATTTGGTATTTATGTATATTAATTTGGAGATAATTTAATTATTTATCTTGGGCACCTAATATAGTCCACATACCAAAGTTTTTAGGCTCTGATTCCCAAGAAATCTGTTTGGCCCAAGCCCACCTTTCGTAATTGTATATAAAGTTATGGGAGGGGTTTTTAAAGTAAATTATTCATCATTAGGATTTTAGAGGGGTGAGAGAAAACACTATTCACATTTTTTGTGAATAGGATTAGAGAGAGACCAACATATCTCACTCATAAGGAATAGTTTTTATCTCAAAAGTGCCCCGCACACCAACTTAGATTTGGTAAAGATCATATGCTAGAAGACCTAATCTTTATATAAGGTTAAACAAGTTTTTTGGATACCTTAGAGGGCAGTAAGGATTTTATCATCTTCTACCTTTATATCCTTAAACGAATCACAACAAGATTTGCTATGGTATTGTATTCTTGAACCTTTTGTTTAATGTTTAAACCTATTTATTATTTTATTTTCAATGCATGATTAATCTAAGTTCTTTAGGAATTTTCGTATTTTTAATGTCAATCCCAAGTTTTTTTTCGTAACAATTGGTATCAGATCCCCGGTTGATATTAATTATGTTTTAGAAAGGTCCATATTGTCCACCAAGAAACCCTAGTTTTGGCATGTTGTATGATTATACAACCTTGTGTATAGTATCGTACTAACTTAGTTTTGAAGAGATTCTAGGATTATATCATTTCCATCATGGTCACAAATCTTTATTTTGTGTGATTGGATCCTACGTTGGTTTATCCGTAGTTATTTTTGGTCTTAGATTCGATATGGTTGTAATAATTAGTTTTTTGTATTTATTTCATTATCGATGTATTTGAAGGTGATTGTGAGGGGATGTAATGCTTATTTACTATTAGAATCATGTATTTATGTGGGTTTGAGTGTTGGGCAAAGTTTTATGGAGTTTCATGAAGATTTTGAAGAGTTATGGTCATTTTTGCATGAATTTGTAAAGTAAAGAAGAAGTTGTCAATACAAATGATCCAGAACGATCCAAAATCTAGGTCGGATGGATCTGATCAGACATAGGAGGCAAAGGATGGTTATTTTTATGGAATTTTTCGGTGATTTCTCATGGTTGTTCTTCCTCATCTCCCTTCCAAACCAGACTGGATCAATTTTCAAAACGAAATATCTTCAAGAACTTTTATTTTTTGATGAAGTCTACTTCAAGTTGGACTTCATATCAAAAGAAAGTCGTCTACAACAAGGATTCTTGGGCTTAAAGAAATCTACTTCAAGAAGACTTTTAGGCCATGATGGAAGGGGAAAAAAATCTTTTATTTTTGTTTGTATTTATTTAATTACTTATATATTTGAATCTTTATTATTATGTTGCATAATTTGGCGTGATAATTAAATTTATTAATTAGTAACGCAGGTTTTATGGACATCATGGATTTAATTTTGAGACCGATCTAGATCACCGTATTCTCTTGAAAATACATTTTTATTTATTATTTTCTAAATTAAATTAAATTAGGTAATAAATTTTATGGTATAAATTAAATTTTGATTTCTGGGTTTTATTTTTTAGAAAATTATAATAGTAAGATCGGGTAATTTAATTTTTTTAAGTAAATTGTAAATTATAAAGGATTTAAATTCGGTCGTTTCGAATTGAATGAATAGTTTTTCAAAACCCTCAAGTTTTAAAATACTAAACCCTCAAGTTTTAAAATACTAAGTGAGAGATGGGTTTTAACATAAACTCAATGGTCTCCATCGGTGTTTTATAAATCATGTGTGATTAATTACTCTCATTGACTAGTATATCCCCCCAACTGATGGAATTATTGAGGGCATAATCGATTCGTTAAAACTCTTGATTGATAGTTCTAAGTATTAGAATGTGAGTAAGTGAGTTCCCCCTAATGGGGAAGTCCATCATGAGCGGGTTTTAAGTCAGGGAATGAACCGATGGTAGACATTTAGACACAATTTTTTATATCCTCGTCAACGGAGTCGTTTTCATTAGGAGTGGGATTAGAAGTTTTCGGTTATTCATTACATTGGACAAAATATTCCCGAATTGTCTGGATAGCATAATGAAAAATGAAAGTATGCATTGTTCAATGTGGGGTGATTTAAGCTCCAAACGAGAAATCTCACCTCAAGAGTGAACTACGATATCCAACGAGATTAATTTAAATATTGGCAGTTGAGAGATGCCAATTTAGAATTTAATTGAATTAACTCTCATGTGTTAATTGGAAATTGATTTTTTCAGTTTTATGATTCTAATATTAGTTACATGTATATGATCACCCAACGACAAAGTTTTGTATGTTCATCTTTAATTTTAAATAATTAACCGATGAGAATTTATAGACACCTAAGATTAGTTGATGACACTCAAAAGAGAAATGATTCTATTATTGGTTGAACAAAGTATTCTTTGGATTAGACATGGAGGAAAAACCCGGTACCATTTCGTAATCTGGGAGTGAGGATCATCAGTAGCCAAAGATTGGTTTTAGTGCTTTAAGAAGTGCTTTAATTATCTCCTCAAAGGGAGGTTGGAGGAGAAGGCTAAGTCCCAAGTACAAAGGTATGCGTTACGAATGTTCATATTCCTTATTATAAGTAAAATAGCCTAAGGCATGTATTCTCACTACAAGTAGTTAGAACTTTTATAATAGCGATGTATGGTTTTTCTTACTTGGCAAGGAAAAGTAAGTGGTAATAGCTTTTCTCTTAATAGTAAATGCATAATTTATGGTCCGATCTACGGTAACCTGGTATATAGACTTAGGAGTCATAAATTAGGACTGCAACTCACTACAGAGGTTCGAGGTAATTGAATAATTACTTAAGAGATTGATGTTCCAAATTATGGGCAATTACAATAAGGCATCGGTATTAACGGTGGGATAGTATTATGAATTTTTGCGTAAACATAAACTTTATGTAGGTAAATTATTTTATGTACCTGCATTATAAAAAAGTTAGCTTCGGTTTTCTAAATTAATTTTGAACAGATATTCAAGTGATTTTATAAAAAAAAAATAGCAGTATTGGACATCTTTTATCTGTTCTGGTACATTGAAAATTAATTTATACATTATAATTTTTATCTCACTAATACTGCTAATTACTTAATTGAATAATTATATGGATGAGATAATCAAAAAGAATGTTTCATTTTGGAATCAATCACAAGTTAGGAACTTATGTTTAGGTTATTTTATTCTGAAATGAATTCGAAGGCTGGTTTAAAATGAATAATTGAGTTAATTGGTAGTGTATGCAAATCTAGTCTTGAATTTCATTTAGAATATAAAATGACCAAGTGGTCCCTCGCTACCAAGTGATCCTAAGATGTGTTGGAAATGGTGCATTATGAGTAATATGACTCGATGATTATTCAGTTAAAAGGGGGTTTCGAATGCTTCATCGATATTGATGATTACTCGAAGGTATGGATGTGTTTACCTTATTCACCATGAGTCTGAAGACTTTTGATTAGTTCAAAGTGTGAAAGGCTAAGGTGGAGCATGGATGAGGTAAACTAATCCAACTTCTGCAGTCTGATCGCAGAGGTGTTTACCTCTTAGAATAATTAAGGGATCATTTATCGGAGGTTCGAATTCCATACCAATTATCTGCACCGGCTACTCCAATTTAGAATGGTTTAGATGATAAGAATGAATAAGACTCTTTTAGAAATGATAAGGTCCATGGTTAGTTATTCAGGGCTGCAACATTCTTATTGGGATTTTACGTAAGAGATGGTATATACATTCTAAATTTAGTTTCTTCTTAAGCTCTATGTTCAAACTCCCTTAGAACATTGGGATGGGAGCAAGATCATTTTAAGGCATATTCGTATTTGGGTGCTCCTGGCACTCGTGCTATGGAATTAGACAAGAAAGTTGAAATTAAGAACAAAGGTATATCTCTATTTTTATTATCCCAAAAGTAACAAAGGTAGTTTATTTCATACTCTTAAGTACAAGAAGGATGTTGATTACATCAATGAACGGTTCTCATAAAAGCATTATGTAATAAACTGCGGGCCCAAGTGTAAGTTGGTCTCATAAGGTAAAATGAAACATCATATTACCAATGTTGCTAGACCACTCATACGAGATGAAATACAACTTGATATCAAAAATACATTACCTTATCATAGTGTCAATATTACCAATGATCGGGATACATAAGTCACTTATACTAGATAGCAAGTGGTATTACGTCATAGTCAAAGCATGAGGAGTTATCCTGAATGGTTAATGTTTTAGGTGATCCTTTCGATGAGAACCCAATTAAACACGAACCGGGTCCCATAAACTATAATGAGACATCCGAAGATAAGGACTTTTGCTTATACTTATGACTATGGATATCAAAAGGGATTCTATATATTCGAATCATATTTTGGATCATGTATACTTGTCGTTGGTGTAAAACCCATCGGGTGCAAGTGGACCTACAAGAACTTTAAAAATAGATGGATAGTATGGTGAAAACCTTTAAGGAAAGGCTTTCAAAAGAGTTTACTCATGAAGAAATGGATTGACTATGAACAAACCTTCTTATGAAAGCCATGTTAAAGTCTGTTGGGATTCTTTTAGCATTAAGACGATGTTCTTAAATGATTGTCTTGACAAGTACATAGTAAAAAGTCAAAAAAGTAAAGTGATGTAAACTTACTAAATCCATTTATGAATTTAAGATAACAACAAGGTCTTGGGTCATTCGATTTGATCAAGTAATCGAGTTTTGCTTTTGATATAAACCCGAATACCACTTATTTATATAAGAAGCATGATGGGAAGTTAGTGGTATTTTTAGTACAATTTGTGGATAATATTTGCCTAATCGGGAACGAGGTGAGGGTATTGTCTTACATAGGGGTGAAATTGTCCAGATATTCGATATAAAGTACTTAGGACAAGCTAGGCACATATTTATGATCAAGATCTCACCAGATCGGTTACAAAGGATGTTTTACTTATCCCAGAATGATTATATCATTGTTGTATCCATAGGATTAGCATCGAGATTACATAAAAAGAGTTATTTTCAAGTATCGAATCATTTTATCTAAGAATCATTATCTAGGACATTTGATTAGATGAAAGGAATGATGAATATACCTAATGCTTCAGTGGTGGGCAGCCTCATGAATGTTATGTATTATGTGCATAGATCGAAATTTGTTATGCCTTCAGCATGGTTCACATATTCGAGTCTAATAATCTTATAACTTTTAAGCACAAAGACTAATGTTTTTAGCCAAATAAGGATTCTAATTTTTCTACCTCTAAATACATGTTTACCTAAAGAGGTTGAGCTATGAGTTAGAGGAGTGTGAAGAAATCTTGGATTGTTGACTCTACTAGGGAGGTCAAAGTTGTTGTCACCTAAAAGACAACTAAAGAGGCTATTTGGATCGGTTACTTACTAAGTAACTTGGGTGAGGTTCCTTCAAGTTCAATTAGCTCATAGAGGTATGATTGTAAGTTCGAGAGAACCCGTGGTACCTAAAAAGGTTAAGCACATAGAGCGTAGGTTTCACCTACTTTGAGAAATCAAATAAGAAAGTGACATATTTATGACCAAAGTTGTATCGAATAACATTAAATTAATCCTCTATTATTATTAAGCAAACTTTTGTTTAGATGGGTTGGAACTTGGATACATGGCTTTAAAACTAAGTTGGAGATTATTGGGGTTCTTAAAACCATGTATGAAGTTTACTTTTGAGAAAAGGTGTGTCCATTCAATTTGAAATAAGAATCATGATTATAACAATGAATTTTTGGTTTAAATGTAATATAGACATGTCGGTCAATATATTATTGCTTACTTAGAAGAAGAGAATAAAACTCAAATAGATTATTGCTTACTTAGGAAAAGAGACTTGAACACATGCAAAGACTGTAAAGTTATACTAGGTGAAAGCTTATCAACTCAACATCGCCTATTAGTAATAGATTTATTCATTAAAGGATTTAAGTACCAAAAAGAGAAAATAGGTTATCAATATATAAAATGGAAGGATTTAAAAGTATACAAAGAGATAGAATTTAGACAAAAGTTCCTGTTAAACATGAAGTGGAATTGGAACGACACTGTTAATAACATTTGGTCAAAAACAAAGAATGATATTGAGAAAATAGGTAAGCAAATTTTCAGTGAGACTAAAGAAAAAGATTCATTAAAAAGAGACTTCCTGGTTGAATGAGGAACTGCAATAGATATTACAAAAGAAACGAGTAAGTTTTAAAGAGTGGCAAAAGAGTAAAAATCAAGAAGACTTAGAAACGTATAAGAAATTAAAAAGTGAAGTAAAAAAGTTATTAGATATGCGCAACAAAATGCGTTAGATAATATTTATAGTACATTAGGTATCAAATAAGGTGAAAAGGGGATATATAAATTAACAAAGAATATAAATAAATTGACAAGGAATATGGATCCAGTTAAGTGTATTAAAAACATAAATCAAAATATATTAATTAACGATAAAAAATTCTCGATAGATGTGAAGAGTATTTTCAAAGGCTATTGAATGAAGAATATCCCAAAAAAGATATCAAAAAGATAGAACCGAATATAGGAATGGTATATCCGATTGAAAAAAAAGAAGTAGATATATTAATAAGAAAAATGAAAAGGAATAAAGCGATTGGCCCAAATAAAATACCCACAGTGGTGTGGAGAACCTTTGGAAGTCTAGGGATATAATGGTTAACATGTTTATTTAATAAAATTTTAAAAGAAGAAAACATGTCAGATGAGTGGAGGAAAAGCACCATAATACCCTTCTATAAAAATAAAGGGAATAAATAAAACTACGATGATAATTATAGAGAAATTAAAGTGATGAATCACACTATAAAATTATGGAAAAAGGTTATGATGATGATGGAAATAGCACCACCAGTTAAGGTGTTTGTAAGCTCAAATTAGTGATAACAATGACAGCACAAGAGTATACTAAATATAAGAGATTGAGGTGAGGAGAAGAGGATGAACACTTGAATGTAAGTGGTTCAGCCAATCTGGCCTACGTCCACTGTGCGTGTGTGTGTGTGAGTAATATCACTGAATGAAGGCACTAATGGCCATGGATACAATCTCTCAAGCTTTCTCTCTCTACTGTGTAAAATGACAGAGTTTCAGCTAGTGTTGTAATTTTGGATCCCTTTACAAGGTAGAGGATGACCTCTATATATAGTGCTTGGGGGGTGTAATGTATCCCCTATGCATGAAATGAGCATGTGTGAGTTAATCTAGTCAATCTGATGAAGACATATGTCACTGTCACATATAGATAATGATGATGAAATATTCCCCCCATATGAGGGGAATGATTTGTTATAAGTGATTTGTGTACAGGTGTTCCCAGTCATACATAGGGGAGTAAAGGCTCGACTGTCTTCCCTTGATATTAACCTTGGCCTAGAAGAGTACGAGGTTGGTGAAGTCTGGATAATGTCCAATTCTGAGACCATTCATGATAGCCTCGGCTCATGTGAAGCCGATGTAAGGCGAGTGAAGTCATAAGGTCAGCTTGGGCCAAGGTTAAGCAGGTGCAGATTAGGACCATCGGGTGATTCTCTATCGCGATTGGTTATGATGATAGTGAACCTCTTGTAACCTCGGTTTGAACCCAGCCGAGGCTGTCAACCATGGATGGCCTGATGAATAACTGCCATCATGGATCATGAGGGCCTCAACTGTTGCACGGCTATGAGGCAACTAGTGACGTCGACCATGGCCGACCTTGTTGGGGACGAGGCCTCTGGTTGTCATTCTAAGGCCCTTCTCACCTCGGCCTTCTCCTTGGCCGAGGTTGATGTCTCTGAGCTGTAGGGCACATATAGGGCATATCAATCACCCCTAGCCCTTAGTTACATGTGGGAACAGGTGCCTAAGGGGTATGTTTGTCCGAGGTTGGACTTTCTTAGGTGTTAATACCTTTTTAACAAGTGTCAGCTACTGAAGTAGCTAGTGTGCCTGGAAAGTGTAATGATTACAATATTTTGGGCTCCCAAGGCAATGATGGGCCTTGGGATGCGTGCAATAGGTTTTGAGGGTTTTACCCCTTTCCTTTCTCTTTCTTCCACACTTCTTCATTCTCTCGCCTGAATTTTCTCTGCTCACTCTCTCTCTCTACAAGAGCTTGGTTAAGGTGCATTTGGTGGCTTTTTCTTGCAAACCTCTCTCTTTCTTCTTCACGCATTCTTTCAGGTATCGTCTATCACCCCTTATTCTTCATTTGTTGCATTTTCCTACCTTGTTCTTCCTTTTTTTGTATTTTTTGACGAGTTTATGCATTTTTCGACGAGCCTAAGAGTTTTCCAGTGAAATGTTCTTTAATTGTTCTTGTTTAAAATCTAGTTTGATCCTTAGTCAAATTTCCAATCCTGTTTATTTAGAAGAGTCATAAGTGTAGGGTCTGACTCACATGCTCAGGCCCCTTTATCAACTCTTAAAGGAATTCCCCTCTCTTAGGGAGAAGACCTTAGATAAAATTAGGCAAATAGAAAGAGCCCAAGAGGAATCTCGTAGGGCAGAGGCATTCCCCATCAAACCTATCTTTCCACCCCCTTTGAAGGTCATATACCCTGAGCCCATCGAACCAGTTAAGTCAGCAGAGGTCCCAGTTGAACCTACTCCTATGTCTGAGTCTGAGTCTGAGTCGTCCACCTCAGACCCTATGTCTGTGGACTCCTTTCAAGAGGCCATGGACTTTTCCGTTCGGCACGATCAGGTCCCTGATCAAGCCGAGGTTTTCAGTCGGACCTTGTGTTACAAGAGTTCAAACACATCGCACTCTTCCTTCAACATTGAGATTGTAGAACCTAGTGTGGTTGTTCCACCAATACTTGAATCCATTCCCCTGTCGGCCATCACAGGAGATGAGTTCCCTCAGAGGTTCCCAAGTGGTGCCCCATCGTCTGCTCAGGCCGACGTTGAACTAGATGATGATGATGGTACTGAGAGTGATGTAGATACCTCTGAGGCGACCGAGATAGAGAGCACTATCAGCGAGGTCGACCTTCTGGACTTCAGACATCTATATTCTATAAGTCCCTCTATAAAACTCAGGAGACCTCTGAGGGAAGAGAGGGCTTTCGACGGCCAAGATGGTGAGATCTGCCTGTATAAGCAGATGTTCAAGTTAGGATTTCATCTACCCCTTCATCCCATCATCAGGGCTATATTGTCCTACATCAACTTGGCTCCTTCCCAGTTGTCACCTAATGCCTGGAGGGTGATAATTCAAGCTATTGTCTTATGGAGGGCAGTCCATCATTCAGACCTTCCCGTCCAAGTCTTCACAAGGTGCTACGTCCCCTCATCTGTCAGGAATCATCTAAGCTATTACCATTTTTTAGCTCAGAAGTCAAATAAAAAGATGTTGCAGGTTACCCAAACCTCGAACCATAATTGAAAAACATGCTACTTCTTTACGTCAGGTCCATGGGAGTTTGGTCCCTGTGCCCCCTCGTCCTCCCTAGAGCCGAGAATACCCCTGAGATGGGGAAAGGTGACAATGGATGCTAAGTCTGACCCTGGGCTAAGCCAAAATAATCTTCAGAAGGTCAAAGACCTTCAGGATCATGGGGAGAATGGTTTGTTAGTCAAGTACGAGCATTTGATGACTCCCTACTATCTCTTCGAAACTGGCCTTGGGGGGAGTCCTTTGACCGAGCTTCGTAAGTTTCTCTATTATTTCAACAAGTTATACCTCTTAATTTGTGTATCTCTGATTTTCTGACTCAGACCTTTCTATTTTGCAGAGCGCCCAAAAGGGATTTCTGACGACCTTTGGGAGATGGCAGCCCCTAGTCTCACGAAGCTTGTAAAGAAAGCAGGTCTAAATGCATCTCCTCCCCCTCCAACTACCTCAAGGGCTCAGGCCTCCAAGAAGAGGAAACCTACCGACCCTACCCCTGAGGATCAGAGGAAGAAGAAAAAAAACCAAAAGAGGGATCGTGCCATCCCCATTTCTTTTGAGGATGCATTGATTGCTCGCTTGGAGCAAGTGAAGATTGGTGACAGTCTTATCCGCCATAGTCTGTAGGCCCTGGATGCAATTAGCGATGCCATGACCGATTCTGACAAGCACTTTTGTCTCTCTCTGGATAGGCCTCTGTTGGCTAAGTTCTCCCTCTATCGCTCTATCCAAGTAAGACCTTGAACATTTGCTTTTGAATTATATTCAAGTGTAACATCGGTTTGAATTATACCAGATCTTAAACCGACATATCTGCACATATTCTACAGGGTCTCCTCACCATGCACCATTTTATTAACTGGACTTTGGGGAAACTTCCTCTGATTGAGAAGAGCCAAGAGGCCGAGAAGACTGAGGTCACTTTGAACGCTGAAGTGGAGCGTCTGAAGGCCTCTTTGAAGAAGTTTGAGTCCAACGTGAAGGGGTTAGAGAAAGACATGGACAAGCTGGGGAAGGATTATATCACTGCCCTAAAGACTCAGGATGACTCTCTTTAACATAAGGTCGATGTCGTTGTGAAGGCTACCTTGGATGATGCCTCCGAGAATATCTTGGAGGAGTACAAGGTCTCTGATGAGTTTGTCATCTTCGATTTTGAATACCTAAAAAGGGGTGTAAAGGCCACTAGAAAATGGGTTGCTATGAAGGAGAAGGAATCAGGGAGTCTCGTCGCCTCTGACTTCATTGGTTTGGGTTATACCGACCCTCGATTTGCTCAGGCCTTACAAGAGGTAGAGGAGGAGGGAGGTGCCGCGCCTACCGAGACTTCCCCCCAAGATGACATCGGGAATGAAGATGTTGGCACTCAGGACGAAGGGGTGGAAGTAACCACCCTCGGCCAGGGATATGGAAGCATGGCAACTAACCCTAAGGCTGCAAACACTTAACCATTTTGTGAAGCTTTTTATAATTTTAATTTCCATGAAGAACAGTAACCTCTGATGATAAACTCTGTTCCCTTGTAGTTTATAACTCTCAATTTTAGTCTATTTCAACCTCTGAGGAGGGTTTTATTTCTTTAGCTGCTGAATGCTCCTTGAATGATTTTCTATATCTGAAGTATCAATATTATCGTCTAAGGTCTGAGGTCATCCAAGTATGATGTCCTACCTCAGACCTTATCACTAAATTATGATGTTATAAGGTCTGAGGTCATAACTAAGATTTTGTCCTCATAAATAATATTTCACCAAATTAATGATGTCTAAGGTCTGAGGTCATCAAAGTATAATGTCCTACCTCAAACCTTGCCACCAAATTATGATGTTATAAGGTCTGGGGTCATAACTAAGATGTTTTCCTCATAAATAATATTTCACTAAATTAATAATGTCTAAGGTTTGAGGTCATCAAAGTATAATGTCTTACCTCAGACCTTGTCACCAATTATAATGTTATTAGGTCTGAGGTCATCACTAAGATGTTATCCTCATAAAATATTCACCAAATTAATAATGTCTAAAGTTTGAGGTCTTCCAAGTATAATGTCTTACCTCAAACCTTGTCACCAATTATGATGTTATTAGGTCTGAGGTCATCAAAGTATGATGTCCTACCTCAGACCTTGTCACCAAATTATGATGTTATAAGGTCTGAGGTCATAACTAAGATGTTGTCCTCATAAATAATATTTTACCAAATTAATGATGTCTAAGGTCTGAGGTCATCAAAGTATAATGTCTTACCTCAGACCTTGTCACCAATTATGATGTTATTAGGTCTGAGGTCATCACTAAGATGTTATCCTCATAAAATATTCACCAAATTAATATTGTCTAGGGTTTGAGGTCTTCCAAGTATGATGTCTTACCTCAGACCTTGTCACCAATTATGATGTTATTAGGTCTGACGGCATAACTAAGATGTTTTCCTCATAAAATATTCAGCAAATTAATGATGTTAAGGGTCTGAGGTCATCCAAGTATGATGTCTTACCTCAGACCTTGTCACCAATTATGATGTTATTAGGTTTGAGGTCATCACTAAGATGTTATCCTCATAAAATATTCACCAAATTAATGATGTTAAGGGTCTGAGGTCATCCAAGTATGATGTCTTACCTCAGAACTTGTCACCAATTATGATGTTTTTAGGTCTGAGGTCATCACTAAGATGTTATCCACATAAATTCTACCACTAGAGCACAATGAACCAAGAATTAACACGAAAACTGATCTTTTCATTAATAATATCTTCATAAGATGATACACTTACATGAAAGCCCTGGTAACATTATATGTAATACTTTTTTAGATGATCGGCATTCCAAGGATTGGAGAAAGGTTCCCCTTCGAGGTTTTCTAGCCTTTAGGTTCCGGGTACAACCTCCTCGATCACTTTGTAAGGACAATGCCAATTTGGGTGAAGCTTGTTTGCCTTCTGCAATGTCTTCTTCAGTACTAGATCTCCCACGGCTATGGGTCTTGATTTTACCCTTTGATTATAGAATTTTGCTGTTCTCTGCTGGTAAGCTGCTTGCTTGATTTCTCCATCTTCCCTTTTCTCTTTAATCAAATCTAGGTCGAGTCTTCTCTCCTCCCCATTCTTCTCAGGGTCATAGGTCTGGACCCTATGAGTAGGGAGTCCTACCTCTGTTGGTATGACAGCCTCTGAGCCATGTGCTAGCATAAATGGGGTTTCCCCCGTCGGTGTCCTAACCGTTGTTCTATAGGCCCATAGCACAACATGAACCTCTTCAATCCATCTTCCCTTAGCTTCTTCTAACTTCTTCTTGATTTCATCGAGGATTATTCTATTCGTTACTTCGGTCTGACCGTTTGCCTAAGGTCGGCCAGGAGAAGAGAAAATTGCTTTATCCCAACTCTTTTGCAATATTTATCTAAGGAAGAGTTCTTGGACTGGGTTTTGTTGTCCGAGATGAGGCTATTTGGGAGCCCATATCTGCATATGATGTTCTTCCAAATAAATTGGAAGGTCTTCTGCTCTGTAATCGTTATCATTGGCTCTGCCTCTACCCACTTGGAGAAGTAATCAATGGAAACTATCAGAAATTGATAATTATTTACAGCCCTTAGTAGGGGACCCATTAAGTTAATTCCCCATACTATGAATGGACAAGGGGAACTATTGATGTCATAGGCTGATGAGGTTGATGGGGGATAGTGGAGAATCTCTGACATTTGTCGCACCTCTTTACATAGGCTGCAGTATCCTTAACCAAGGTCGGACACCAATATCCTTGCGTAATAATCCTCTTAGCCAAAGGCCTCCTCCTATATGACTGGAGCAAGAACCCTCATGTACCTCCTATAAGACGTGGGGAACTTCTGTGGGATGAACACATCTGAGGAGAGGTAATAAGAATCCCTTCTTATATAGTACGTCTTCTACTATTGAGAACTTCGCAGCTCTGTATCTCAGTTTTCTCTTCTCTAACTTTGATTCCGGTAGCTCTCCCTCTCTGATATATCTAATAAGGGGATCCATCCATGAGTCCCCTAGGTTCAAATTGAGGCAGGGGCTATTGACCTCTTCTTATTCAATGGTCACCTTGGGCAAGATCTCAACTGGGACTGTCCTTTTGATGTTTGTTCTTATTACCGAAGCTAACCTTACCAATGCATCTGTATGGCTATTATTTTGCTGAGGTATTCTCTTCATCTTTACCTCTTTGAAACATTCGAGTATCTTTCTCACCCTCTTCAGGTATTTGGCCATCCTTTCATCCTTGGCCTCATAAACCCCCAATACTTGATTAACAACCAACCTTGAGTCACTATGAAGCATGAGTCATCTCACCCTAAGGGTCTTTGCCAATGAGAGGCCTGCTATCATGGCCTTATATTCTAACTTGTTGTTTGATGCCTTGAAGTTGAACCTTAGGGCATATTCAATGTTAGCACCATCCGGAGCTGAAAGTATTAGTCCTACACCGCTTTCATTTTCGCAAGAAGACCCATCAACAAAGAGGTTCCAGATGTCTTTATCTGATGAGAAGCTCCCTTCTGACATGACTCCATGCCTGAAGAGGTACCGATCTTCCTTATTCTCGGCTATTTCATTTTTGGTTCTCTTGGATACAACCTCTTCAGGATCTCGAAAGACATTGCTATTTGACCCTTCTGCAGTCTCTAGGTTATTCTCAACCTCGACCTCTTCCCATGTGAACTCAGCAACAAAATCTGTAAGTGTCTGCCCTTTGATGGCCACCCTAGGCTGATAAGTAAGGTCATACTCTCCCAACTTAATGTCCTATGTCATCAATCTACCCGACTTCTCAGGTTTATGGAAGACCTGTCTTAGTGGGGAGTCAGTGAGGATGACCATGGAATGAGCCTGAAAGTAGGGCTTTATTTTCCTAGAAGCATGTATCAAGGCGTAAGGTAACTTTTCCATCTGAGGATAATTCCGTTCAAACCCTTGTAGGGCCTTACTGTTAAAGTATACAGGCCTTTCTACCCCAATGTCTTCACGTACTATGGTTGCACTTATAGCTGATTGAGATATTGCTAGATAAACATACAACTTCTCCCCTACAATGGGTCGAGACAAGAGCAAGGGGGATTCGAGGTAGGACTTGAGTTGATTAAAAGCCTCATCACACTCTTTATCCCACTCTAAGGCCTTTATAAGAACCTTAAAGAACGGAAGGCACTTGTCCGTTGCTCTTGAGACAAATCTGTTGAGTGTAGCTACTCTTCTAGTGAGCCTCTGAACGTCCTTGATACTCTTTGGTGTCTTTATGTCGAGAAAAGACTTGATTTTCTCATGGTTCGCCTTTATTCCTCTCTGATTGACAATGAATCTAAGAAATTTCCCAACTCCTACCCCGAAGACACACTTCTCAGGGTTGAGTTTCATTATGTACAAGTCCATAGTGTCGAATGTCTTTTTCAGGTCTACCACATGAGTGCAGGCCTTTAAGCTCTTCGTTAACATATCGTCTACATACACCTCCATAGTATTACCTATTTGGTCTTCAAATATCTTATTCACTAGACATTGGTATGTTGCCCCTGTGTTTTCCAATTCGAAGGGCATGACCTTGTAGCAATATGTCCCTTTGTTAGTGATGAAGGTTGTCTTCTCCGAGTCTTCGGCATCCATGAAGATCTGGTTGTAGCCTGAATATGCGTCCATAAAGCTCATGAGCTCATGACCTGTGATGGCATCTACTATTTGGTCGATCCGAGGTAAGGGATAATTGTATTTTGGGTAAGACTTGTTCATGTCAGTAAAATCTACGCACATTCTTAATTTTCTGTTGGTTTTGAGCACAATGACTGCATTCGATAGCCACTCCGGATATATGACTTCCCTGATAAACTCAGTCTCTTCCAACTTTCTTACTTCATCCCGGATGACGTCGTACTTCTCCCCAGAGTAAACTCTTCATCTTTATTTGATTGGCCTAGCATCCTTAGTTACGTTGAGTTTGTGGCACATAACCTCAAGGTTTATGCCAGGCATGTCCGCGTGGCTCCAAGCGAAGACACTCTGCCTCTTCCTCAAGAAGTTTATCAGCTCTTCCTTGATCTCCGCTTTTAAGGCTTTGCCGACCTGAACGGTTTTTTTCGGTTCGTCCTCATTGAGGACGATGGATTCTACCTCTTCCGCGGCCTCTCCTTTCTTTAACTTTGTTTCATCTCTAGGGTCAAGTCTATCAATGTTATAAGTGGTAGTTTCTCTCTTATGTGCCTCTCTCTCTTCAGTCGAGTTAAAGTAGCATTCTCGTGCTATGGTCTGGTCACCCTGCATTTCCCATACTTAGCCTAGCTCTGCTAAGGCCTAGGCTTTTGAAGCAGGGCCAGAACATCACATCTGCAGAACTCCCTCCATCTACAAGAATTCTCTGTACCTCACATCCATGAACTTTTGTTGTGATTACCAAAGGGTCATCATGTGGAGCTAGGATGCCTTTGAAGTCGAGTCTGGAGAACCTAACTACGAGAGTGTCCATGTCTACCTTCTTTCTCTTCTGCATTATCTCGAAAGATGTCAGATTTACTACTTTAAGTTTGGCCACTAACTTGGCCTCTGCCACATGAGCTTTCGGTCAGCCACTTCAGAACCACCCCCTGCAAGTCCTCTGCATATGGTGTTAACACCAATGGAGATCATACCAACCCTCTTCACTGGGGTATTATCATCTTTTGGTGGAAGGTCCGGATCGTCTTTATCATTGCCATCTGAGTCATTGCCCCTTTTTATTGGGGTATCGTCACGACATCTGTCATTTCTCCTCTTTTTAGGGTCATCTCTTCCCCTCTTAGGAGACATGCTATCAACATACTTTCTCAACTTTCCTGACTTTAACATTTTTTCGATCTCATCCTTTAAGGCGAAGCACTTGTCTGTTACATTGCCATGGTCTTGGTGGAATACGCACCATAAGTTCTGGTTTCTCTTATGTGGATGAGCCTTCAGCTTCTCTGGCCATCTTAGGGACAGGTCATTCTTAATCTCATTGAGGATGTGTTCGCATCTTACAGTAAGAGGGGTATAACGTGAAAACTTATCATCAACTCACCTCTTCTTTCCATCCTTCTTTCTTTGGAACTTCCCACTGCTATCGCCATTCGTATCCTCACAGTTTGCATCCATGGCCTCTTCAGCATTCATGACCCTGCCCACAGTTGCTAATAGCTCTGCCATGGACTTGGCAGGGTCTTCCGCAAGTTTCCACGATAACTTCCCTTTCTGAAGGCCTCATAGCTATATTCTCTTCGTAGTCTTCAACCTCAAGTTTCTCTTTGTTGAATCTGGTAATGTAGTCTCTTATGCTCTCGTTCTTGCCTTGTTTGACATACAATAAATGAGTTATCTTCTTTTGAGGTCTTACCCCAAAACAGAAGTTATGAATGAACCGTTCAGCCAGACCCTTAAAGTTCTCTATCGAGTTCTTTGGGAGAGAAGTAAACCAGACGTGTGCAGCTCCCGTCAAAGTCCCAGAGAAGGCCCGATATTTCATCTCATATGGTATTAAGTAAATATCCACCGCTGACTGGTACATCTCAATATGATGTACAGGATTGGTGCTACCGTCATACTTGGGAGTCACTGTAGGTGGCTTGAACTTGGCTAGGGTAGGGAAACTCACTATCTTAGCCATGAACAGAGAGCCTTATGAGAAACCTCTTTGTAGTGGATCCCAACTTTTGATGAGGTCTCTTATCTTATCCTCAAGACATTGTATGGAGTCATTCCATGGTCTTGCAACGTCAGCCTGGCCGAGGTTGTCCCTAGCCACCTCTAAATGGTGGACTGAGGGTACCCCAGCCGTAGCACAACGTCGACTGTTGACCTCTTCTTGGCCTCTTCCTCATCCCTGATGAGGCCGACGTTGCCTCTCTTCCCTTTGTTAGCCAGCTGCACTTCTCGACCTGGACAACCTCTGTCTCAGATCATTTACTGGGTCGAGCCTTTTGAAGGCCAACCTTCTGCTTAATCGATTAAAAGCTAACCCTCTTTTTTGGGCTTCTTCACCCCTTCTGCCTCCATGACCTTGACTCTGCTGGATCGACGTACTGTGTTATTTAAAACCTCATACAGCTCCCAATAATCTTCTGGAGCATCTTCTGCCTCCAAATCATCATACCTATCCTCAGGGCAAGGGTGTCCTTGCCTACCCAGATGCAAATGTCTATAGTCAGTAATATCCCTCATCCGCTATGGCATAGGTTGTTCTTTCTGCAGTGCCTGGGGTGGTCCCATGGCGTCAGGAGGAGGTTGAACAGCCGCTGGAGTGATCATCTCCGGTGAGACCCCAGGTGGTCTCATCATGTTCTGACTGAGTTGTGCAAATTTCTCCTACATCGCTTGCTGCGTTGCTGCTAAGGACTTCAAGACTGAAGCCACCTCCGCCATTTTGAACTAAGGCGGTGCCTGACTGGAACTAGGTCCTCCCACACCAGGCGACGGAAGAGGTGGTGGTAGTTTCGGTGCCATATGTTAACACTAAAGAGAGCTTGATTAGTATATGAGCTTAATACCTTAAAGGACCTCATTCAATGGTGAAATATCTCCACACAAGGGATGAGGCCTAGTTCACCACCAGAGTCTCCGGTGAGGTTAAGCACGAAGTGAGGAAGAGATAGCTTCTCGTTCCCACAGACGGCGCTAAACTGATGATGCTGGAAATAGCACCACCAGTCAAGGTGTTTGTAAGCTCAAACTAGTGATAACAATGGCAGCACAAGAGTATACTAAATATAAGAGATTGAGGCGAGGAGAAGAGAAGAGAAGAGGATCAACACTTGAATGTAAGTGGTTCAGCCAATCTAGCCTACGTCCACTGTGCGTGTGTGTGTGAGTAATATCACTGAATGAAGGCACTAATGGCCATAGATATAATCTCTCAAGCTTTCTCTCTCTATTGTGTAAAATGACAGAGTTTCAGCTAGGGTTGTAATTTTGGATCCCTTTACAAGGTAGAGGATGACCTCTATATATAGTGCTTGGGGGGTGTAATGTACCCCCTATGCATGAAATGAGCATGTGTAAGTTGATCTAGCCAATCTAATGAAGACATCTGTCACTGTGACATGTAGATAATGATGATGAAATATTTCCCCCATGTGAGGGGAATGATTTGTTATAACTAATTTGTGTACACGTGTTCCCAGTCATACATAGGGGAGTAAAGGCTCGGATGTCTTCCCTTGATATCAACCTCGGCCTAGAAGAGTACGAGGTTGGTGAAGTCTGGATACTGTCCAATTTTGAGACCATTCATGATGGCCTCGGATCATATGAAGTCGATGTAAGGCAAGTGAAGTCATAAGGTCGGCCTGGGCCGAGGTTAAGTAGGTGCAGATTAGGACCATCGACTGATTCTTTACCGCGGTTGGTTATGATGATAGTGAACCTCTTATAACCTCGGCTTGAACCCAGCTGAGGCTGTCAACCATGTATGGCCTGATGAATAACTTCCATCATGGATCATGAGGGCCTCAACTGTTGCATGGCTATGAGGCAACTAATGACGTCGTCCATGGCCGACCTTGCTGGGGACGAGGCCTCTGTTTGTCGTTCTAAGGCCCTTCTCACCTCGGCCCTCTCCTAAGCCGAGGTTGATGTCTCTGAGCTATAGGGCACTTATAGGGCGTATCAGGTTATAAAACAAAGATTAAGAAGTGAGTCAACTTTTTCGGACAATCAATTTGGATGCATGCCAGGGCGATCCACCACGAAAGTTATTTACTTATTAAGATAATAAATGGAGAAAAGTAGAAGTAAGAATAAAAATTTACACATGGTCTTTATAGACTTAGAAAAGGCATATCATAAAGTACCTAGGGATATAGTATGGTGGGATTTAAGGAGTAAAAGAATATCTATGGGTTATATTAAAGTTATTGAAGATATGTATGATGACACAAAGACTAGATTAAGAACTATTTGTGGACAAACTAATGATTTTACGATTAAAGTTGGTTTACATCAAGAATCGACTTTAAGTCCTTACTTATTTTCTGTATTATTGGATGAGATTACTAAGGACATACAAGAAGATGTCCCATGGTGTATGTTGCGGATGATATTTTTAGTAGACACATCAGAGGATGCATTAGTGATGAAAGTAGATACTTAGAGAAATGCTTAGAGTCTAAAGGACTAAAAATCAGTAGAAATATAACTAAATTAATGGAATGTAAATTTAATAATGAGGCGTCTAATAGCATAATGATAAAGATTGAAGAAAAGGTGATAAACCAAACTAATAAATTTAGTTATTTAGGTTCAGTGATACAAATTAATGAAAATTGATGAGGATCTTACGAGTAAAATATCAACCAGATGGATGAAATGGAGACAAACAAGTGGGTTGTTATGCGATAAGAGGATAAATAATAAATTAAAAGGTAAATTTAGTGACCCTCTATGGAGAAGAGTGTTGGGCTTTGAAGAAAAAATATGAACAAAATCTCCAAGTTAGTGAGATGAGGATGATTTGATGGATGCTAGGAATTACTAGAAAGGACAAGATTAAGGACTATTATGTGAGAGAAAAGTTAGGAGTAGATCCCATTAGCGATAAATTAAAAGAAAGTAGACTTAGATGGTATGGACATGTGTTGCGTAGACCAATATATGCACATATAACAAGAGGAATATTATTGAAAATAAAGGGTAAAAGAGAAAGGGATCGCCCTAAGCTATTATGGGAGGAAATTATTAGGAGAGATCTTAAGGAATTAAACTTGAATGATAATATTACTTATAATATATAAAAATGAAAAAGGAGAATCCATGTGGCTGACTCTATGTGATGGGATTAAGGAAAAGATGATGATGATATCGGTCAATAGATCTCAGCAGGAATTTCGACGAGTGGGCTTTGGGTTAATCACTAGAAGATCGGGATTCTAGTTCTAACTATAAAAATGTTCACAACCTAGATAGGGAGTTGGCATCATATCTAAAGGATTTCGATACAATCCTAGTATTTTATCTCAAACTACGAGAACCTAACTTGTATGATAGTTCGACAGATGATTATGATCGGAACATCTAATGATTGTCTTGAATAGGGCCACCCGTGAGATTTGAGTTTAAGGGTTGTCTTGATTAGAATCGGGGAATCTCACACCATTTGCAAAGTGTGCATATATTCTAATTCTAAAAATTATGAGGATTGGAAGGCTTTCGTATATGTCACTTTGATTGCTATGGGCGCGATTTGATTTTATAATAGGTCAAATGATCCTCGCATATTGAGTGATAATTTTATGAGTTGGTATGAGATCAAAATTCAAAGAAATCTACATTTAGGTGCTACTGTGTATTCTAATACCCCTTGATAGACTTATTGGTTTTATTTTCACCAAGTAAAATTCGGTTAGTGGACTATTTTATAATCCTGGTGGAGTAGCAAATAAGTTAAGCCTGAGAATCAAGAAAAGTAATTAGATATTGGTTAAAGTTGATTAGTAGTAAATTGATTTGATCAAGAGGATATCAGACAATTAACATGGGAAATCATATTATGTACCATAATCAACTTTAAAAATAATACCTCATTATATCCGATTGATTTCTAGGTTAATTAAATTAAAGTGCAATCATAATTATATAATGAAATTAATTATGATTATATACATAAAGGGATAAATTGTCTTAATTATAATTTGGTATTCCTAAGACTTTATTTAGAGTTAATTTAATTATTTGTCTTTGGTCCCTAGTATAGTCCACATACCCAAGTAGTTAGGTCCAAACTCTCAAGAAACCCACTTTGGCCTAAGCCCACCTTTTGTACTTGTATATAAAGTTGTGGGAATGGGTTTTAAAGTGAATGATTCAACATTATGTTTAGTAGGGGTGAAAGAAACTACTATTCACATTTTTGTGAAGAGTCCTAGAGAGAAAGCACCATATATCACTCAAAAAGAGGGGATTTTATCTTAAAAGATGCCCACACACCTACCTAGATTTGGGGAGGATTGTACAATAGAAGACCTAAACTTTAAAAAGGGTTAAAAAAGGCTTTTGAATACCATGGAGGGAATAAGGGACTTCAACATATTCTGCAATTGTCTCTTCATACAAATCGCAACATGATTTGTTATGGTACTGTATTATTAAACCCTAGGTTTAATCTTTAAACCTAGTTCTTGTTTTCTTTTCAATGCATAATTAATCAAAGATCTTTAGGGTTGAATTTATTCCATGTTTTAATTGTCAATCCTAAGTTATTTTTTCCAACAGACCCCATGTATACCAGATGCTCTGGATCAGTATCACATAAAAGGATCGAGATCAAATCTTCAACTAGTGTCTTAGTGTTTGGCTCTTTCCTCGAATACAACGCATTAATATGGAAAGTTTCCTTCTTCTTTTTCAAAGACAAGATGTAATAGATTCTCACGGGGGATTGACTTCCATATACCATCCCTATTTTGTTAGGTGTTAGGAACTTAAGGGTTAGATACTTCATTAAAAGAACAATATCAAGTCGGCTTAGAATAGTTCACTGATCAGGACATTATACGTCAAACGTGACCGCATTACCAAGAATTCCACTTATAGCATGGTGGATTTAAAACTCCTTCTAGTGTGAATGAAAATTTAATTGATCCCATTAGGTACACATTTTCCTCAAAAAATCCCAAAAGTGGTCCCTTCACAGGCTTCAACTGAGTCACCTCTAATTATCTACTCAAAACAATTACAGTAAATAATATCCATGGAGACTATAGTTTTTACTATGATTCTTCCAACTGTCCAGTTCTTTATGAAATTCTTAATTAACAAAGGATCATAATGGGGTGTAATTATATCCCGGGTGTACTTTAAGGTGAAAATTTTGCTCTCCCATTCTTCCTATGTTTTATGTGTCTGGATCGCCATCAGTTATCTCTTTTGGCCTTTGTAGGATTTACGGGGAGACATTGACTCTCCTCCAGCTGCAAAGTCCCCAAATAATGTTAATCCTTCTACCTCTTTCAGCGGTAGCAACTTTTTTAGGCCCTTTTTTTTACTACATTCACGTTCCCCTATTTCGTTTCTGCATCTGTCTCCCCTCTATCCATTGTTCTGGTCATCTTGTCTCTTACCTTTGCCTTTTACAAACTCCCATCTTGACCAGTTCTTCTATCTCACTTTTTAAGTGGAGACAATCATTTATATTGTGTCCATAGTCATAATGGAACTTGTAATACAAGTTCAACCTTCTCCCAACAGGTCGACTCCTCGGCTTTCTTGGCCAATTCAATAATTTGTCGGCCATTGTGGACAGTACCCATACCACCATCATATTGAGGGGGATTAATTATACAAACCTTTATTAGTCCCCCGTATAGTCGTTGTTCCCCATCTTAGGAGCCATTCTCTTGCTTCTATCATCCCTCAGCCTCCTGATGTTAAATTCTTCTCTCTGAGGTGGGAGACAATTAATAATAATATCGTAAGTGTGGATGCGTTTCTCCAACTTCTTTATCAAATATGTCATATTGGTAGGGGGTTCTTTGATAGAGTAAATGGTGTTGTTGCTATAGAGGCCATGTAGGAAAGCTGGCACCGCTCATTACTTATCCAGATGATCGATCCAGAGAAGGTCGTCATTAAACCTCTTCACAAAATCACTAAGAGATTAATCCTTTATCTGGATTACATTATTCAAGTAATCAGTCATTTTCTTGTGAACCTGACTGCTAATAAAATGCCTAATGAAACATTCGCTAAGATCCGTGAAGGAAGAGACTGAATAGGGTAAAAGACGATTGAACCAGGTTCTGGCAGACCCCTTTAGCATCGTGGTGAATGTTGTGTATCTAATTGGATCTAAACTCCCCATAAAGTCCATGTAGGATTCGTAATGATCTATATGGTCTCGTGGATCTAAAGTGTTATTGAACGAGTCCATCATTGGAAGTTTAAAGGTTGGTGGCATCGGGAAAATCCAGGACCTCCTTGCTGAATGGGGATGTACGGCTAACTTCTTCATTATAAATGACCATTAATGGTGGGTCGGGTCCCAAGACACATAAGCTCGGTGCATGGTGGATGAGAGCATTTGTAGGGGAGAAGGGGAATATATAACCTTGTCCTCTAGATACTGATCGGGGAGTTTCTTGGTCTACCTGTCGCTTAAGAGCAAGATTTAAAGTATCAGGTTGCAATCGGTTCAAGAATTGGGTGAGTTAGACCTAAAAGGCCTCTGACTTCTCTACGATGTCGTTAATGGCCTGAGTTATCAAGTGTCTATCAATGGTTTTTAAACTAGTTGTTCCCACAAATGATGCCAATTATGTTGGGTGAAAATTTTACACACGCAACACAATGATGAAGGGTGATCGTGAAAATAGTACATAGAGATAAGTAAAGAATAGACATAAGATATATATTGTCCAGTCGTATTGACCTACGTCCACTAGAAAAGGGAGATGATATGGATTTTTATTACCTTGATGGTTACAGTGATTACATGCAAATCAGTTGACTTAAACTTCAATTATGCGTTATATTGGCTTTATATAATAGCATTACAAGGTGCTTACTAGAATTATTCTCCAACTACTTGATGGATCGTGGAACACGTGTTTAGCTCTAGAGATCATCCATGTTTCGCATTTCCTGTTCACTAAAGGAGTGTCCCGCCTTCATAAGTAACGTGAGTCGTGTTTAAAATAACGTCCAGTTGACTGGGTCGCTAAGGCCAAATACTCGATCATGCGGTACGAATGAAAATTCTCCTCAAAAATTTAATTAAGCATTGAAGAAGGTAACTTAGAGTTCTAGAGAATGTTAGTTGAGAGTCCAAGCCATGGCCACAATTATATTCCATATAATTTTCCCACAATAGGGGTACATTATCTCTCTCTCTCTCTCTTTCTATATATATATATATATATATATATATATATATATATATATATATATTAACTATGTAAATTGTTGACCTCATCACCTTTGATGAATTAGACCTTCATCTTCATCCTTATCTTTTTAAGTTGTAAAGTTTATCGGTGTTCTACCCATCCATATTATTGTCATCATTAAGGAAGCTCGTACATATTTGGTCCTGATTGTCAGGCGAATAGGACTTATAGTGATGTAGGATTCCTTAGGTGCCATGTGTCATGCTATATTGATTACCCGACACATAATCACTTCAAAATAATTTAAACTTTTAAAATCATGTATAGTGTCCATTGATTTATTCCATGTGCAACCTAATTTAATATTCATAGAAATAATATTTATCTCGTATAAAACGCACTCACAAATTATTTTACATAATCCCCTCATGAATTTTTCCGAAGGTACATTCTGTAAATGTGACGGTCCCTCTATGTGTGTGTCCTTTAATTGAAAAAAAAACTTTTTCCAATTTTATTTAGCACCAATTTCGTGAATGAAACTGATTAAGACAATTTTATATTCTTAACCCTAAACATGCATTTAGTGTGATTAAGCAAGATAAGGTAAAGAATTCTCACAAAACACGCCGATGTACGAGGAAACCACTAAGGGAAAAAACTTCGGACGACCCAGGCCAAACAATCACTATGATACGATTTAACAAAGGAAGATTACAGTATTACTCAATGACTGGATCCCCATAAGTCTTTACGCCACTTATTCTCTTCAATCGTTCCTCCACATTGCCACGCAGGAGTCCGCCTATGTAAGGCCCACAGCACACAAGTCCACGCATACCTCGGTATCCACCGATAGAGCCTCAGCAACCGTCAATCAGCAAGTACAAAGTCCACCACACGAAACAAGTTCTTCGAATGATGAAGAATGAAACAATGGTGCAAACATAAGATCTCTATGGCATATGGTTATGTAAACCCGGAACTTATTAACAAGGAAGGATGTTTTTGCTTTGAAAATCTTTGGTAAACAATTGTAGAAAATGAATAAGTTATGTTTAGTTATGTATGTTCTGCACACACATTTTTCTGAGAAAAAGGTGACTTAAAGAAAAACTTTGAGTCGATGCATCAACATGATGTAGTTTGATAGAAACGACCATCTCGTTGGAATAAGAAGACCACGCCGTTTGAACGACTCCACAATATAGTTTGAATGACTCTTAAAGTCGTTTGAACCACATAAAAATCAAGGAAAATTTTATACAACTTTAAAATCAGAAAAATCATTTTAAAATAAGATTTAAATAAAATAACATTCTTAGAAAAATTTACCGAGTATTCATAAACCATTATGCATCCATACCTGAGAGAATATCAAAAAGTAATATGAAGATGTGAAACGTGCACCAAAACTACAGCATAATCTATCTTTGAATCTTGGAAGCTACGTCTCCAACACAACGTCATAGGCTTAATGGGAATCATGATGAGTAAAATCAATCCTATGATGTTTTTTGTCCGGAATAATGCCAATAAATACAAATTAACACTATTTGGAAATTTGTCCTTACAAATCTCCCTCTTTGGCTATTCCGGGACAAAACCAAAAAATGAAATGCCTAAGCCTAGTCGTCAAGCCGAATGGCCTATATCCCATTCCATAAACCCAAAAAGAAAATACAATGCATGGATTATCAAATGTAGGACGACCAGAAAGCATGAACTACCTGAATGTGATGTAGTCACAAAAACCCTCTAATCATTGAAGAACCACTACACACATGACAAAAAAAAATACCATGTGAAGTATGGAGGAAACAAATGATATATAAACAATATGAGTAATATCAATCAAATTAATGTAGAAAACTCCCCCTACATCACATATCTATCTGTCCCCCCGCCCCCCCTTTTTATCTTGAATAGACAACTAGTGGGACAAATAAAAATATAAATGTATATATATCATGAAAATAATCAAACGAAACATAGCTAGATAAACATGAGCAACTAGCTAATAGGATCAATATGACAAGACATAGCTATTAAATAATCACATGAATGAAATCACCACAATAACAAAAGATGTGACTGAACAAACTCTCATCCAATAATGGAGTGTAATAATCAAGCCTGAATAGTAAAAACAATTGCATATCAATTGTCCATAACAGTCCAGAAGTACCAATTCAGAATAGATGAATAATATACATCAAGTAGGGACTGAAACAGATCAAAACCTTGAAAAGTCAAATAGGTCGTTCGAAATATATTGGAGGTCGTTCAAATAATAAGAAAATGATGTTCGAACCATGCAAAATATCGCTGCTAACAACCTAAAATAGTAGCACCTCATTCTAAATGTCCTCTCTAACGACCATACCTATACGTTGACTATAGCTCGTGCGAAGGTTGTTTGATCCATCCATCTTATGACATGGATATGTCATTCAAATGACATCTATAAGTCTTTCTAATGACTTAAATGTTTTCTAATTCCATCTTAAAATCAATGTATAAACTGCCTAGTGAAAAGAATATCTGATAAAAGCATCTGACGAGACAAAAACAGTAGTAAAACAAACTCCAAAACAAAAACATGTGAGTTACACGTCAACATAGTATCAATGTGCTCAAACATGGAATGTAATGAATGGGTGTGACTAACATAAATGAATCATAATCAAAACATAAAGATACGTTCAAGAAGCTCTAATTGATCTCTAAGTAGCATCGAACTACGTTTTATCCATATTTGACAATTAAACTTTGAACTTAATGAACTAAACAAACATCACACATACAAGTTTAGAATTTTGACGTATCTCCCAAACAATAGCGTCATGACACGAATTTTTCAACCTATGACTTGTTTTGTGAACCCCTTGATCTTAAAATCAAACTCCCCCAAATATAAATGATAATTATTTTCAATTTCATTTATCATTTGAAGAAGTATTTCCTCTTTTGAGAAATTTCCTATTGACCCCTTTTTGGCATTTTTTTCTTTTTATTGCCTTAATTTTTTCTTGGTCTCTTTTTAACGGTGGATTTCACCATGAGTTCACATTCCTCTCGCAACACTTTCTCGTGCAAACCTATCATTTTTTAAATATGAAATATAAATCCTCATGGAAAATGATTCTTACAATCACAACTCTCCCTAAGCGCGCGTAGATGACAAAATTGAGAGGAGAACATCTCACCAATTTTAAATGTGCATGAGAAGTCAAACATTCAATGAAGCTCATGCATGTGTGCAATGGCATATATATAGTAGAATCTAAATTTAAGTCAACTTCAAAACAACCCCATTAAACAAATGGTTAAGATCAAATATGTATCCAAAATCATGACCAAATGTACTAGCCACATGGAAAGATGAAGCGATGGGGGTCCAAGCACAAGAGATTGACGGGAAAGAACGGCCAGTTTACTACCTCAGCAGGATCATCCATGGGCCAGAAGTCAGATATAGTAGCTTAGAAAGGCATTGTTTAGCCCTAGTATTTGTAGGGCAAAAACTTATACATTATATGCCATCTTTTACAACTCATATTGTAACTAGATGTGATCATATTAAGTTTTTGCTAGCTAGAACTATATTAATTGGTAGAGCAGGTAGGTGGTTCCTTATACTCATCGAATATGACTTAAAGTGTGTGGTTTCTCGCACGATCAAAAGCCAAGCCTACGCCGATCTGTTGTCTATTTTCCCCTCGGGGACGTTTGAGCCACCCAAAGAAAATATTCTAGGAGACGATTTGCAGGCCAACCACCTAGATGCAACGGATGAGGAATGGATAATGCAGTTCGATGGATCTTCGGCGAAAAAGAAATGAGGAGCAGGGGTTTTTCTCTCAAATGGAATGGAAGAGAATTGCATTTCTTACAAGTTAGATTTCCCTTGTTCTAACAACGAGGCAAAATATGAAGCATTGGTGTTGGGATTGCTAGAGGCTCTTCAAAGGGGAATCCGTTCACTTTGCATCAAGAGGGATTCAAACTTGGTGTTCAGCAAGTGAATAGAGAGTATGCGTTGAAACACATGAGCCTGGAACCATATAGAACAATCATTCAGAGTCTCCTCTGCCAGTTTCATCGGACCAAGATCAAGAGACAGCCCAGAATGATGAATCATGACCTAGACGCATATGCCACCATTGCCCAGAAGATGGTCATGAGGAACGATACAACCACCATCATGATCTAACGAAGAACAGATCCTTCAATGGTACAGTCAATTCCACCAATAGAAGAGGATGGGGACTGAAGGGGGGAGATTAAGAGGCAACTGGAGGCTGGTGAAGGAACGATGGGGCTCGGATAATTGGCCCAGTACTTTACAAACTAAGGAAGCCTTTACTTTAGAAATACAGGAGGATGGTTGTCGATATGCATCGATCCAGAAGAGGCAGAACAAAGATTAAAGAAAACACACGAAGCGCACTGTGAAATAACTGAGATACCCCTCTATCGAATAATGCAAAGGGAGGGGGTATCTTTGCCCTAATATGAAACAGGACATGACGGAGCTACAATGGAAGTGCAACAAATGTCAGTTGCTCTTTGAGGCAGCTGAATATCATTACGTGGAAGCTCAGGCTGACTGGAGACATTCCTATATTGACTTCATTAAAGATGGAGTTATCCCAACAGAGAAAATTGATGCGATGGGACTTCAACGAAGGGCCCTGAGATTCTACGTTCAGGAGGGGAAAATTTATCGAAGGGGATACTTCAACAAGCCATTGTGTTGCATCACGAAGGAAGAAGCAGCCGAGGTCCTCAAGCAGGCGCACGATCCAGCTCATATAGGAGGGTCCAAGTTATATGACCAGTTGATGACTTTGGGATACTATTGGCCAACGATGGAGAAATATTCGGTTAAGTTCATTCGAAAGTGCAAGACTTGCCAACTTCATGGAAATATGATCCATGCCCGATCAGTGGACTTACATTCCCTGGCAATGCCTTATCCTTTTCACACTTGGGCGTTCGACCTGGTAGGGGAAATACACCCCTCTTCGAGGGGGAAGATATGGATACTAGTAGCAACGGAGTGCTTCACAAAGTAGGCTGAGGCGATACCACTGAGAAGGGAAATAGCAGGGGTGGTGAGCAACTTCATCATAGAATACATCATTTGTCAATTAGGGATCCCAAAGGTTATCCTTTCAGACAATGGAACCCCTTTTATCAATTCAAAAGTAATAATGCTCATAGATAAATACTCCATTGTCCATCACACTTCGACGGTGGCATACCCAAAGGGAAACGGTCAAGCCTAAGCGACTAATAAGACTTTGGTAAATATCTTGGCTAAAACAATGGAGGATTTCCTAGGATCGTGGGATAACAAGATACCAGCCGTTTTGTGGGCCTATCTAACAACTAAGAGGAAGCCCACAGGGTATACACCATTCACTCTTGTTTATGGGACCGAGGCGATTTTTCTAATAGAGTTAGAAGTCCCCTCTACTCGATATGCTTTGCGAAGTAGCATGCTCCCCCAGAATAAACATGTGCAGTTGGAAGCATTGGACGAACACAGAGATAATGCGATGCAACACTTTCAAATGTATACGAAACAACTCTCCATGGCATATGATAACATAGTGAGACCAAGGAAGTTCGCGGAGGGAGACCTCCTATTGAAATCAGCAGTGAAACGTATCAGGGGGCTTCCTCTACCCAAGTTTACAGCAAATTGGGAAGGACCTTTCATTGTGAAGGAAGCTCATGACTCAGGTTATTGCTTAATTTCTAAGATGGAAGAAGATGAACCATTTAAAATCAATAATAAATGGTTGAAGGTTTATCATGTGTAAGCAATTATGTTTGGGCCACCGATGTATCTAGCTGATTATGAATATACAAGTTCTTTTTATAATGAGTATACAAGTTCTTTTTATTATAACTCAAGCAGAGATGAAAGAACTAGATAACTTCACACTTCACACACTTCACAATCTATGTAAACAGTTGTAACACAAAGAAATGGCATGAGAAAATTAATATCTTTCTTCATTCATAAACTTTGGGGCATTACAAAATTGGGAGTTATTTCCCAAGAATTACATGAGAAGAAGAAAAAAACTACAGATACAAAAATCTCATTGGCCTAGGAGGAACCACAAATCTGGGGAGGAGAAAAAATCTCCAGGAAGACCAGAAGAAGCTTCTAAGCAAGACCTTTGGGCATTAATGGAAACCTCCAACCTTGTTTGTGCTTGTGTGCGTTCGATAATGAGATTTTCTCATTTTAGCTTCGCCAGACGCAGAGTTTCTTCAAGGTCCTCCACCTCCTAGTCAATAGCTCCAAAGAGGGGTGCTAGCTCGGCCAATTTAGCCTCCTCCGCCTATTGATCCTCCTGATGTTTTTGCAAGAGTTCCCTCTGGCTGTCCAATTATTGGCTCTTTAAAATCTTTAAATGCGCGATGATCCAATCAAAACGGAAGTCATCGCCACCCAACTCGCTCAGAAAACCCAGAAATTAGTTATGGAGGGGTCTGGTAATGCTCGCAGTTGGAGTATTTACAATTTCAACAACAACGGTGGCCATACCTTGAAGCCTGTAGCTCATAATGGAGATGTTTGAACGAACGCATACCATCATGAATGTTTTAGGATGATGGTTCGTAATTTTCTCAACTACCAAACGATGGTTGGCAGGCATTTGAGGGGAACATTGGAGCACCATTAGGCAGAAGGTGTGAGGATCCAGGTTGGGCAGAGGAAGATCGCACCCAGATTCACTGTCGGCAGCAACACCGGTCATGGAACCTTGGTCATTATGTCTAGAATCTTTCGAGACGATAGGTTCTCGACGGGGCGAGCCAACAGGCGAAGGAACTGGTGGAGAATCCTCTCGTGCAACCTGAGAACAGTTAGAGGAAATATGGAGGTTATGGAAAAAATCTTAACAAGTGTTTTCGTTGTTAAGTCACTGATATAGGTGGAGTTTATGAAAAATCTTAACAAATGTTTTCATTGTTAAGTCACCAATATAGGTGGAGTTTATGAAAAAATATTAATAAGTGTTTTCATTATTAAGTCACCGATATAGGTGGAGTTTATGAAAAATCTTAACAAGTGTTTTCGTTGTTAAGTCACCGATATAGGTTGAGTTTATGAAAAAATCTTAACAAGTGTTTTCGTTGTTAAGTCACCGATATAGGTGGAGTTTTTGGAAAAATCATAACAAGTGTTTTCATTATTAAGTCACCGATATAGGTGGAGTATTTGGAAAAATCTTAACAAGTGATTTCGTTGTTAAGTCACCAATATAGGTGGAGTTTACGAAAAACCTTAACAAGTGTTTTCATTGATTAAGTCACCTACATAGGTGAAGTTTCAGAAATTGAGAAATACAGAGAAATTAGCAAAGTACCTCAGCAGTAGTAGGAGCGATAATGGGAGTCGCCATGGGGGCCATAATGGTAGAAACAATTGGAGGCGGGCTCATTGCTTCAGCAGCTTCAACGGGGACCTTGGCTAAAGAAGCTTCAATGCTAGGCAAACTCCCCTTGCCAATATAAGGTACTAAATCCATCACGGGGGCATCATCGAAAGAAGAAGTTAGACCTTTAAGAGATGCCCCAACGAGAGCAGTAGCATCAATCGTGGCCTTGGAGGGAAAAAAGGCCACTAAGGGCAAAGGGCGGAGAGATACTTGGGGAAAGGTGCAGCAACAAAGCTAAGTGTTAGGAATGACAAATTAATACTCAAAAAGAGAAAAATGCATCTAAGCGTTCCTTACCCCCGTTATGGCACCAAAAAGAGGAACTGCAGTAAAGGGCCTTGATAATGCAGGAGGAAGGAGAATGTTAGCTATCAGTGATGCCACTTCCACCTAAAACGGCCCAACATATTAGAAATAATAAACAAAATAATGGGACAAATAAAAGATGTAAGACTTGGCAAGAAATTTACCTGCGGGGCACTCTCCTCGACCACAATGAGGGTCAGAGGAACCTCCTGCTCCTATGGTAACTCAGAGGAGGCTGCAGTAGTTCCCTCTAGTTGACCAGGCATTTCAACAGACTCAATGGTAGCAGGCCTCGTAGCAGTTTCCTTGGCTCGTTGGGAGGATAATCTCCCTGAGTAGGTAAGGCCTGTCATGGGGGAATAAGGAGGAGTGGTATTAGCTTGAGAGATACCGCAACTCCCCCCCCCCCCCCCGAAGCGGCTTACAGGGGGACTAGGGGGAATGAGAGGATTGGAACTTTCTTATCCAACTCCCTGCACCAAAACATTTACTTATTAAGAAATGAGCAGATGCAACACACCTTAAGAGAAGGGGAATAAGAAATTAAGAATGCACATATACCTTAAATCTAGAGGGAGAACAAGAGGGTATAACAACCGGTGAAGATCGCGAGGAGGCAACAGTAGAATGGGTAGGGGATGGAGGTACCTCGGTAGCCCGTCTCTTCTGAGACTTAGTACCCAGTGTTTTCTTCCTTGATCTCGTTGCGTCACCACCTGCAGGTACCCTCGACCTCCTCCTCCTTTTTGCCGGTGGCTCAGTGGGATCAACCACGATTGTGGGAAAAGAAGCCAAAGGAAGAACGATGACAGCACGTCGTTGAAACTCGGCATTTATTCTTGTGACTTCAGCTTCAACCTGCCTCTTCATCTCTTCAGCCATATCTAGAGACATGGGAGGGGGAACGAAGGTGATAGGAAATGCCTCCAAGGGAGTTTTTTCTTAAACACGGGGCTTGGACTTTGAGTACTTTGACTTCTTTGCCTTCTTGGCAGATGGTTTAGAAGTCCCTTCCCCTGTTGCAGCTTTGGCCGAAAGGGCAGCTGGTTTGGGAGCTGCAGTGGCCTTGGGTTTCGTCGCGGCAGTTGGGATCATTGAGAAATAAAGGGTTAGCTCCTGGGGAGATTCCTTAATGGTTTTACTCAAGGTAAACTCAACCCCAAGCACGGAGTTCCCCTTAAGACCCAGTTCAGAAGAAGAGAAAGAAAGAACTGGGGGATATTGAGGGTGGGATTGAATGTACTCACGAATCATTTCCAACTGCCCCAAATGGAACCTAGTGGCAAAAGAAGTGGATATGTATCCTTTCCTAGTGGTACTAGGAAGGGTTACATGTCCATCGATGGTGGACATCACACCAAGCACTGTGGCTACAGTATAGAGGTGCAGGCTTCAATAAAAGTGGCCCTTGGGTGGATGTGTTGAAACACACATCGAGGGCCCCCTGATCGAACTCGAACTGTCTACTACATCTGTCTGGGTTGTAGGGTTCTGAGGTGTATCCCCATTCAGTATAGGAAGGAAGAAACTCGAGGGTAAATAGAAGCACCACGGCTTGTGAGGGATCTTCTACAATCGAGATGAACTTAATCGTTATGGATGCAGAAGGAAAAAAATCCCAACTATGGGCAAATATAGACTCACTGTATGGCCTCATCACAAAGGAGTCTAAAAGATCAAAAACTTTAATTATCTCATTTCAACTTTATTTTTTATGAAAACACAGGAGGCGTGGAGGCTTGATACCTTGGCTCACGGACAGCGAAATTGACTTGGCGGCAATAGCAGGAAAGCGAGTGTAAAGAAAGCTCGTCAGAATAATGATGTTGGCAAAATTGGCTAAGTTATAACGGCCCAGTGATCGTGCCATGTCTATATGGGTTTGATCCAACCAGGTGTAGAGGGACCTCAAGGCGATGGAGGCCAGAGGAAGGTTGAACCCCCTAGCCAAACAAATGGAAATATTGATCAGATCCCTCCCTCCTGGGTTGATCATTGGGTTTTTTGGTTAGGAAAAAGCGTGAAAGCAATAGAAGTATGTAGGCTAGTATTTCCAAGGATGTACCTCTACCTCGGCCCTTTATAGCACTAACATCCTTCGGCATTGGGGCTTCAAACAAATGTTGATAAGGGGGTAAATGTGGCTTTATTCGAGGAATCGGTGCAACTTCAGAAGATCTGATCCAGCTCAACTCGATTAGCAGCCTCTTCGGCATCCAGAGCCTCATCGTTGTAGGTGAACTCACCCATGGGATCAAACCCAAGGAGTTCACGAACGTCCTGCAGTGTAACGGTGAACTCCCCCCACGTAGCAAAAAAGGTATGAGTTATGATGTTCCATATGGAAACTAGCACTTGGAGCACCACATTGTGCTTAGAAAGGGTGAACTCTCCAAAATAGTAGGCTCGATGAAGCCCAACCTTTGCAAGAGCAACAATGTGAGAGCTCTGCATATGTGTCTGCCAGGCAGTGAAATGAGCTAGTGACCCCCCAGGTGCTTCGAAATCAATCTGGGAGTAGTGAAAGTCACCACGGTCCAAACGAAAATGCAGAGTCCCCTATGGGGGTAGATAGCCCCACTTTGATGAATCCATTTCCTCATCACCGAACAGTAAAGGGTCGAATTTGAATGAGAAATGGCAAGTCTTGCATGCATCAGAAAACTTATCATCTTCGACAAAGATGGGAGCCCGGCGATAGAAGCGTAGTTACTCTTAACGAGCAGCATTCAGGGCAGCGGGGCTAGGGGCGGCAGCAGCACCAGTAGTGGCGGAGGGGGAGCCTGGAGAGTGGTGGTGGCAACCTTGGAAGAACTTGGAGAAGCCATAATAAAGTGGTGATGAATGATATAGCTGGGTAAGAAGGGCTACGAATAAGGAGGGAGCCGTACAACCATGGGTGGTGGCACAATAGATGAGAAAGGGAGGAGAATGAGTAAAGAACTGGTCAACAATGGAAGTTTTCGCAAAGGTTTCTATCTCTAAGGAATATGGGAGCTTAAAGAAGAAGAATAAGGAAAGAGAAGAGTTTGAAATAAAAGACACGTTTGAAGCCTTTTAAACCTTTTCAAACCTGTCTTTTGAGCTTTCCATCATCGTACATGCAGGGCTGCCTATAATCATTTCAAATGAACACGTGGCACTTCGAGAAGTGTTTTGACAGCTGAAAAGATACCGCTACGTCATTTACGAAGTGGCACCTGGGGAATAGAAAGAGTTGACTTCCTAAGCAAGTTTGAGTTTTGACGCCAGAATTTTCGTTAGACATATCCAATAAATCCCAACGGAAAATATGTCCCAACGGTTCCAAAAAGCTACGATGCCCCCTCGTCACAAGTCCAAATGTTGTTTAAATGGTGACTCGGCTGCATCGGGGAGAATTTATGATTTTTTGAACATGGAGAAGCCTTTCAAGGGATAATTTCACTTACCAGGAATCAGAATGAGTATTTGAGAAGGTTAGCAGGCCTTTCGCGAGAATTTTAAATAATAAAAAGCCAAAACGGTTGAAGCGCAGTATAAGGAAAAAGTGACGATGTCCCTTCGTCAAAGCACCAACAAGTCGTAGTGCTTTGGTTCGGGTACATCGGGGAGACTTTTACTTTTTTCCTAGGAGATTATAACGTTGTGGTTCTAACGAAGGAAAGGAGGCCAAAATTTTTTCACGCAAGGAAGGTTCGTCGATTTGAGAAGTTTCGTGCAGACATTTCTTGCTCCAACAAACCTCTCCACGAAGGGGCAAATGTAGAGGGGACTTGGAGGTAATTTTGAGATTAGAAGTAATTCCACATTAGCAACAGTGTTTTGGGATTAAGGCAGCGTGGCAGCTCAAGTGTGGCAGCTCAAGCGAGGCAGCTCAGCGTGATAACTTATATTTAAGCTTGTTGTATTAGTCATATTGTATCTTTGTTTATATTGACTGTAAGCTATAACGGTTGTAATTATGTAACGAGAACAATAAAGAGTTTTAGTGTGAGGTCAAACGGTACTCGCGAGAGACCAGGTTGGGCAGGGCCTGGGAGAGCTTTCATGCTTTATCGAATGACCTCACCGCGGGAACTTTAGAGGGACTTGGTTTGGAGGATTGAGAAGTGAGACACCGTTGGGGCTTGTCCTTACCATCTTAGATACACCTGGTAAAACATCGAAGTACCCTGACCGTGGAACCTCGGGAGGAGTATCTTGGAGTTCTATCGGGCGTTGAGTTGTGAACCAAACATCCCTCTACATAATGTCATATCTACTGTAGGTGATGTCACTAGCCAACTAAATAATGTCAGACTTACACTTGAGTAAACCACCGTGGTATTTGGGGCTATCAGACAGTTGGTGAGCCACCTCTACAATAACAGCCCCCCTGACACACAGTGGTTAGGCAAAAGGCATGTCTTGGCATTTAATGTTTATGAGGTGGAGACAACTAGTGCATTAGGCATTTAATATTGTGACATAAAGTATGAGGGGTGTCTTTCATAGTCTTTAATGACTGAGTTGCCTCGAGGATGGTGTGAGGGGCTATTAAAGGACCCCAACCACCCTTAAGGAGAGGATGATCTTTTGAGAGTTTAAAAAGTTATTGCTGGAGATAATACACTTCAGAGAGAGTTATTATAAACCATAGGTCTTATTCACTCGCCATTTTCATTTTTTATGAAGCTTTTCATACGTGACAGAGATTCTTGAGAGTGTTTGGTGTGTTTGCCTGCCTACCAAGGTGTATCTAGGGTGCTTACTTCTCTCTAACTCTAGCTAAGCTACTTCTAAGTTCATTACTATCCTCTGAGTTATACACGAGATATTTATGAGTTTAAACTGAGTCTTATCTTCATTAAGTTTGTGTTTGCATGTTCTATCACTAATCCAAGGTTTTGGCTGATTAACTTATCATTGCTATACTTCAAAGGGGTTACGCCTCCATCTTATCTAAAGTACCCTCTTACAACTAACATAAATGAATCATAATCAAAACATAAAGATACGTTCAAGAAGTTCTAATTGATCGGTAAATAGCATCGAACTACGTTTTATCCATATTTGACAATTAAACTTTGAACTTAATGAACTAAACAAACATCGCACACACAAGTTTAGAATTTTGACATATCTCCCAAACAATAGCGTCATGACACGACTTTTTCAACCTAGGACTTGTTTTGCAAACCTGTTGATCTTAAAATCAAACTCCCCCAAATATAAATGATAATTATTTTCAATTTCATTTATCATTTGAAGAAGTATTTCCTCTTTTGAGAAATTTCCTATTGGCCCCTTTTTGGCATTTTTTTTCTTTTTATTGCCTCAATTTTTTCTTGGGCTCTTTTAAACGGTGGATTTCACCACGAGTTCACATTCCTCTCGCAACACTTTTTCGTGCACATTTATCATTTTTTAAATATGAAATATAAATCCTCACGGGCAACGATTCTTACAAACACAACTCTCCCTAAGTCTAATATGTGCGTAGATGACAAAATTGAGAGGAGAACATCTCACCAAATTTAAATGTGCATGAGAATTCAAACATTCAATAAAGCTCATGCATGTGTGCAATGGCATATATATAGTAGAATCTAAATTTAATTCAACTTTAAAACAACCCCATCAAACAAATGGTTAAGATCAATCTATGTATCCAAAATCATGACCAAATGTACTAGCCACGTGGAAAGATGAAGCGATGGGGGTCCAAGCACACCAATATGCCACATCAAGTATAAACTCACAATACAAAAACCGAAAATCTTTTTGTGTTTTTCAAAAAATATTTTTGACCTAAAAATAAAATCTTCTTTTATTTTTTCAATAATACTCAAATAAAGAAAAATATAATACAAAAGATAAACATGTCATAACACTAGCAAAGATATATCATGAAGAAAAACTAGCATATGAGAAACATGATAACATAATCATCCGTAAGAAATATCATGAGAAGTATCATGTGCAAGCAAATGAGACTCATGAAGTTTAATTCCAAAATCCTCTAAGTCTGACTTCCTAATCCAAGTAGGTGTGTAATGACTCATGGGGGTTTTGGGAATCGAAATGGCTTTATTCTTAAACTTTGTATGAGCATTTTTAAGGTCATATTAAAATCATCTAAGGTGACCCTTCCTACCACAATGAGTGCAAATATGAACACGACGAGGAATATTACCTAAATGTGGACCTCCCTTAACGTTCCTAGTTGGCTCTCCCACATCTATGGTATTGGCATTGGGAATGGGAGAAATACGATCATCGAAGCCTATAACACACCTATCATCCTTGATTTGGATGATGCCTAAATTCCTATCCAACTTTTTCGACCTAGCCTCCAAATCAAACTTGAACTTACACAAATATCTCAATCTCTCCTCAATATCAATAATTCTAGACTCAAGTAAAAGCCTAGACTCCTTAAAATCTAAAATCTCCTTCTTCATAGCCTCCATCAAACCACGAAGACTATCTCTCTCGCCTTAATGTACTCTAGTTTCTCTCAAAGAGTCTTATCCCGAGCCCTAAGATCCTCAATCAATGCATCATTATTTTCTACGGCACGCTCTTTCAACCTAACGTGAAAATTCAAGTTAGCCTTCTTCACCTTCACCATTTCCTCATATAATTAACGGAAGGCAAGTTATAACTCACTTTCCTATGCATCCTCATCCTCACTTTTTCACCCTCACTCGCTTGGGATTCAACGACTATGGCCTCGAAATTGTCATTCACATGAATATTTTCATGAGAAGATTTATCATCGTCACTCACATGACAAACCATAAAAGCGGTGTAGCTGCACTAAATAGAGTAATCCCCTCCCTCTTCTGATTCACTATCACTAAGCATGGCAGTATATGCAATCAGTTTCTTGCCCTCTTTCTTAAGTCTAGTGGGGCACTCCACTACCGTATGGTCGTAACCCTCACAACCAAAACACCTATCCAACTCATCCTTTTTATCATTCTCACTTCGATTCTTAGGGACATGATAGACCTTGTTCTTCTTGAATTTCTCAGGTCTTTTGGCATCTTTCGATTGCTTTTGGAACTTAAGAAACTTTTTGAACTTCTTTGCCAAGAAGTCTACATCTTCGAAATCGGTGTTGAATTTATCATCCTCCGAAACTTAAGTTTCCTTCTTCCAGGAAATCAAAGCAATGCCCTTTCTTTATTTGGCACTTACTTAGAGGTAAACATGTCAAGCTCATTGGTTTATAGTTCGCCTACAAGCTCTTCTGGTTTCGTTGAGTCAAGCAAACCCAAAGAGTTTTAAATGATCACCTTTGGATCAAATCTAGCAGGCAACGACCTTAAGATTTTCTTTATGACTCGGTTGTAAGGTATTTTCTCTCCTAAGTTAAACGACGAGTTGACAATATGGAACAACATAACATAAAACTCGTCAAACGTATCACTCTCTAACATATTAATCGTCTCAAAGTGGGTGGCAAGATTTTGGAGTTTAGACGTCCTAATAGTGCTAGTTCCCTTGTGAGTTAGTGCAATGACACCCCATGCCTCTTTTGATGTTTCACACATCATAATACGATTATACTCTACCGGGGTGAGAGGTAAGGAGATAGAATATAAACCTTTGGAATTGTATTATTCAAGTCTGTGTTCGATTTCGGTCCATGACTCAATAGGTTTCAAATGTGTGTCCTCACCCCCTCTCGTGACCAGTGGTGTCCATCCTTTTTTTACCACTAACCAAACTGTTCATCTATAGTCTTGAGTGCACACCTCATACCCATCTTCCAATAAGCATAATTCGACCCATCAAAAATAGGTGTTTTAAAACCTTCATAAATACTGAAATTCATACCTAAAGACACGTGGGATCACTCATACTGTAAAATAATGTTTTAGCTCTGATACCAAATTGTAAATGTGAATATCCCTCTATGTGTGTGTACTTTAGTTAAAAACAAATTTTCTTTTCAAAAAACCTTTTTCAAATTTTCTTTAGCACCAATTTTTTGAACCAAACTAATTAAGCCAATTTTATCTTCTTAAACCTAAATATGCATCTAGTGTGATTAAGAATGATAAAGTAAAGAATGCTTACAAAACACGCCGATGAACAAGAAAATCACTAAGGGAAAAAACGTTGGACGACCCAGGCCAGACAATCACCATAATACGGTTTTACAGAGGAAGAATATAGTCTTACTCAATGACTCGATCCCCACAAGTATTGATGCCTCTTATTCTCTTTAACCTCTCCTTCACAGTACCATGTAGGAGTTCACCTATGTAAGGTCCACAACATACGAGTCCAAGCATACCTCGATATCCACTGATACAAGCTCAACAACCGTCAATCTATAAGTACGGAGTCCACCGCATGAAACTGATTCTTCAAATGATGAAGAATGAAACAACGGTGCAAACACAAGATCTTTATGACATATGGCTATGTAAACTCGGATCTTGTAAACAAGGAAGAATGTTTTTGCTTTGAAAAACTTTGGTAAGCAATTACTAAAAATGTATAAGTTTTGTTTAGTTCTGCACGCACGTTTTTCTGAGAAAAAGACTCCTTAAATAAAAACTTTGAGTCGACGTGTTGTTCTAACGAAAACATGATGTCATTTGAATGAAATGACCATCTCGTTGGAATGAGAAGACCATATGGAAGCATGCACACACACAAAAAGATTTTTTGTTTGAAGAATTAGTGCAATGAAATGTGCATGAGTCTCTAGGTACTTTTACCTTCATAAGAGTGGTGTAAAAGTATACATGTCTTTGAGGATGTCTACATTGAATGATTTCCATGAAGCTTTGCTAGAACAACCTCGAGGATAAGACTTAAAGTATATTTGGTCAACATTATAAGACAATCTAATCTTTCAGGAGTACATGAGTATATTGTATAATCTTAAACAACATGCTTAATACTATGTACTCCCCCAATTCACAAACTTTAAATACATGATAATATAAAATAAAGTTAAGCCACTAACTAAAGTAAACATGTTAATCAAACCAACAAAACGAGAGAGAACCATATAGAGAGTGAACAATTGTTATGATGTTTAAAAATGATACATAATTATTTCAAAGCAAAGATATATAATAAACTTGTGTTAAAAATGATAAGAATTAAAACAAAATAAGATTTATGGGTTTTATACAAGATATAAGCCATGAATGAAAATTATAACTTACAAACCACCAAAAGAGCTAAAATAAAATAACAACTTCTCACTCTCATTTTTTATTAACCATGAATCTCTCAAGATCAAAAATTTTTGAATATCCATCATACAATGAGTTCCTAAATTGATCTAGCGAACAGTGGTGTCATATTAATATGCTTCAGAAGACTATGAAGTGGAAGAACCAGAAGACAAAAGCACATTTCGACATTCATCAAGAGTTAGTGAAAGATGAGAACGTAGAGAGAAAGCCAATTGGTTAGACATCTCATATCAATCTTCTTATAAAGTAGTATGAACTTCTGGTTCATGAGAAGTATTAGAAGCATGTGGATCATGATGTCGAGGAGGAACAACTTGTAGTGGTACATGTATACCATTGTAGTTTCCAAACTAAATGGTCAATCTGTAGGATGAATGCATTGTGATCATCCCCTTAGGTTTTTCTGTAACTTCATCTGGAAGAAACAGAACCCATAAATCCAATAACAAGCATCCTATCAAACTATTAAAAGGTAATGCATGAGACTTTATCGCATCCTTCGAACAAAAGAAATAATAAGTTCACATACCATGATCGTTAAATCCAAATGATATGCATCATTTCCAATGGAAAATAACAAGTAACCATTTTCCATTGAAATTTTATGTGGATGAATAGTCAGTAAATTTCTTGAGAAAAACTATATTAAGAGTATAAAAATCCTTAGCATTCTTGCCGAGCCAATGAGGGTAGTTGTCAACAATCATAAGCATAATATCTTCTGATTTAATAAGAGCGGGACTTTAGGTTTAGGTAATTTGGTGTAATCATTTCAATTGGTGTACACACTCTCATACCATGAACTACAATATTAAAAATTATTTCACCCATGTCGTTATTTCCTTCTATAACAGATGGATAAGATTATCTAATGATATTTGGATAAAAATAAAACTATATTTGAGAACAAAGACCCTTCCACCCATAGTTTGTCAAAAACTAAGGCACACGAGTCTCGGATAAAGAATCCAAATCAACAGAACGACCCCAGAGCGCTTGGAGAACAACTAAGATAATCTAGAATGGCATTGAAGCTTCTCATGATTCACGATGGAGTTTCCTTCATAGGTCATCTGTAAAACATCCCATGCCTCCTTTAATGTAGAGCATGTCGAAAGTTGCCTAAACTTACTAACGGTTACACAACTAAAGATTGCATTAGATCCTTCACATTATACCCACTATTCTTGATGTCGTTCTCATCCCAACTAGATTAAATTTTGAGAACTTGAACCCCATCAACTACAGTAATCATCAGACTTTAATCCATTAAAATATAACTCCTTATTTGATTATCCATTGACAAAATATATTCAAGCATACAGATTTTCCAATATGAATAGTTACTATCATCAAAAGGTGGAGGTCGGAGGAATAATTCACATATGATTTCTCAAAAATAATGGATCTACTCTTAGGTATTAAACCTAAAATAATGAGACTTGCACTAATATCAGCTGAGAGTCAGATCTCTCGATGGTAGTTATCCAATAAAAAAATAAATTAACATTTGAGGGATTTTTTTACTTTAAAATTAATTAATGGGCTAAAATCATACTAAGAGTCAATGTCAAAAAAATATTTTATTAATATTATAATCTAATTAATCTTTTATCTTCATATTAAGATAAGTGATTCCAACTGATAGACAGCTTTTTGTGTTGTCGTCGTTGTTTAAAGCTTATCTGATAAAAAATTTCAATTACCTACAAAAATATATAACAAAACTAGAGAATAGTGGTAAGTGAGGTATCAATCCAAATCAAATGAGTGAAACGAGAGGAAAACTAATGCAATTCATCTTTTTATTTAATTTTTTTTTATCTTTTCACTTTTTCTAGTTTTTTAACTTTTTTTTAATATTAAAACAATTTTGAGATTAAGGTGAATTGAGAAATGACTAAACTAAAATAAAATATCTAAAGACTAACTAAAAAGTATGATGAAAATGAAGTGAACTCTAACTAAATGAACATGTAAAATATGAGATAGTGAGAAAATTAAAGTGAGAGCAAACAAGAGATGGGATTACACCATAAATTGTAGTGAATTTAATTAATTAGTTCATTCGAATTAAATATTTTATGCTAGTATCAAAATTACAAATTAACTCTAATTGCAAATATAATTTTTACAATAATATTTTAGAAAATTAAATTTAACACTCCTGCAACTTTTGAAATGTAGATCCAAACACCATCTAACAATCACCTGCTAGGATCGATTTGCAAAATAAGTTTAAATCATAAAAATAAGTGTAGAGTAGAAATTCAACAAAATAATTCCACATTTTAGAAAATCTATCTTTAGTTCGATTCTAAAATGGAAACTAAAACTAGAATCTCGATTTTCTCTTGAAAATCATTGACCCTCTCTCGAGACGTAAATCAAAAGTGAGAGTGCCAAGTTAATTATCAACGGGAAATTTAATGTAATTAAACTAATTAAAATGAATTAACATCAAATTATGGGTTCATCCCACCCCTTGAAAGGTTTTTTTTAGCCTAACATAATATAAATCATGCTAATCAAATAAACAAGGGAATCAAATGAAAATGAAAAAGAGAACAATTAAACCAAATCTCTTTGAGTGAAATTGAGCTCCAATCCTTCATTGAATTTGCACATCATCCATTCAAGTTGAGCATCCAAATGATTTTCAATAATATACACACACTCAATTGAATCTCTCACAAATTGATCACTCACTAATCTAAATAAATTAAAAGAAAGTAAAAAAAACTATTTACAAGTTCTCTCTCTCTCTCTCTCTCTAGTATCCTCTCTTAAAACCCTCATAGGGTTTCTAGGTGATTTCCCCCTTTTTGGGCCTTGGTCCTTCTTTTATATGGAACATGGAGCTAAGGGGTAAGGTTGGAAATTATGGGATAAGAGAGCATGTGGGAGAAGTGGGTGAGGGGATAAATTGAGGGCATATTGGGAAGTTGGGATATTTTGGGGAAAAGAAGATAAGTGGGTTAAGACACATGTGGGTTTAATAGTTTGTTTTTTACTTCTGTTTTTGGTCATGTTTGGGGTTTTATTTGGCAAATATGATTTTAGCTTGGGAGTTCAAATGGAGACATGGGTTAAATAGGTTATTGGGTAAAAGATGTTGAAAAGTTTAGATGAATATGGGTTTCGAGTAAACGGGTATGGTAATTGTGCATGAGGGTGTGAGGTATTTAGGTGAGGTGATGAGAATGAGATAGTTAGGGTTTATTTGGAAAGGGGGACAAAAGTTAGTTGGGGTAATTTGGAAAAAAAAAGGGGATATGAGTATCCGATTTTCATAGCAATTGGGTTTTGATGAATGGGTAATGGTAGGACTATGGAAGAAGTGGGTTGGTTGAGATGTGTGATTGAGTAGAAAAATGGGTTTGAGCTAATTGAAATGGGTTTATGGTTATTGGATGTTAGAGAGAGAAGACAGGTATGGAAGATTTGTGGCTATGGAGGGAGGTTAGAAGAGAGAGAGTGAGTGGATTTTGGTGGGGAAGATGAAGTGGGATAGGATTGGGTATATGTGAGGTATAGGTTAGTTAGGTGAGGTTGAGGGTGAGGGTGTGTGAGTTGCTTGGGTGTAAGTGAGTGTAGGATAGTGTGGTGTCTATGTTTTAGTTGTGGCCCTTAAAAAATAAACTAAGACTCAAAATAAAATCTATAAAATTAAAATCCTATAAAAAAAATGTTTGCAAAACTATAAAATAAAACTTAACAATATAATGTCTAAAAAAATAAACTTCTACTCCTAAAAATAAAAAACTTAAAATAAAATAAAACTAATAAACTAATAAAGTAGTAATAAAATGAAACTAGAAATAAAAACTAAAAACCAAATAAAAATAAACTCACACCTAAATAAAAAAAATAAAAATAGTCGATACGAATAAATTCTAAAAATGTATCCAAAATTCAAAATAAAATAAATCCTAAAAATTAAAAACGACTCAAATAAAAATTAATAAAAATAAAAATAAAATAAAGGGTGCAAACTAAACACACGAGGGTTCAAGATTGGGTTAAGATTCGGGTTTGGGGACTGGTTAACAAGTACGGGGATTAGGTTTAGCTCATTTAACCATAACACTGCTACATTTGACTTGAAATAATGCTTTTAAATCTGCTAATGCGTACAAGCCTACAAAACAAATAATATCAATATAAGTCTAATTTTATTCAAAAGTAGCGATCAAAAACCGTCTATTTGGGGTTTTATTTAAACACTTTTGGGTGCTTATCACCAACATGCGGAAAGACATCGGACGTACTAGGAAAACCCCACCAACTAGAAAATACCTCGGGTCAAAATGATTGACAAATGTATTATGGCAGAGTATGTATTACCCTGTATTTTCGAAGATTTAAATAATTATGTGATTTATTATTATTATGGGATTAATTAAATTAAAATGTGAGAATTAATTATTAATCCGGATTAAATTTGAATATTTACTAGTGTGATGAGAAGTTAGTAATTATTAATATTACTGTGAGAATAAGTAATATAGAATGACGATTTTAAATAACTTGTCGTGAGAGAGAAATACGACAGTTTGGTATATTAAGTCGGGGATGCGCGTGTGAGTCGTGTCAGGACTAATTAAGTGGAATAAAAAGGTAAATTATTTTAAGTAACTCGTATGATCATTTCGAGTGTGTCGTTGAGTCCATAGGGGTCGAGAAAGTCAGAAAACTCTACCCGGGTATTTTATTTGGACTTCGGGATATTTTTAGGCCAAGCTGGCACCCGGTAGAGGTAGTTTTGTAATTTGGATTTTTGGAGGAATTAAATGGACGAAAATTGGAGAAATAATATATCAGCTAATTGGGGACAATTAGGGTTAGGTTATACCAAATCAAGAGAGAGCCACAATGGGTGAGGGAGAGAAAATTCCAAAGGAGGAGAAGCTATGTTCACCACCTTGCACAACCACCACCACCATCGTGTAGATCGAAAGGCGGGGAACACATCCATACCAACAACACCAAGGAATCAGACCTTCAAAAATGAGATAAGTTTTTATTTCTTGCTCTCTTTAGCAATTATTATGTTCATGTTAGTCTAGGTTAATAAACCTTTGTTATGAAAGTTAATTTGGGTGAAATTGGAGAACTATATCATAAACTAGGGTTGATTTGATAAGAATTTGAATACCATATGTAGATAACATGATGCCTACGAAATTAGAGTGATTTCTATGAACCAATCCGGGCTTAATTTATAAGTTATGCATATTAATTTAAGAACTAGGGTTCCTGACAATAAAATTGGAGATTTCGAATTTTATGGATGATTGGTGACGGTTTAATGGTGTTAGATTTGGGAAACCTCATATACATGTTAGAATAATATTTGGTATTGATTGTTCGAAGTTTGGGCCTAATCTTTACAGGTTTTAGGGTTGAAAAATGGTGAAAAAAGAGGTTGTCTAAGGTTGAAGACAAAACAGCCCAGGTTGTCGCGCGAAGTCGTTCGATCGACACGTGGAAGTCGTTTGAGCGAGATCCATTCTGGTTCGAGCGAGATTTCTAATTTTTTTAGAGAATTTCCTATTTTACCCCCATTTGTGTAAACAGTCAATTTGAGTGAGAAAAATTAGTGTTCGATGAACCCAAAATAGTGCAGAATTATTGGGAGTTGTTTAGGTGTAAGGATTCAAATATTTGGAACAGTGAATTTACCTTGAAGATTGAGAGAGAGAGATATCGTAATTGTAATTGCGTCGAGAGTATTAAGTGATAAATACTTACGATATTGGTTCTAATGATATGGAACTTATAAGAGTAAAAATTAATCGTTACTTTTGGGACTACTTATGATTATGTATTAAGGATTTTCAGGTGACATATTATCCTTATATATATTACGAGAGAGGGTATATCGTGATTTAAAAATATGTTGATAGTATTTAGTGATGGTAATACTATGTACGGAATATGACATTTGGTTGTGTGTATATCGTATGATTTGATGGGTTATGTGTATACCTATATTTGATAATATGTGTATGGCATACCTAGTTGATTGCTATCGCGAGGGGGTTGTGTAGAAAAAGTCTTATCCTTAGTGACCTTCAGGGGGATATTTGACTTGTATCTCAGAACATAGCACTGTGAAGACTTATTTGTGAGTTGATTAGTCGCTGACTATGGGAGCGTAGGTATGTGCGTGACCTATAGGTATGTGAACTATGTTCGTCGCCAATACGTGTGATTTATTTATATGGTTCGTGGGAGATTTCCGAATCGATAGTCCTTGTTTAAGTACGAGATGTACCGGGACATGATAGCAGAGTATGCAATGCACTACAGGTATACCCTTGGGGTGCTGTGTTAGTATATATATAATAGTGGTGGATATTTATATATACTTGTGTTATACTTACAATGTGATATTTGTAGTCTATTAAGATTGGGTTAATACATATATAATAGTGAAAGATATATATGTATGCTTTTGGTATACCTAAAATTAGATAATACCAGATTATTAAGATAGTGAAATCTTCAGTAACGTAAATAGTAAATACTTGACTTTAGAGTGATAACACTTATTTAAAATGATAAATGTCGAGATCAAATATGGGATACTACTACGAGGGGTAACTAGTAGGATAAGCCTTTTTCCTAGTTAAGAGTGTGTCAGATGGCTAGGTTGGATAAGATTTACGTTAGGCGTGCACACTAGTCGAGAGGTGAGAATCTCATGTGAGAGTTCGAACTAACATGCATATGATACTTGCTTTAATGCAGTTTTAAATACTTGCTAATAAATCTTTTTAAAACATCGGGCTCTGACCCATCTCTTGCATTTCTTCTCTCTTTTGCTATACAGGTGCCCAGCCACATGGATATCGGTTCTAGATACTTGGATGGTTTATCGAGCTGCAGCTATTGTGGAAGTTGCGGGTCATTGAGAGTAGACGCTTCTCTCAGTTCATTCAGTTCCTAGTTCAGATATCTCAGTTCGGGCATGTGTCACCCATTCTCATTAGCGGAGTTGTACTCAATTTACTTTGTAGTTCTTTTCAGTTGGATTGAGTATTTATTATGGTTTGGTTTGTGGCTTGAACTGGAGGATTTTTATCTGGTCTTAATTATTTAGTAATTGATTCAGTCAGCATTCAATTCTTGTGTATGGTTTATAATTACATGTTCAGAAATTTATTAAATCTATTGGTTTCAAATTAAATTGGAAAATGTTTTGACACCAGATTAATTAAATGTTAGGTAATTAATTGGATTTAAGTTTTCGACAGTGATGCTAAGAATGAACCAACCGAACATTCGGTTATAAATTTTATAAAGAACTGATCACCCGATATTTAATTGGGTGGGGTGTCACAGAGTATTACAAATATAAGACAATGACTTACAATCAAACAACTCACTAATAGAAATTTCTTAAGATAACTAAAACGATCATTGTTTGCGTATAGTCATTGCTACATTTTGAGATAAAACCTTAAAGATTTCACTTGTTCTCCAAACTGAAGTTTTATTTTATTCTTGAGTGTTTTTACATTTTGAGTGATAAATATTTTGAGAGATTATATAGTGAACCCAAATATTCTCTACAGCGTCAGCTAATAGGGTATCCTCACATATTCTAGGTGTTAATCATTGGATACTCTTGGTTCCATTCTACTGGGAGTAAACTTTACTTTAAACTTTAAATGAATATTTGTTGAAAGGTTAAAATGCGACATTATCAACAAGAAAAATACGTTGCGATGTGACGAGTGATTGGATGTTATTTTTACTTGCTCTTTTCACAATAAGGTGAAAAAATATGATTATGGGGGTTGTGCATTAGTGGGTCTATGTGGGTTTCGAGTTTATAAGTCATTGTAATACCCCGTATTTTCATGCTATATTAATTTGGGGATTTATTAAATTTAACGTGAATGATTTATTTAATAAAAATCCGGAAATTAATTATGTTATAATTATTAACGTGACGAGAGTTAGTAATTATGGGAAATTTGTTGAATATTACTAATGATCAAAGTAATATATATTATATTGGTTATAGTGAATGTCATGAGTGAATTAAATGACAATTTCGGAAATTTAAGTCGGAACGTGCCCGTGTCACGTCGGGACTAATTTTGTTAAATAAAAAGTGAATATTTTATAAGTTGTTCGTATTGTCATTTTGAGTGTGCCAACGCGTCCGGAAGGGTCGAGATAGTCAGAAAAGTTTACCCGGGGGTTTAATTTGGGTCTCGGGGCATTTTTAGGCCTAATTGGTACCCCGGGAGGGCAATTTAGTCATTTCACCTTTTTGGGTAATTAAACCCACGAAATTTAGCAACCTATATCAGCCATTTAGGTTAGTCTTTTAGGGTTAGAATATTCAGAACACAAGTGAAGGCCATTGGAGAAGAGAGGAGAGAGCTCCAAGGCAATTCAAGGCCAAAAAGTCACCGGTTTGCACCGCCGCCACCACCAACGCGTAGATCGCGAGAAGGGGAACGCAACCACACCGGATTCATCTGCAAACCAAACTTCTGAAAATCCCAGGCAAGTATTTAACTTGCGTATTTTTGTTAGTACAATCTCATATTAATATAGGATTGATTAGAGATGAAAACTATGGAAGAAAACCCAATTTGTGTTAGGAAAATGCATGTAGTATTGATTATATGGAAATTCTGGAACCCTTGCCATGTAGAGGAATATAACCCACGAAATTTTGATGATATATAAGAAGGAATTTCTGGTAAAAACAGATTATAACCTTGATTAAGAAAAACTCTAGGGTTCTTGATGATTAGATGGGATTTTGGGCTAATTATCCATGTTGAATGTTAAATATACACATGCTTTACGTTGAAAATATCTGGTATATTATTATAATGATAGTAGTAGGATTTTGGGACGTTTAGAATGGAAAAACATGGTTTTGGATGAAGAAATTTGGTAGAACCCGTAACTGCGTTTCTGCAGAATTTTTGCAGACCTGCTTGATCGATCGATCGAGCCTAGAGCTTAGATCGATCGAAGGTTCGATCGATCGAGCCCCAAACCTCGATCGATCGACCCCTCCTGGCAGACTACTATTTCCCTTTGTAAATGATTTAAAAATTGAATTGTCGTGATATAATTCTTGGGCATTCATAGTATAATGATTTGGGAGACATAGAGGACCAGTAGGGCGTATAAATAAATGTTGGGATCATTAATATTCGACTAGAATGGTATTTATGGGAAGTTTACTTTAGGGTTAGTAAATTGATGTGTTAAAGTGTGAGGCGCATAAGAGAGTTACGATGAAACGTAAATGTGACACCTACTGAATTTTCTACTTGGAAGAATATAGCCCACGAGTGTCACGAAATAAGTGAGAAAACCCTTCGAGTTAAGGTTAGAGATGAAACCTTATACGTAATACTAATAATGTGAAATTAAGGATAAATGTTGCAATTATGGGTAACGAGAGGAACCTATATTAATATGATAAAAGTGGTATATTTATATGGTTGTGTGCACATATATTATATACATGTGAAAAACATATCGCGCTACTTGCTATCCTTGAGGTTACCGCGTTGGGACAGTCTTATCTCGATGGGACCTTTATGGGGGATATTGACTTGTACCCTAGAAGATAGATATCCTTGGTACAGGCTATCGAATTGATAGTTCAGACGGTCCTAAGAGACGCGAGTATGTGCCATCCTCTTAGAGACTTGGAATCTATGCTTCGCCTCGATATTGTTTGTGTATGTGTTAATACAGTTCGAGAGTGATTCCGAACTTGTATTCCCCTTGATATGAGTGGTATGGGGTTTGGATAGTATAAGTATACACGCACCATAGTTTTATGTGGGGTGCTGTTATTTTATATATATTATGCGAGTAGTTAATATATATATAAGATTTGGAAATTTGAAACTGCCTACTGTGATTTAATAAGTAGGACATGGTTGATGACTCGTATAGTAAATACTTGTTTTGTGATAGTATAAAATGTCACTGGAAAACTTTATAAATTAATAAAAGTTCAAACGAGAGTTGTGCTGCTAATTGGAAGTATTCTTTCTAATCAATAATATTGTTCGGTTCTGAAATCTTATGAGTAGGTTAAGATACGCTAAATTATTGAGAAGGTTAGTATGATAAAATGATAAGATAAACCCTTGGGAAGGTTAGTGCGATAGGTGTGCACATTAGAAGAGATGTGAGTATTTCTCAAGAGAGTGACGCTCTAATATGTTGTTGCATTGGCCTGTATCAATTTAAATACTTGCTAAACGTATTTTAAAATCAAACACACTTTCGGGCTCTGACCCGTTTCTTTTTCTCTCTCTCTCTTGTATATATATGTATATATTTCAGGTGCCCAGCCACAGGGGTGTCTTGCTTAGGATCCCTTGAGAGGAACGTGCTGCAGCTTAGGTGGGAGTTACAGGTCACTTGCGTAGACAGCTTCCTTTATTGACTCCATTTCTAGCATTCTCATTTATTGGGCATGTGTCGCCCTTTACATTATTTCATTATTGTGGGGATATTTGTATTTTAGTTATTTCCAGTATTGTTACTATGGGTTTTATTCAGTTTGGACTTGTGACTTTAGTTTTCGTACGTGGACATTCGATTGACGAATGTATTATATTCATTGGATTTTGTGTTACAGGTTTTTGTGATGTGATTCTTAATTGTTGGAATGTTGTTAATAAAATAAATAAATCTTTTTCTTTAAATAAAATTTGGAAGGTTATGTATGAAAATGTTTTGACACTTAGCTTAATTATTTAGGGTGTTAAATTGGAAAAAAATTATCGACAGTGATGCTGAGAATAAACCAACTGTTTACCTTGATTTAATTTAATAAAGGAGTGATCGCTCGGTATTTAATTAGGCAGGGTGTCACAGTCATTAATCCCTTTATGTAAATATTTTGCTTATATAATGGACAGTGTCAATTTGTCATGGGGTTTTCTCCCGAAAGGGTTTCCTCATATAAATCCTTGTCTTAGGTCAATGATTTTTTTTCGAATTTTCATTCTCTCTATATGGTTAATGAACATGTGTTGATGAAAGAATAATTTTGTAAATCACATTTTATCTCTTAGACCCTAGATAAGATTTAACCTAAATTTTGATCAAAGAAAAACATTCATATTAATCGAAAATAATTTTAATTGTGTATTTATCGTCAAGAGGCACACAGTTATGTACATATAGTGTGGATAGGAGATTGTGGAGAGAGAGCGAGAGAGAGTATTTAAAACTTGGGATGAAAAGTATTTTTTTTATACAAGGTGAAATTTTATAAGGGTACCAAAACTTGGGTTGAAAAGAAAAATCTAAAAACATAAGGTAAAACCTTTGATATGTTGTTTGAACACCTCTCTTTGTTTTATTGCCTCATATTTCTAAGTTAAGTTGGTTTTAAAATAAAAAAGTATCCTTACAAAATTAAAAAAATATAAAAAGTGGCGTCTTAATAAATAGATTAGCATACTAATTTTGTAAGACCTTTAAGAAAAACACTGTGACACCCCATAAAATTTATAACTATATTGATCAGGTTTATTTTAAACTTATGGGAATCAAACAATTGAATATAATTATAAGAATTACTAAAAATGCAGTTAAATCCATAAAGTAAATTACTTTAAAAGAGTAATAGGAAAGCCCATACTCGTCAGATACCATAGCTGACAACAACTGATGAAGATGATGTTAAAAGATAAGGGTGAAAGTGACAACAACGTCCTAGATCCTAAAAAATGTTAAATCCACACCGTTAACAGCATGTCGAATTAGAATCAAATTTCAACTGAATTTGACTACCATATTAATATGCATCTTCCTCTCGTCTTTTAGTTACTTTTAAGTTTATCCCAAATAACCCTAAATATCTCATGCATTTTCTCCCATTCCCAAGTGATTCCGTGATTAAGTATTATTCATCTCAATTGAATATAACTAATAGATTTCAATTAATTCTACACTTTATATCACTAGTGCATGAGAATATAAGTAAATACTTTCCATAAGTCCACTATTAGCATCAATACGGTCCCAGCCACGTACATAACCATATAAGGGATCCATTTAAGCCCGCGCATAATGAAGGCCTACCAAATTGCCTTCGAGAACTATCGTGTCTACTAAGTAGATTTATAGGTTATCTCAACCCTATAACCCTAAAGTATCGACCATGGATCATCATTACACCTTAACATCATTTATATTGCCCGTACCCAAGGCTCTATGAAGAATTTCTCTCATATTATCACCACGAGGTAATATATGTATAGCAACGATGTAGTGTTCAGGGAAAAATAATCAAGGTAAATTCCATCTCATAACTTGGGTACCAATCAATGTTGCACATGCCCTACAAGGATATCCCCTCTAGTACATAATACCACGAGGACTGAAGACCATGTATGTTGCACAGAAATACAAAAATAGTAAATCCTAACTCACAAGGTTACCAATCTTTACCAAAATCTCCTACTTTATAATATTCCATAACGTTAAGTCTTTTAATTCCAACATTAATTTTAAAATTTCTATCTAATACGATACTTATAATCCTATATGAATAAGGAACGTACAAATCATTCTAAACTATCCCTCCATTCCCAAAAACATTCTGATAACAAGATCTAAATTAACTTTAATCCAAACAATGATAGTCGATCGATCGACTGTCATTGATCGATCGACTCAGTCGATCAATTGTCCCAGTGTTCATCACCCTCCTAGTTACGAGATTGAAACCTTAAACCTTCATTAATATATATCAAGCTCCTCAAACTAGATTTTAATTTGATCTCCTTCATATATATATATAAGATCAATACAAACATATATTTAATTATTTCACACAATTCTTAAAGGATTTAAAGGGTAAATTTATAATTTTAGTTAAGAACCCCAGTTTATAGATAATCTCACTAATTTGATACAATTGTCCATCAATTCGAATCATTAACATGGGGCTTTTGATCAAAAATATAAACCAACTCTACACTTCCTAGTGCAATTTCCATTACAAAACATGAAGAAATCTTCAATTATCAGCTATGTTATTAGTTTAGGTTCTTATTTTAATTAATCAATTTACGATCCTTTTAATTTTAACCTCTAATTTAGATTTACATGTGATTTAATTCATATTCATATTCACAAGAATAAGAATATAATAATCATATACAACTAAAATCAAATCCTAATTAAACTTGCCTCAATCCCAGATGGTGAAGAAATTATGCCCAATTCCTCTTTATTCCTCCTTTTTTCTTGAATTTTCTCCTATCTAATCCTTAATAAGCCTTCCCCATTGTAAATTATGTAATAAGAAAATCTCAATGACCTCTCAAGATTATAACCCACGAAATTAGGTTAAGCCCCTTACACGATCCTCATCTAAATGAGTCCATAAACATCTCTAATAAACCTAAAACACTGTTCAAGTCCTATACTAGTTTAATGGGCATAGAACCCAAAACTTTAGACTAAAACGAACATTATACGCATTTCAAAAACCAACCAAAAATATTTCACAAAATCATTTACTAATCCAACTCGGTAATTTAGTAGCTTAGCTTATATGAATCTAAATGTCCACAATTTAATTAATTTGTTAATTTAGTGTAACACGACATTATAAGAAACTGCTTTACAATCATTGGAACTCAATACCGAAGGGATAATATAAACAAGAAACCTTTGATACCAAATCCCTGACCATTCCATAGTCACGCATAATACACAGTTACGTTAAAATACACAGTCGCGTTAAATATTTATTTATTATTTTATCGTGTATTAAATCCAATTTCTTATATAATTTATATAACACATAAGAACATATAAAAATGGTGATATCACATGTCATGGTAAGAAAATAAGATAATTTAATTTCATAATATATTTAATGCATAAAAATTTAGGGTATTACAAACACAAGAAGAACAAGAAGAAAAAATAATGACCCAAAATCCACTCCCCTCTCTTTGCAATAACCTGTAAGTATGACCATTTCATTGAGTAAACTTTAACAACTTGACCATTATTTTAGAGGATGCCGGTGAGAGAATCTATGACTCTCTATCTCTCTCTCTTTCTCACTAACATAACACACACATATTTTCTGAATTTAATTGCAGGAGTAGCACTATAGAAGAGGAAGTGGAGGTCTTTTGGTGTTTGTCCATTAGCTAAAGGTTTTCATTTGGAAGGTCTTTATTGTTTTCTTATGTTGCTAGATTATTAGACCTTTAAAAGAACCCTCTTCTCGATACTATATATTCCATATAATTTCCTCATCATTTCATTGTTGTTTGAACACATACACACACAAGGATTCTAAATTGTTTTAGTTTTGAACTTCATTTTTTTTAATTAAATAAAGTTAAAAGCTAGGACAAAATTTTTTGGATTATATTAAATGTTCAAGCATTATAAGCTAAAATTTATAGAAGTATGGTCATGATGAATGTGTGTGAGTGTGTGAGTGTGTGTGTGTGTGTGTGTGTGTGAGAGAGAGAGAGAGAGAGAATTTGTGTACATGAAAAGTTCCTTTTATGGAATTTTCTTACAAAGAATATACGGAAGAACAATGTTCAAACACCCACGCCCCCTATTTCGAAGAATTTTTTCTTAGAGGGATAACTAATGGAGAAAATCTTAGGACTATTGAGATTAAAGAGATAACAAATAAAAATGAAGAGAAATGGTAATACTCAAAATATTTAATAATTATATAAATTAGGTAGATTAAATAAAATTGGATGAACTTAGTAACTTAAATTATTCGGACATGATAAATGAAAATAATAACTTTACCGTGTTAAATCTTGTATTGTTTATGTGTATTGCTTATGTGTTGTTTGTTAACGATAATAATAACGAAATTAATTGTAATTAAAAATATTGTTTGGATAAGGTAAAGACCATGCGAGAGGGTACCCATGGGAGCGGGGTAACCCATTGGGATGAGTTTGAACATGTTAAAGTTGGGTTTAGAGGTTTATATACCTACCTTAAAGAGGGATAAGTGGAGTTTGGGGATTAAGCATATAAAATGAAATATTAACCTAACCCTAATACATTCTAATACCTCATAAAAATCCAAGAAGCTAAACCTAAACCCTAATGGGGCCATCTGAGAGAGAAAGAGGACAATTGAGAAGAAAGAGCAAAGAATGAAGTTTGGGGAAAAATCTATAAGATGTTCTTGATTAGAATTGGTCCAATGAGGAGAATCAAGAGACGATTTCATCATCTTCAACAACTCAAATCAAAAAGGAATTTTCATCAAAAACTAAGGCGGGAATTTTATCCTACTCTTCCCCTTTGAATATCTTTTATAATTATAGAATATTGTTTATAAAATATAATTGAATTATTAGAATTGAAATTGTAAGAAAAAATCTTATAATTAAGTAATTTGGATTAGCTAATATTTGTAATTAAAACTGCATTATCTTGAATGTTAAATCCATATTACAATTTCAATCCGTCCTTATATATATTTGAAATTCTTAATTTATACAGTAAGGAATTAAGATTTCACATGTTTAGATATCATCATCTTGAAATTGAACTTTAGTTAGTTATGGGTTAATTTGGGGTTTAATAATTCATATGCTAAACTTGACATGGGCACGATTGCATATAGATTATGAATTGGGGATTTAAACATGTTATAATAATATTATATATATTAATTACCCACTAAAATTATGTAATTGAAATTATCAAATCAAGTTAAAACATTTTAAACTCATATATATGGTGTTCATTATGATTTGTGTGTTCTTATGCCTGATTTGATTTATATGTATTATATAGTTGTTAATTACAAGTTTTAAACTCATATTAAGATTATCTTAAAGTCCATAACAACTAATAAATTTTTTAGAAAAAATCATTTAGATTTTATTGAAAATTGGGTTGGAATTGGGGAGCAGGCTCTAGGCTGGATCGAGCCGACTCTTGTTGAGTTAGGCCGGGTTGGTTTGGCCTCAGTTTCGATCCGGATTGATTTTGGGAGTTTCCCGAGTTTTTTTAATAAAATTTTTAAATATAATAAGTAATTTAATGACTTGAAATGTTGGATAACCTAAAGTATAAAGTTGATTTATATTTAGCGAGTTATTCTAAATACGTCAATGTAATACAAAACATGTAAATAAGTTAACGTGAAGTAATCAAGCCAGATGTTGGGACTTGAATAACAATAAGTTATAAAAAGATAAACTTATAATTGTTTTGAGAATATTTTTACTAAGTGTGTATAATATAGTTTGTGCATGAACGTTGTACATAGGGTATAAATGCGAGTACATGGGGTACGAGTGGGATGACAATCTACCCTGAGGGTATAAGTGACGTTCACACTTACATACGCCAGAGGATGTTTTACTTTATGTATGGAGGTTAGAACGTTGTATACATTGTGTGTGAAAGTTTTATATCTTGTATTGAGACGAGTTTGTGGTACAGACGTCGGTCGATGTTCTACCTAAGGGTATTGAGACGGGATTGTGTCATATGCACACCATTACGCATTTATATGATATATGGAGGATGGTGAACTTTATATTATTACACTTGAGCTTTGAGTGAGTCCATATATATTTTACTTTATCCATGAGTGCGGTCATGTATTAGACGAGTAAAGTGTATGCTCGGTTACATGTATTATACTTGATCCACGGGTGAGGCCAGGTATAGTATATATACAGTATTGAGACCTTCAATTGTTATCTGGAATATGAATGATACTTAATATATTTGACTAATAGGAAATGGCCAAGAATTAAATAAAATACATAAATTTGAAAGTGAATTCATAATAATAAATATTTGTGAATTCAATGAGGACAATATACAATACTTGGGTCAGGAGTAATCACCTAATAAGGTAAGATATGATGACAAGATGT